>JARUPW010000019.1:340382-377208 GCA_029817735.1 Melastoma sanguineum | reverse complement strand
TGTTGACATGGCAATTAATTTTGGGCCTGGGTTTAGAACAGAAACCCAGTACTCCCTCAAGTAATACTCCGAGCCGGCCCAAGACGTAATCGTCTAGGCCGACTCACGACGAAATCGACTAGGTCGATTTATGACAAAGTCGATTAGGTCGACTTATAAACGGGGTCGACTAGGTCGACTCACGATGAAGGAACATGGTGATCAAGGCCAATCAAGATGACTTAACAGTAGCTAGGTCTACTAGTAGAGTCGAATCGACGGAATCCTGGATAAAGTCGACCAAGTCGATCGCAGTCCGTACAGGTCGGTCAAGTCGACGAGGTTGGAATAAATTTATTCATTTTAATCACGTTTGCTAAAGATCGTAACTGATCTTAAATATCCAGGAACGTGATCCCATATAACAAGGGGGTTGTTGAGACACTCCCACGACATTAGGGATCACGATCTGTAACACGATCTATAAAAGATTTATCTGTTACGCGTACAAATCCTCTATAAATAGCAGAGGGATTTTCCAAAACAGACACGACCACACACAGCCAAAATACTGAAGTTTGTTCGTCAACCTTAGGAAATTAGATACCTCGACCCGGTTCATCGGTCAACTGCCTTTCCACCAGCAGAGTGAGCTCGTAGGGCCTTTGCTGTCAACCCCCGCCAGCGACACCACCGACGGAGTGAGCTCGTAGGGCCTTCGTCACAACTCTCCGCCAGCGACTACCACCGACGGAGCGAGCTTCCAAGGCCTTCGTCACGTGTTCTCCGCCGTTACAAGATCCTACATCGTCACCATCGTGTCCCTTTTTTTTCCTTTCAATGGCTGTAAGCCCTTTTCTTTTAATGCTCTAAAGATTGTAAGACTTGCATCATTTTTGTATAAATTTAGTGCATCTTCTTACTGGCGACCACAATACTACTACTGTGAGTCCTTTGCCAAATATTTCCGACGTGTTCCATTCTGTGCGCGAACAGGTACGTAGGCTCTTTTCCCCTTATAGGCTATCTTTGGTTGCTATATTAGAGACTAGGGTACAAGCTTCTATAGAGTTAGAAGTCGGTCGATTTTCTACCTTAAAGGAGGTAAGTGGTTGCACACGGTGCCTCTAAGATAGAGAGGATCTTGGTTTGTTGGGATCCTATTTGTGCTTGTGCGTTTTGATGTTTGTGGGCTACTTCTTCAACATATTTATAATGTTTTCGATACTTTCTTACAGTTTGTTGATATTTACTCCAAAAGTATGAAATCATTGGAAATATTTTGGAGATATTTGAAGAATATTAGTAAAGATATTTCGATGATATTGGGAGAGATTTTTTCAATGATATTTGATTAATATTGCATAAATATTTCAGAGATATTGATAAAATGTTGTTGAGCGGTAACGTAGCCGATGTTACGAAGACGAGCTCGACATGTGCCAATGCAACATTCTTGTAGCCATATTCAACTTTATATGTGATGAGTGAGTTCTTAATTCTGGGTGCACTTATCATATGATACAACATAAGGATTATAGTATGATACCCCAATTTTTCCAATAAAATCAAAAAAATGATAAAAATCGAAAAAATGCCAAAAATACCAAAATTTCACAATCAAACAAAAATATTTTTGTCCCCTTAAAAATTGTGAAAATCAATAAAAAGGAATAAAAGAACTTAACGAAAAAAATCAAGAAAAATATTCATATAAGGGGTCACGGACCCCAACCTTGAGGGGAGAGATGGGCATTCATTCGGAAAAAACAGGGGTCGTAGGAAGCGCTAATAAGGAGGGATCCCTCAGACCAGGAGCAGCTCGACGACCGCCTAATGTCATCATACCGGATAAAGGCCCCTGCTTCAATTCTCCGGCGTTCGCCTCCATACTGTGCCTTGCTGACGTCGACAGTGAACCTGAGTTTCTGGCCAATGGAGGTGGCGTTCCTCGCACCAGAAAGCGGTCTTTTCTTCCCAGCCCTGACATCCCGGTTTCTTTACCCGTCAATGACATAATATCCAAACAGACCCAGCATGCCTAAAGTATCTTTCTGTTCCACTATCCGGCAGCCCAATTCATCACCGGCTTCATTCTCCAGTCTATGCGAGAAGCCTTCCAGTATCGGCATCCACTTCCCCAGCCGTGGCAGCAACATTTATGGTCTCCCGTTTCAGCCGCAGTGACATCGACAATTCCCAGCCTCAACCCCGGATATGACTCCACCTTCCACGCCTCCCAGATTTTAGACCAGCAAACCAAGAACGGAGAAGCTAAAAGAAAAACTAGCAACCAGAATCTCTCTCTCCCAGACTGGTTGGCTTGCATCAACAACGAGACGACACTCAGAAAAGCAATCCTAGTTTTGCTCACCCATGATCTTCTCGACGACCAGGCAGCATTTTTCCGTCGCTTCTTGTTTATTTCTTTTTTACGTGAATTTGCCTACCTTTGATCCTTCTTATTTTCCATTTGCAACTGCAACACCGAGTACCTCCTCAGACGCCAGTCAACGTCCATCCAGACCAGCGACGCCACATCTCCGCCAATGAGCAACTCGAGGACAACCACACCACCGATAGTACCTGACTCTGCAGTGGCAATAAGTTCAACCCTCGTCAACAGCGGCAACCTCTCTGTCTTTTCTCACAATAGCAAACAGACAGAGTTCCCGCTTCAACGATGGTCGTTCCGGGATCAACAACAATCCTCTCCTCCCCTATAACAGCGACAACAGCAGTCGTGACCCTCTTATTGTCAATGACGACAGCCCCGCCACCTCACCTACATCCAGCACCTTACAATCCCACGGAAGGAACTCCAACCTTGGCGACCTATTCCCCGTCAGGGCCAGCCGCGGCGGCCTTGGGCACCTCGTCAATCTCAGCCCCTCCCTTAGCGGTTGTATCCCAGGGTGGCTTACCTTGATTCCCGAACTCCAGCAGCAGAAGACTTGGAGCGCAACTCCCTGAAGCTACAGCATGCTCTCCCGACCATCTACAACTTGGCTGAACAGTCGGATCCTGTATTTCCCCAGCAGCAATCACGGGTATCCCCAACAGTGTGTCCAGCCCGAGCTTGACTCACCCGTTACACGATCCGCCCTCTCTCTGTGCCCCATCTCCATCCACCAGTGGCTACCCTGAAGCTCTCAGACGCAGCTCCCCGCGGCTCTCCCAACGATTAGGCTTTCCGGGCAGGACTCGCCCCCGGAAACAAGGATGCAATCTCCTTCCCCTTCCGCCAGGACTTCTCAGCCACGATGGTTCTCCTCACCGACGTCAACCTCCTCTGTGGGCGTTGATAAATTCCCGCTTGAACCTTTGCCGTCTTCGTCCACCGAAGGTAAGAATTCCTCTCCTCTAGTTTCTTTTCTTCTGTTAAAATTCAATTTGTTTATTCCCACGTGAATTTTATAATAAAATCTATCTTGATGCTTTTTTTAATTGAACATTGACATTAAACTGCAAACCTGTAATAGTGTGCATTGGAAAATTTTTCGAGCTTTGGATGCGTGTCGTTAAGAAAATGGGACGTTAATATTAAAATTCACATTTTATTAAATAACATTGTTTAGGTCTATGATTTTGAAGTTATTGGGAATAATTTATTCGTTCTTCTTATTTCAAAAGTCGCTATTCTAACAGTTTACTTCGTTTTCCATAGTATTTATGCAGATATTAGGGAGCGTGTCTTGCAGACAACCAAGGCACACGTCTCATTCAAAGCTCTGTGGACAAGAATACTCTTATTCGAAGGTTTATTTGGATTTTCGAAGATCAAGGCTCTCTGAAGACGGCTTCGCACTCACCAACATATGGCATCAGCGGGTGGCCAAGTTCGCTATAAACCTATTTTAAAATAGCATCGAAATGTACAATGCTAACGGGTGCGTTAAGGGATACGAAAAATGGTATTAATCTCGCTCATCCAATACTCGGTTCTCCCTCGAATTCAATTCGGCTTAGAATTGCTAAGGGCCTTAATCAATCTATATTTTATGCGTTTCGCCCAAAGTAATTTTTAATGAATAACTCTTTCTTCTAAAAAAATGACTCACATAGACATTTAAGCATTATTGAGCTCGAGACCTTTTTTTAATATCAAACAATTTCTTTTTTCTAAAACCAAGCTCAAATAAATTTGGACATCGTAAACACACGATAAAGGCCTCCCTTTTCTTTGTGATGCATACGATTTAGTAATCCCTAAAACGAATCTCTATAGTTTTTCTAACATGAACTTAAAATAGGTTAGTGGCGACTCCTTCACGTTTTCAAAATCCGAAGCCTTATCGTTAATGGAGGATATCCATTTTAAATGGAGCCGAAAACGGGATCCACCCGCGACAGATTTGGTGACTCCACTGGGGACACTTGGGTGATTTTTTAGGGAATTAGGGTCGAAAACTCGTTTTCAGAAAAGGGGCGCTTAGCTTTTCGTATGTGTTTTCCCTTGAATTTGTTTAATGCTCTTTCATGTTCTATATTAGTTGATGTTGATTTTCTTCTGCTATATGAGCCTTCATCCTAGACACCATAGGATTAGTTCGGGTATACCATATGCCAACGGGTATTGGCCATTGGCCTCGACCTTTAGGTGGGTACCCACCTGTTTACCACCAGACGAATATTTGAGTCCTTTCATTTTGTTGACAAGATTTTGATGATGAGTCAAACAGCAGGTTTGACCTGCTATGACTTTACAGAAGCTGAAACCTCCTGTAACGAAGATACGCTTCGTAAGAGAGGAAAAATATCACGAAAATATTTTCTTCACCCTCCAAGGATCATTTCAGATCAAGAGACGTGATTAGAGAATATTTCCATAAATAGATATTTCAATAATAAATTATTTGTTAATTAATTATTGATTATCTTAATTAAATTATTAATTCAAAAAGAGAATATTCTTAAGAATATTATTTGGATTAATATTTCGTCCAGATACAATGTTTTACTTGTCTGGAACGAATCAATTATTTTTGGGAATAAATCGTTGATTATTTCCTTATATAGAAGGTCAAGTTGCTGTTACTGGCCGAACCTTCTGTAATGCATTATCTGGGGATTTAATTGTCAAAATAAGACAAAATTAAATCTGGAGGTTCCAACCAGATATTTGCACGACCCCATCATCATATTTCTCAAGTTGGAAATAAAATATTCTTTCTTTCCAACTATAGAAGGTTGCTGACCGATTTAGGCTCTAACCTTCTGTAAGATGAGATCTCGTGATTGGATGATTCGATTGATCTGAAATCAATCGAATATTGTCCCTAAATGATTTTTACACGTTGGGGATGAATCTGGTCATTTTACGTATTTGGCAAAATAAGTTTCCTTCTTTACAGGAGGACGGAACCTCTATATAAAAGAAAAACCTAAAAACATTTTAAAAAAAAAGAGAGATTTTGATCAGAGGTAAGTCTTGGCATTTGGCAACGTTAGTGGTGTTTAACGTGTGTGCAAGTGTGCAGGACGGATTCTCCAGGCGAGAGTTCTCGCAGGAGGTAACTACAGCGGGTTGAGCGTGGGTGAAGCCGCTCCGGTGACTTCGTTGCGTACGGATCTGAGGGACTCGACCGGAACTTTGTCCGTGACGTCGGACTGCGTGCATCAGGGCCTGGGGAAGGGTTCGTTGGTGGCGAGTAGGCGTACAAAGTTGGTCGGAGAGAAGGAGTCCGTAGCAGGGGTTCAGTGGTGAGGGACCTCCAACCTTCTGTAGTTGGTTATTTTGTTATCTGTGCGTTTGCAGCAGGTGTGCTTTGGTGAAGCCACTCCGTAGGCGTCGTTGGCTGCAAAACCGAAGGACTTGGCCAGGAGTGCTGTCAGTGAAGCCGGGTGGGCGTACAGCAGGTCGAAGAGAAGGTTGTTGCAGCAGGCGTAAGTGGTGAGGGACTGAAACCTACTGTAGTCGTATTATCTTTATTTGTTTTGCAGATTAAACCAAAAAGACAAAAAGAGAAGCATATCAGAGGCATCCAAACACTTGGAGAAAGCGTCATCGGATCTGTTCGCTGATCCACAGAAGGAATAGCCCGCTACAGAGTCACAGAAGGCTGAAGCTTCCAGCCAACGTTCTGTGCTTGCTCAAGTCTGGTTGATTTCCTTGTGATTCGACCTAGACACATCCTAAACACAGCAAGAGTGTTTCTTGCATTGGTAAAGCTAGTCTTACCGTCCCGTGGTCAAAGAAATTGTTTTCTTACACCACAGAAGGTTTTACCTTCTACACTGTAATCTCTATACGAGTTATTAGTGAAAAGTGACCGAAAGTGGACGTAGGTGATTTCACCGAACCACTATAAAATCCTTTGTGTTCTACGACTCATTTCGAAGTCAATTTCACACGTTCCGTAATTACAGAAGCTTGAAGGCTCTGTAAATTACAGTAAGTTACTTCCGCTGTGAGGGTTGTGAAAAAGCGTTTAAGAATTCCTTAATTGGACTTAACACTAATTCACCCCCCCTCTTAGTGTAATCTTTGGGCCAACAATTGGTATCAGAGCGAGGTTCAACGGAAGCTTAACCGCTCGTTGAGATCTTACAGCAGCTCGAACCTTCTGTACGCTCTCTGAGTACTACTACCTTGTTGTATTCAACAGAAGCTTAGTTCTCTATTTGAATTCAACATTTAGAACAAAAGCAGTTTCAACAAAAGCTTTATAGCTTGTTGATTTCTTATAGGAGGTTGTACCTTCTATTGCTCTCTGTCTCTGCCTTACAGAAGCTTATGCTCTGTAATTGTCTCAAGTTTATTTTAATTCTACAGAAGTACTATACTCTGATAGAATTCAAAAATTTGTGATTCAACAAAAAGTTTAACAGCCTGCTGAGATTCTATAGCAGCCTGTACCTTCCACGCGATAGATTTCTACTATACAGAAGCTTACGCTCTGTTACTATCACTATCTGTCTCTCTTCTACAGTAGCTCATTGCTCTGCTAGAAACCATCCAGTTATTTTTAGACGGGATTCAACAAAAGCTTGAGTGCTTAGTTACATCCTATAGAAGGTTATACCTGCTATACGCATATAACCGATTGTTGCGCTGTTTTCTTCTGCTGAAAACTTAAGGTTTCTGCAGAATTAAACTACTTGGCATTTTTACTCCATTTTACGGAGATTTGATTGCCAGCAATATCTGTTTCAATTTAACAGAAGTTTGTGTGCATTAAGAATTAGTACAGTACCGTAAAGGTTCTACTATTCTGCATAGAAGTCAAACCTTCTGAAAGTTGTAAAATGGGTGATAATTGCTATATACCGAAACCACACATTGGGAATCCTCCCATTTTTTATGGTAAAAATTTTTCCTATTGGAAAATTCGAATGAGTGCCTTTGTAGATGCAATCGATGATGATTTGTGGTCGTTCATAGAAGACGGTCCACCTATTCTACCGATTGAACTACAAATTGGTCCTGATGGTCGTCCTACTCGGGAGAACCTTAGGATCAAACGACTCACTAAAACGGCTAAGTACTTAATGTTTAGTGCTATGTCGGAAAGTGAATTCGTTAAAGTCTCTACTTGCACTTCGGGCAAAGAAATCTGGGATAAACTTGTCACCATGTATGTTGGGACAAACCAGATTAGAGAAACCAAGGTGAATTTCTTAATTCATCAATATGAGAATTTCACCATGAAAGGAGAAGAATCTGTAGAACAAATGTTCCAGAGACTTAACCTCCTAGTAGATGCCTTAACTCATTTAGGCAAACACTATACTAATTCTGAATTAGTAAGAAAGGTTCTACGAATTTTACCCAAATCTTGGGAAGCCAAGAAAACGGCTATTGAGGAAGCTAAGGATCTATCTACTCTTCGATTAGATCAACTAATGAGCTCCTTAATGTCATATGAAATGGAGAGAACCTCTCAATCTGATGTAAAAAGAGCTTCAGTAGCCTTCAAAGCATCAGAAGAACCAATTGAAGACTCTGACAATGAGGCAGAAGTCGATTCGGATGATGAACTCGCTATGATTGCTAAACGCCTTCTGCGGTTCGCTTCCAAAAGACGTTTCAACAAGAAAAATCAGAAACGTGAAAAGCAGTATGATCCAAAGATGATCAGATGCTATGAGTGCAATAGGAAGGGACATTTCAAGTCTGATTGTCCTTTACTAAAGGAGAAGGAAAAACCTTCTGTACAAACCAAACCCAAGAAAGCAATGATTGCTTGGGCGGATATCGAAGATTCTGATGATGAGGAAGAAGAAGCACTAATGTGCGTAACTACTCACACAGAAACTCAAAACTCTATAGAAAGTCAATTCTGTTTTCGAACAGAAGCTACAGAAAGTGAATGGTATCTGGACAGTGGCTGCTCAAGGCACATGACCGGAGATCCATCCAAATTCTCTAAGCTGACCTTACAGAACGGAGGTTCTGTTAAATTCGGTGACAATAGCAAAGGCTCTGTCATTGGAACAGGAACTATTGGAAGTCCTGATTCTATGGCTATAGAAGAGGTTCTGCTAGTTACAGAACTTAAACATAACCTGCTGAGCATTAGCCAGCTTTGTGACAAAGGCTATACTATAACCTTTGATCAAGATAAATGTTCTGGTATCCTAAACAATGAAGTCCGCTTCATTGGAAATCGGAAAAGGAACATCTACACTTTAACACAGAAGAGCTTCTGTGCTACAGAAAGCTGTCTTCTGTCTGTCAAAGACGAAACTCATCTTTGGCATAGAAGGTTAGGACATTCCAACCTTCAGTTGCTATCCAAGCTTGCTAAAAAGGAATTGGTAAAAGGCTTGCCTAATATCAAATTTGAGCAAGACAACTTCTGTGAAGCTTGTTCGCTTGGTAAGCAAACTAAATCCTCATTCAAGTCTAAGAATGAGATATCTACTACTCAGCCCTTGGAACTTCTACATATGGATCTATTTGGTCCAACTAGAGTTCAAAGTATTGGTGGTAGAAGATACTGTCTAGTAGTAGTAGATGACTACTCTAGGTACACCTGGGTCAAGTTCTTGACTCATAAAAGCGATGCATTTGAATCTTTCATAAAGCTCGCTAAGCAATTACAGAATGAAAATAGATCTTCTGTAAAAGCTATTCGAACGGATCATGGTACAGAGTTTGAAAACCATGATTTTGCTACCTTCTGTGATGAACATGGCATTGATCACAACTTCTCTGCTCCTTACACTCCTCAACAGAATGGAGTCGCAGAAAGGAAAAATCGAACTCTTATAGACATGGCTAGAACCATGATTTGTGAGAGCAATGTTCCACAGAACCTTTGGGCTGAAGCAGTAAATACTGCCTGCTATATCTCTAATAGAGTACTACTAAGACCTAAATTAGAGAAAACTCCCTATCAACTATACAGGGGGAGAATACCGAATATTTCCTATTTTCATGCCTTTGGAAGTCCATGTTTTATACTGAGACCTTCTAAGGACAATCTCGGGAAATTCGATGCTAAATCAGATGAAGGTATCTTTTTAGGATACTCACTGACTAGCAAAGCTTATAGAGTCCTTAACAAAAGGACTTCTACAATAGAAGAGTCAATTAATGTAAAAATTAATGACTCACCAACAGAAGATAATACTAATCAAGTAATATCTTTTGAACCTACAGAAATACCTGTAGAACCCAAATCTTCTAAGGAAGGAAGAGAAGGGAACGAACATTCTCTTCACAATTCTCGAAGAGAATCTGAACAAACTGTTGAAAATTCTCCAGAAGCATCATCTTCGCAGAATAATCAACTGAATGATATAAGAGCACCTGCTTTATATCAAAAACGACATCCTATTGATCAAGTCATAGGAGACTTTGATAGAGGCATTCAGACGAGACGTTCTGTAAACGCCTACTATGAACATTCTGCTTTTCTTTCACAGAAAGAACCAGATGGATTAGATGAAGCTCTAGATGATCCAGATTGGATCCTTGCAATGCAAGAGGAGCTTAATCAATTCGAAAGGAACAAAGTGTGGACACTTGTTCCTAAACCTGATAACCGTTCTATTATTGGAACTAAATGGGTATTCAGGAATAAACTCGATGAGTCAGGTGCTGTTGTAAGAAACAAAGCACGACTTGTTGCCAAAGGGTACTCTCAAGAAGAGGGTATTGACTTTGATGAGACGTTCGCTCCTGTAGCACGTCTAGAAGCAATAAGGCTACTGTTAGCCTATGCTTGCTACAACAACTTCAAGTTGTATCAAATGGACGTGAAAAGTGCTTTTCTCAATGGAGAAATCAAAGAAGAGGTATACGTAAGTCAACCTCCTGGATTTGAAAATCCACAGCACAAGAATCACGTTTATAGACTCTCCAAGGCTCTATACGGTCTAAAACAGGCGCCTAGAGCATGGTATGAGAGACTTAGCTCCTTTCTTATTGAAAAGGGCTATAAAAGAGGAAGAGTAGATACAACTCTCTTTCTCAAACACAGAGGTGATCATTTAGTAGTTGTCCAAATCTATGTCGATGACATTATCTTTGGATCAACGAATGATAAACTCTGTACAGAATTCTCTGAACTCATGACAAGTGAGTTCGAGATGAGCATGATGGGAGAACTTACGTTCTTCCTCGGCTTACAAATTCAGCAGACTGATGAAGGTACTTTCTTACATCAAGAGAAGTACACTAAGCAACTCCTGAAAAGATTTGGCCTAGAGGGCTCTAAGCCTCTGTCTACTCCAATGGCTACAAGTGCCAAGATAGACAAGGATGAAAATGGTAAAGAAGTAGATAACAAGCTCTACAGAAGCATGATTGGCTCTCTTCTGTATCTTACTGCTTCTAGACCAGACATACTATTTAGTGTATGTCTCTGTGCTAGATATCAATCAGCACCTAAAGAGTCTCATCTGATAATGGTCAAGAGAATCTTTAGATATTTACAAGGTTCTGTAAATCTTGGCATATGGTATTCCAAGAGATCAGACTTTACTCTCGTTGGGTACTCAGATGCTGACTTTGCAGGATGTAAGATCGACAGAAAAAGTACAAGTGGTACTTGTCAGCTAATGGGAAACATGTTGATCTCATGGTTTTCCAAGAAGCAGACATCTGTTGCTCTATCCACTGCAGAAGCCGAGTATATAGCAGCTGCAAGCTGCTGTGCTCAACTTCTATGGATGAAACAGCAACTTGAGGACTATGGTCTTTCATTTGCTGAAATTCCGATCATGTGTGATAATACTAGTGCGATTCAATTAACGCGCAATCCAGTTTATCACTCACGATCAAAACACATAGAACTCAGACATCATTTTCTGAGGGATAATGTACAACAAGGTTCTGTAAGCGTAAAATACGTTAATACAGACCAGCAATTGGCTGATATTTTCACCAAACCCCTTGACCAGGAGAAATTCTTCTATTTCAGGAATGAATTGGGGATTTGTCATCCATTTTAATAATAGAGACGTTGTACAGCAAGTTCAACGTTCTGTATTAAATATCTTTCGAAAATTTAATTCGAAATGTATTTTTCAAAAGAGTACTCTAGACAATATTATTCTAATGAAAATCTTGTCAAGAAAGAGTCCTTCTCATTAACGTAGATTCTTACAGAAACTACGCATAGAAGGTTATACCTTCTGTACAATGTTAATTCGACTTTACTGTTTCGAATTTAACAAAATATATTCCTTAATTTTGAAACAGAAAGTTAAACCTTCTGTTCCAAAGAATATTTTTGAAAAATCAGGGAGAATCTTATCTGATTCATCTCCTATTATATCAAGAATCGATGATCTTGATAAAAAATTGGGAATACATGATCTTATTGGAAGATTTTGTCCCAATTAATCAATTTTGGGAAATAAAATAATATTTTTCCAAAATTAAAACATTACCTTCTTCTTTATATTCTCACGGTGTCACTCGTGGTCCTCCACCACCATTGATACTTCACAGAGAAACCCTAGAAGAAAATCTGTCCTTCCAACTCAATCTCTTAGCCAAATCGCTCTACCCAACTCCGATTATGGCACCTAAGAGGAAGTCCGAAGTTCGCCGCTCGTTCTCCCTCTCCGTCACACCTCCTTCGGCTGAGTCTCAACCAGCCAAGCCCGTGATTCCTACTGCTGATGAGGAAATCGCACCCTTGGATCCAGAGATCGTCGCGTACTCCCTCGCTGAAAACAAGGAAGTCGCTGACGCCGCTACCGAAGGGCAGCAGGACAAAGTCCCTGTTCTGAAAGAGAACCCTGTTTCTGAGGAGTCTCTGGAGGAACCTACTGGTGAGGATGACGAAGCATCTCATCCCACCGATGATCTCGTCTTGGAGGACGAAAACCCTCAGGAGGATGCTGATCTGGAACAGGAAGCTGAAACCCCTGTCAGAAACAGCGTCGTCTCTGATGATGATGAGGACAAAGTGCAGGAGGTCACTCCCCTAGCAGTTGCTGCTCCTCAACCTACTGTGTCACCCAAATCGAAGGCAAAAGGCAAGGCTGTTGCTGTGGAGCCTATCCCTGTCAAAGCCAAACGATCGGCCTCGATTTTCGTCTCTGGAAGTGTATCCTCCAGGACACGACACAAACGAAAAAGCCCCGAGTCTGTGAGTAAGTCCCTAGAGCAGGAGGTCTTAAAAAAGACCAAGCCTACAGGTGCAATCACAGCTCAGGTAATACCTACTGTCTCTCAGGCTGAAATAGAGCAGATCATGAACGCAGAAGCTGTTCCCTCCTGTGATGTCTCAAACAGGCAGATTGCTGCGTGCAAACGGCTAGATTTTAGCTGGTTTAGCGAGAATGATCTTGATATTCTGCCTCTATATGAGAAGTTGGATTTAAAAGTGTTCTGTGAAACTTACGTCGAAGTCGCTGTTACAAGGATTCGAGAATTTTATACAAATCTCACCTTTTTCAGGATTAACGACGTTGTTAAGTATGTCAGGACCATGATTGATGGTGTCTTCCTGGTGTTTTCAATTCATGATGTCAACACCCTGTATGGCTGCAAAGAGCACCCTGTTCTTCCTGTGGCAAACAAGAATCAGTCATACAGCGCCATACTTGGATCTAAAGTGAAGGTGCCGCAGTACCTTGAATCTGCTGCACTGAACCTTCCTAAACGGATCCTCCATCGATCTGTCATCTTCTGTCTCCTACCAAGGACAGGAAGTCTGGATGCTGTAACAACCAGAGATGCTCAGATTATGGAGCATTTGCTGCTGGGAAAGCCATTCAACCTGGGGGCGATGATTTTTGCTCACATGCAAGCTTGTCTTAAAGCAAAGGACAAAGCTCTCCCCTATGGTCAGGTTGTAGCTGCTCTTCTCCGTCTTCGCAATATTGATCCAAATCCTCCCACCGCACTGGAAAAATGGCGAGTTGGAAATTTTGGTCGACAAATTATTGCAAGTATGCAATATGTGAGGACTCAAGGAGGCTGGATTCAGAAATCCAAAGGGAAAGAGAAACAGCAGAAGGAAGCACCTGCTACTTCTGACAAGAGTGGACCTACTGCTCCAAAAGCTACTGTTCCACCTTCTTCAACCCTGGAACAACCTCGAGAAGGCTCATCCTCCTCTTTGCCTAATCTCATCAGAGATCTGCAGCGACAAATTGTTGCACAGACTGAGGAACTTAAAGTCCTCAAGGATACGGTCGCTGAGTTAGTCATTACTGTTGAACGTCAGGAAAAGCTCCTCCGTGACAATCTCCAGTAATGTGTTCTGCTTAATTTCCAGCACCCTAGACCTACTGTAATGGTCTTAAATAAGTGACTGATGATGTGTACCCCTTTTGGGATGAACTATTTTAATATTCTGCAGTTTGGTTTTATTCTCTACGTCTATTGTGAGAATACCTTCTACAGGATCTTAGATCTCCGCTTTCTACCTTCTATACTTTTTGATATGACAAAAAGGGGGAGAGATTTTGGAGAACTAACACAGAGATATAGCGTATGCTAATCTCAAACCCACAAGAATTCTTGTGATATTTAGCGGGATAGAAGGACAAACCTACTAAGAGGTTTTTTAACCTTCTATAAGGGTATGCAAAATTTGAGCACAACTCATTTTTGCTGGGAGTGCAGAAGCTCATGCTACTGTCGGGCTAAATATACAGGAGCCTTGTCCCTGTAATCTGTACAAGCTGAATGCTTACACAGAAGCTTTTGCACTCTGCAAAAGTAAAAGCTTCTATAAAGTGTCAAACCCTTACTATCTCTATCTTAGGGGGAGTTTGATACGTCATCTTGTATGAACATATCTCCTATGGATGAAAGTTTTGTCATCATCAAAAAGGGGGAGATTGTTGACAAGATTTTGATGATGAGTCAAACAGCAGGTTTGACCTGCTATGACTTTACAGAAGCTGAAACCTCCTGTAACGAAGATACGCTTCGTAAGAGAGGAAAAATATCACGAAAATATTTTCTTCACCCTCCAAGGATCATTTCAGATCAAGAGACGTGATTAGAGAATATTTCCATAAATAGATATTTCAATAATAAATTATTTGTTAATTAATTATTGATTATCTTAATTAAATTATTAATTCAAAAAGAGAATATTCTTAAGAATATTATTTGGATTAATATTTCGTCCAGATACAATGTTTTACTTGTCTGGAACGAATCAATTATTTTTGGGAATAAATCGTTGATTATTTCCTTATATAGAAGGTCAAGTTGCTGTTACTGGCCGAACCTTCTGTAATGCATTATCTGGGGATTTAATTGTCAAAATAAGACAAAATTAAATCTGGAGGTTCCAACCAGATATTTGCACGACCCCATCATCATATTTCTCAAGTTGGAAATAAAATATTCTTTCTTTCCAACTATAGAAGGTTGCTGACCGATTTAGGCTCTAACCTTCTGTAAGATGAGATCTCGTGATTGGATGATTCGATTGATCTGAAATCAATCGAATATTGTCCCTAAATGATTTTTACACGTTGGGGATGAATCTGGTCATTTTACGTATTTGGCAAAATAAGTTTCCTTCTTTACAGGAGGACGGAACCTCTATATAAAAGAAAAACCTAAAAACATTTTAAAAAAAAAGAGATTTTGATCAGAGGTAAGTCTTGGCATTTGGCAACGTTAGTGGTGTTTAACGTGTGTGCAAGTGTGCAGGACGGATTCTCCAGGCGAGAGTTCTCGCAGGAGGTAACTACAGCGGGTTGAGCGTGGGTGAAGCCGCTCCGGTGACTTCGTTGCGTACGGATCTGAGGGACTCGACCGGAACTTTGTCCGTGACGTCGGACTGCGTGCATCAGGGCCTGGGGAAGGGTTCGTTGGTGGCGAGTAGGCGTACAAAGTTGGTCGGAGAGAAGGAGTCCGTAGCAGGGGTTCAGTGGTGAGGGACCTCCAACCTTCTGTAGTTGGTTATTTTGTTATCTGTGCGTTTGCAGCAGGTGTGCTTTGGTGAAGCCACTCCGTAGGCGTCGTTGGCTGCAAAACCGAAGGACTTGGCCAGGAGTGCTGTCAGTGAAGCCGGGTGGGCGTACAGCAGGTCGAAGAGAAGGTTGTTGCAGCAGGCGTAAGTGGTGAGGGACTGAAACCTACTGTAGTCGTATTATCTTTATTTGTTTTGCAGATTAAACCAAAAAGACAAAAAGAGAAGCATATCAGAGGCATCCAAACACTTGGAGAAAGCGTCATCGGATCTGTTCGCTGATCCACAGAAGGAATAGCCCGCTACAGAGTCACAGAAGGCTGAAGCTTCCAGCCAACGTTCTGTGCTTGCTCAAGTCTGGTTGATTTCCTTGTGATTCGACCTAGACACATCCTAAACACAGCAAGAGTGTTTCTTGCATTGGTAAAGCTAGTCTTACCGTCCCGTGGTCAAAGAAATTGTTTTCTTACACCACAGAAGGTTTTACCTTCTACACTGTAATCTCTATACGAGTTATTAGTGAAAAGTGACCGAAAGTGGACGTAGGTGATTTCACCGAACCACTATAAAATCCTTTGTGTTCTACGACTCATTTCGAAGTCAATTTCACACGTTCCGTAATTACAGAAGCTTGAAGGCTCTGTAAATTACAGTAAGTTACTTCCGCTGTGAGGGTTGTGAAAAAGCGTTTAAGAATTCCTTAATTGGACTTAACACTAATTCACCCCCCCTCTTAGTGTAATCTTTGGGCCAACACATTTAAAATGAACCTAGACTCGGATTTCTCCTTTTGCGGTTAATGAATGGGTCCAAGCCATATCCAAGACGGTAGATAGAAAATTTTATACTTATCTACATTTTTTTTCCATATGGTGTGAATTGATGCTTCTTGTTATACATTTACCACCATTTTCTCTTACTTTCAATTTCACTAACATGCCTTTTGTTCAACGAGCCAATATAAGGGAAGTGATTTCTACACCGAGTTTTCTTTATGCTCGCATATTGTCACTTATGCTCGCATATTGTCGAACTTGATCAGTCTACATACATTCAATGCTTTCGAGTCATGATACTTTAGAAAAATACCTACTCATATGCATAACATTGATGCATATATTTTGCATCCATGAACATTACTTTCTTCATTCAGACTAATGCATCATATTTTATTTTTGTTCGAGGTACCCAAATCCATCGAAGTTGAGCTACCCATTAGCCACGAAAGCTTTGGATGTCCTCTCTCCCTGAAGAGTTCAAATGTGCAACAACATCATTCCAGCTTGACTTTGTCACACACATTTCATTTCCAAATTATTGGTTAAGGTGTATTCCTTCTAATCTTGCTTATTATTTAAACCAATCAGGCATGTCATCTACCATATGGATTTCAGTTTTTCTTACGTAGGTAGACGAACATCCCCTCTTCCAACGAGGCATCTGATGAACATTCAATTAAACTGAATATTAAAGTCAAAGAAGCAAAATTCATTCAACCAGTTTCATGTTATCACCATCCACAACACTAATGCTAGGTCTACAATCACCATCAGCATTCGAAGAACAAACTAGGAAAGATCGTCACCAAGCAACTAAAATGACATCGTGGAATTTGTTCAACACCAATGTTAAAGAAATACAACAAAGCATGTTCTCCCAACCATTAAACTCAGAAAAGGAGAGCACGACCGCATCAATCCTAAACTGAGACAACATTAATCTCAAAGCATATACTGGGGCAAGCTTCATCCCAAAAAAATCGACTTGCCATCAAGAATGCAAATGTAAAGGAAGTATCGTTCTAGTTTTTTTTTACATTCAAAATTGAACATTTATTTCATTTATTTTCTTTGCTAGAACTGGGGCAATTCAAGGACAATTCCCCAATGGACTTACTCAAAAGCAAGCCATGATTTGGAGATAGTCAATTCTACCAAGGCAAGCTTATTCCCAAAGAAACATACATGCTTCAAGAGCATCGACGCACTATTGTTGGATCCTCAAACCGAGACGAGACTAACCCTATAAGGGATTGACGATTCAATTCTATTTTCAATCACTTCAAAATCAAAGAATATTGCACACTGTTTCAATTTAATTATATTGATTGAGCGCTCAGACTATAATAAAGTCATCATAAGGGAGTGACATTCCAATTTTCTTTCAAATAACCTCATTGTCAAACATTCATACTATTCTCTAATGTTTCTTTGCAGAATCTCTGAATCCTTAAATCAGAACAAGCACATCATCAAGCTTTAGAACTACTAAAAGTTCAAGCTCATCAACTTACTAAGCTGGGCAGTGCATCCATGTCAAGTCAACCACGAAAAGCTCTCTTCTATCGAATGACAACATGCATTTCAACTGGGGCAACTTCAATCGAACTGGATTGTGGCCATAAGTAGTTCTACCAATTGAGGTTATCAAGAACGCATGTCATAAGCTTCCAACAAAAGGTCAAGCCGGTGACCTACAAGCTTGGTGACATGATTTTAAAGAGCAATCTTTCAAAAGTCAAGGATCCTTGAAGAAAGCCCATTCATAACTACGACAACCCATATGTTGTCAAGCAAATACGCACAAGAGGCGCTCTTATCTTAACAAAGATAGACGGAGCTGTTCCATCCCAATCGGTTGATGTTATTACTCTTACGCTATTATACCTAAAAATGAAACTAGGAAATTCTTGTTATATTTCTTTTTAGAGCAATTAAAATGTCACATTCATTCTTCCTAATGACTTTTCTAAAAAGTTGTTTCAGGATTGATGAACTAGAAAAGTAAACCCAAAAGACTCAACCTATGGAGCTTGCAAGCCATGTCGAATGAACGGTGAAAGCAAGTATCGTTCTAATTTAAATCACATTAAATTAGAAACTAATCAATGTTATCTTTCTTCTCAGATACTTCAACTGCGGCAACGATCAATCGCCTCGGGTAACCGGTAAAGGAAGTATCATTCCAACTTAAATATCACAAAACCAAAAACTAATTAACGCTTCCTTTCTTTGTAGAGGTTTTTATTAGGGCAACGAGTACACATCGTTAGGAAACCGGTAAAGGAAAGTATTGTTCCAAGATTAAAACTTCTCACACTGAACTTGACTATAACCTTCTCTTTCCCTACAGGGCATGAAGTCAAAGCGAATATCATAGGTAAAACCATCGTGTGATAAAACATCGGTCATATTCATCTATCATTCATTTTTAGTAAATAAGTTTTATTCAAAACTTGAAACACTTTCCGAGCGGAACACTTGTGTGCTAGAGATATAATGACAAACCTATCCCAAAACACGCACCCTTTCGAGAGTTGAGTGTAAAAACTTATGAGGAAATTATGCACGATAGCATCAGAATGGGAAAGAAATTCCTTGGACGGCAAAATGCTCTTGCTAGAATGACATCGGGCATTCTTTCTTATCCCCAAATACTTTGCCCTTTACTAGCCATTCCTAGCCAAAGTGGAGAATTTTTCGAAGCACAATGACCCTTTCAAGTCAAAGAGTCGCCTCACATCGAGGTAAAGGAGTTGCTGTAGCCTAGACTTCCGAATAGAACTAAGATGCGGATGTGTCACTTCCTCATGTTTGAGTGTGAAGTACTTGTTGAATTTTGCAAGTTGACACAATACTCTCACCATGTTTCGACCATTTCAGTACATTCCATAAACAATTCTAAAGATTTCAACATGTTGAATTTTCAAAATAAGACAGTGGCAAACAAACAAAAAAGAAAATAGTGCCCTTTAGCTTCATTCGAAGGGACAAAGTTTTAGACCCCAATAAAACAAAAAAATCTGGGGCAAGTCACTTCAAGTTCAAAAGCCTCATATCTTGTAGAGAAAATCAAGAAAGAAAAATCATTATTCAGCACCTTTCGCAACACACTCTTACCCTCATATGCCATCATGTCCATACCTTAGAGTACTGTGTCGATGAGCAAATCTACATTAGGAGAGCCACACTTAAAGGTGACGCCCTCACATTGTGAGTCCTCTTCGATGAGATTCTTTGACTTGCTTTCTTTCTTAAAGATTAAGCCTTCTATAAACACAATCGTACACCAAGCCTGCATTATAACCAAAAACAAAGTCTCTTTCGACTAGCCCTGGAGCATCATTTCAAAGGAATCGAAATTTCCACTTCGATAGCATGGAAAGATACTTTGAGTGAGCCTTATAGATGTAAGAAAGACCTTTGCTTGTTCTCAACGCACAAGTGTTTCTTTTTTGTTTTTTTTTTTCAGAAAACTTTTTGTGCATACGTACAGAACATCCAACATTCATATCATCCGCGGTCAACATTTCAACAAGAAGTACACATGGGAGACGCAAAGTATCTCAAGCAAGTCCCATAATTTCAAAATCTAGGCCCTCATGCAAAGGTATGATCCTCTTCATAAATGCTAAACACTTTTTCAGTTGTCATCTTGGTTAAGCGTTTCTTCAAACGCGATACCATCCCAGTTCCAGTTCTATTCCTAGTTCTATTTCTAGTTCTTGTTCGACTGAGCATTTACTAACAAATGCGACGTTACTTTCAATTCAGTTGAGCGTTTACTAACAAACGCGATACCGTCGTCAACTCGGCTAAGCGCTTACTAACAAATGCGACATCACCCGACTGAGCGTTTACTAGTAAACGCGATGTCATTTTGAATTTGGTTAAAGCGTTTACTAACAAATACCACATCATTTTTCATTATGGTCAAGCATTTACTAACAAATGCAACACCATTCGGCTAAGCGTTTACTAACAAACGCGATGCCACCCGATTGAGCGTTTACTAACAAACGCGATGTCATTTTGAAAGCGTTTACTAACAAACGTCACACCACTTTTCATTATGGTCAAGCATTTACTAAAAAATGCAACATCATCCGGTGAAGCGTTTATTAACAAACGTGAAGCCACTCGGCTGAGCATTAACTAACAAATGCAACGTCACTTCAATTCGGTTGAGCGTTTCCTAACAAACGCGATACCGTCTTCAACTCGGTTGAGCATTTACTAACAAATGCGACGCCACTCGATTGAGCATTTACTAACAAATGCCACGTCACTTTTAATTCGGTTGAGCGTTTACAAACAAACGCGACACCGTCTTCAACTCAGCTAAGCGTTTACTAACAAACGCGACGTCACTTCGAGTTCAGTTGTGCGTTTACTAACAAACGCGATACCATCTCTACCCTTCGGCTAAGCATTTACTAACAAATGGGATGCCCTTCGACTGAGCGTTTACTAACAAGCGCGACGTCACATTCAATCTCGTTAAGCGCTTACTAACAAGCGTGATACCTTCCATTCAGTTAAGTGTTTACTAACAAACACGATACCACTTCCAGTTCGGTTAAGCCCTTACTAACAAGGACAACGCCACTTCCAGCTCGGTTGAGCGCTTACTAACAAGCGTGAGGTCAGTTCCAGTTCGACTGAGTGTTTACTAACAAACGCGAAGGCATTTCCATCTAGTTAAACGCTTACTACAAGCGCGACACCATTTCTTAATTTTCTCGGTTCAACGCTTACTAACAAGCGTGACACCATCTCTTAATTTTTCGGTTAAACGCTTACTAACAAGCGCGACACCATTTCTCAATTCTTTTCGGTTAAACGCTTACTAACAATCGTGATGCCATTTCCTCATTCTTTTCGGTTAATCGTTTGTACAAACGCAAAACCAATTTTCGACACCATTTCTCAATTCTTTTTGTTTAAGCGTCTAGTAACAGAAGTGACACCATTTCCAGTTTTCAATTTCAGTTAAGCGTCTACTAACAAACGTGACACCACTTCCAGTTTTCCAGTTTCGGTTAAGCATCTACTAACAGACGTGACACCACTTCTAGTTTTCCAGTTTCGGTAAAGCGTCTACTAACAAGTGTGACACCACTTCCAGTTTTGTAGATTCGGTTAAGCGCCTACTAATAGACGTAACACTACTTCCAGTTTTGGTTAAGCGTCTACTAACAAACGTGACACCATTCTAGTTATCCAGTTTGGTTAAGCGTTTGTCCAAACGCAACACCATTCCAGTTCTCCATCTTGGCCAAGCGCTTAAGAACAAGCATGACACCACTTCCATTTTGGCTAAGTGCTTACGAACAAGCGCAATGCCACTTTCATTCCCGGTTAAGTGTTTACAAACAAACACGACGCCAATTTCTCTATCTTGGTCAAGTGTTTACTAACAAGGGCGACAACTCGGCATTCATTTTCCTAAAAAATTGGGCTATCAGGAATTCTTTGTTCGAACATTTTGTCAGAAATACTCACAAAGATGGGCAATTGTTGATACCCCAATTTTTCCAACAAAATCATAAAAATGATAAAAATCGAAAAATTGCCAAAAATGACCAAAAATATTTTGTTCCCTTAAAAATTGTGAAAATCAATAAAAAGGAATAAATGAAAAGATGAACAAATAAAATCTTAACGAAAAAAACCAAGAAAAATATTCATATAAGGGGTCACGGGCACCCAAGCTTGAGGGGAGAGAGATGGGCATTCATTCGGAAAAAACAGGGGCTTGTAGGAAACGACAATAAGGATGGATCCCTCAAACCAGGAACAGCTCGACGACCACCTAATGCCATCATACCGGATAAAGGCCCCTGCATAAATTCGCCGGTGTTCGCCTCCATACGGTGCCTTGCTGACTTAGACAGTGAACCTGAGTTTCTGGCCAACGGAGGTGGCGTTCCTCGCACTAGAAAGCGGTCTTTTCTTCCCAGCCCTGACATCCCGGTTTCTTTACCCGTCAATGACATAATATCCATACAGACCCAGCACGCCTAAAGTGTCTTTTTGCTCCACTATCCGGCAACCCAATTCATCACCGGCTTCATCCTCCAGTCTATGCCAGCAACCTTCCAGTATCGGCATCCTCTTTTTTCCAGTCGTGGCAGCAACATTAATGGTCTCTCGTTTCAGCCGCAGCGACATCAATAATTCCCAGCCTCAACACCGGGTATGACTCCACCTTCCACGCCTCCCAGATTTTAGACCAGCAAACCAAGAACGGAGAAGCTAAAAGAAAAACTAGCAACCAGAATCTCTCTCTCCCAGCCTGGTTGGCTCGCATCAACAACGAGACGACTCTCAGAAAAGCAATCCTGGTTTTGCTCACCCATGATGTTCTCGACAACCCGGTAGCCTCTTTCCATCCCTTCTTGTTTATTTCTTTTTTACGTGAATCTGCCTACCTTTGATCCTTCTTATTTTCCATTTGCAACTGCAACACCGAGTACCTCCTCAGACGCCAGTCAACGTCCATCCAGACCAGCGACGCCACATCTCCGCCAATGAGAAACTCGAGGACAACCACACCACCGATAGTACCTGACTCTGCAGTGGCAATAAGTTCAACCCTCGTCAACAGCGGCAACCTCTCTGTCTTTCATCACAATAGCCAACAGCCAGAGTCCCGGTTTTAGCGGTAGTCGCTCTGGGATCAACAACAATCCTCTCCTCCCCTATAACAGCGACAACAGCAGTCGTGACCCTCTTATTGTCAATGACGACAGCCCCGCCACCTCACCTACATCCAGCACCTTACAATCCCACGAAAGGAACTCCAACCTTGGCGACCTATGCCCCGTCAGGGCCAGCCGCGGCGGCCTTGGCCACCCCGCCAATCTCAGCCCCTCCCTTAGCGGTTGTATCCTAGGGTGGCTTTCCTTGATTCCCGAGCTCCAGCAGCAGAAGACTTGGAGCGCAACTCCCAGAAGCTACAGCCTGCTCTCCCGACCATCTACAACATGGCTGAACAGTCGGATCCTGTATTTCCCCAGCAGCAATCACGGGTATCCCCAACAGTGTGTCCAGCCCGAGCTTGACTCACCCGTTACACGATCCGCCCTCTCTCTGTGCCCCATCTCCATCCACCAGTGGCTACCCTGAAGCTCTCAGACGCAGCTCCCCGCGGCTCTCCCAACGATTAGGCTTTCCGGGCAGGACTCGCCCCCGGAAACAAGGATGCAATCTCCTTCCCCTTCCGCCAGGACTTCTCAGCCACGATGGTTCTCCTCACCGACGTCAACCTCCTCTGTGGGCGTTGATAAATTCCCGCTTTAACCTCGTCATCTTTTGCCGTCTTCGTCCACCGAAGGTGAGAATTCCTCTCCGCTAGTTTCTTTTTTTCTGTTAAAATTCAATTTGTTTATTCCCACGTGAATTTTATAATAAAATCTATCTTGATGCTTTTTTTAATTGAACATTGACATTAAACTGCAAACCTGTAATAGTGTGCATTGGAAAATTTTTCGAGCTTTGGATGCGTGTCGTTAAGAAAATGGGACGTTAATATTAAAATTCACATTTTATTAAATAACATTGTTTAGGTCTATGATTTTGAAGTTATTGGGAATAATTTATTCGTTCTTCTTATTTCAAAAGTCGCTATTCTAACAGTTTACTTCGTTTTCCATAGTATTTATGCAGATATTAGGGAGCGTGTCTTGCAGACAACCAAGGCACACGTCTCATTCAAAGCTCTACGGACAAGAATACTCTTATTCGAAGGTTTATTTGGATTTTCGAAGATCAAGGCTCTCTGAAGACGGCTTCGCACTCACCAACATACGGCATCAGCGGGTGGCCAAGTTCACTATAAACCTATTTTAAAATAGCATCGAAATGTACAATGCTAACGGGGGCGTTAAGGGATACGAAAAATGGTATTAATCTCGCTCATCCAATACTCGGTTCTCCCTCGAATTCAATTCGGCTTAGAAATGCCAAGGGCCCTAAACAAACCAAAATTTAAGCCGTTCGCCCAAAAGAAATTTTAAACAAAAAACCCTTCCTCCAAAAAAATGACTCACATAGACATTTAAGCATTATTGAGCTCGAGACCATTTTTTAATATCAAACAATTTCTTTTTTCTAAAACCAAGCTCAAATAAATTTGGACATCGTAAACACACGATAAAGGCCTCCCTTTTCTTTGTGATGCATACGATTTAGTAATCCCTAAAACGAATCTCTATAGTTTTTCTAACATGAACTTAAAATATGTTAGTGGCGACTGCTTCACGTTTTCAAAATCCCTTATCTACAAAGGAGGATATCCATTTTAAATGGAACCGAAAACGGGATCCACCCTCGACAACTTGCTAGGAGGTTGGTTCGTATATGCTCTATATGAGAAACAACTCGGAGTGCCAAGTGGTTGGAGTTGGCACGATGGAGATCGAGATGCGCGATAGAGTATTGAGACAGTTGACGAAGGTACACTATGTTCCAAAACTAAAGAAAAATCTAATTTCTCTTGATGTGTTGGATTTTCTAGGGTGTCATGCAGTGGTATAGTATGGAGCAATGAAAATCGTCTGTAGAGTCCTACTGATGATGAGGTGTACTCACCAAAACAACCTCTACTATCTTGTTGGCAGTATAAATCTCATATCAGTGGCTGTAGGTATTGGACTTTCTAATTCAGACAACCCGTTTGGAGCATAGAATGAACATTTTAAGTTAGATGGGACTCTTGGATGGTCATTACAGGAACAAGTTGGATTTATGTGAGCATTCTGTCTTTGAGAAGTAGCGCAAGGTCAATTCATTAAAGTTATTCATCGAACGGATGAATAGGACATTACTACTGAGGCAAAGTGTATACTCTCGAATGTGTAGATGTTAGAAGCATTCTCGTTCAAGCAATCAACATGGGTTGCTACCTGATCAACGACGAAGAAGAATATGACTCCTGAAGAGGTATGGACTGATAAACTTCAATATTACTTTGGCTTGAGAGTTTTTGATTGTTCATCCTATGGTCGAGTGAGTGATGGTTAGCTTCACCCAT
This sequence comes from Melastoma sanguineum, assembly GCA_029817735.1. Classification (NCBI taxonomy): domain Eukaryota; kingdom Viridiplantae; phylum Streptophyta; class Magnoliopsida; order Myrtales; family Melastomataceae; genus Melastoma; species Melastoma sanguineum. Next base: position 352,069 of record JARUPW010000019.1, on the reverse strand, counting down.
GGTGGGCGAAGAAGTGTGTATTCTGACGTTAAGCACCCGAGGTGAATAGCCATCTATCGTGGTGTACTGAAAGACGTTCATCTGGATACATATTAAGCAAGGATGTTGCATTTGATGAGTCCTCAATATGGCATAGTGATAGTGGCTCTTCCGAGGCTTTTGCTTAAATTGACTGACAATACTTGCAACGAAGGTGATATTCGAACGTGTATCTGTCAAGTATATGAGTTTACCAATTAACCGCTGATATCTGCCCACATCATCAAGCAATTCTGACGAATCATCTAAAAGCTCCGAACTGGGTTCAATTGGGGTGAGCTCTGGTTTGCAATAAATGCGACATGTCTCTTTTAGCAAATGAAGTGCATATTTTCGCTACGACAATATAACACCCTTCTTATTATGCAATAATTCCGCACCAAGAAAATATTTTGATTTCCCCAAATCTTTAGTAAACGACCAATCCATTAGTACCAGACTTCACGAACACTGAATGATCACATGAATACGGCTTAAAATCGATCAATTCCACAACACTACTAAACTTCCGAAACTAGGCTCGAGGGTTTGTTTCAATCTATATATGGCCTTACGAAGCTTACATACCATCTCCCCTGAGCTACATACCCGGGAGGTTGCTACATGTACACATCCTCCAAAAGATATACATAAAGAAAAGCAATCTTAACATCCAATGGTAGCATAGACCATTGAAATTTGAAAACAATAGAGAACAAAATGAGAATGGGGTTAAGACAGGCAGCTGGAGAGAATGTCTCCATATAATCAATGCCATAAGTTTGAGAATTGAAGCAAAAAGCTATTAGTTCGATTGATTACTATAGAGCTCGTGTCTTTGCCAAGGGCTTGAATGTAAAAGAAGGAATATATTATGACGAGACATTTAGTTATCACCACCTCTTTCAATGGCCAATTCATCAACTTGACATTTAAAACACCTTCTTTATGGATATTTGGATGAAGTGGTATATATGCATCTTCCCCAGAGTTGTGTTGAACCAGCTCAATCTACTTGTATTTGTCATTTCAATTGATTACTTGTTGAATATAGGTTTTGATGATGAGCCTTGACCTTCTATGTAACAGAAATCAAACATCTACTATACAGAAGCTACTCACGTTGAGGACTTTTTGTAAGAAATATTTTTGCAATTAAATGATTGTTTAATTACGAAATAAAAAGGATTTGATCAAGATATTAGTCTCAGCAAATTGAATGGATTACATTTCTAAATAACTCCATTAGGAATAATATTTCCCATAGAAGGAAATATAATCTTCTATTAATGAAAATGTTCTGTAAGGTTGTCTACAACCTTCTGTGGATTCATACGACCACCAAATGACCGTTATTTGGGATGTCAGTCATTACCATCTGTCCAGATACATTCATTTGAGTGTGTTGAACAGAACGGTATCGGTTTCTATTAATGTGGAAGCTAATCTTTGATTATTTCCATTTATAGAAGGTTGTTGACCAGATTCAGCCACAACCTTCTGTAGCGCAGTATACATAGAAATTATATCATATCTAAATCTTAAATGATATGATTTGATTACCTAAATATATATATGCATGGGAGTGACGAATTTGTTAATAAATAATGTTTTATTATCTGATTCTTAGTTTCCTTGTTCTGCAGAAGGCTGATCGTGAAGATTACCTTCTAGTTTTAACTTAGACTTTCTTGTATAAGTAAAACCACTCGGCCATGTTTCTTAAGAATCCATTGTACTACTCAATTGTTGTAAATCCAGAGAGCGTGTGCTGAGAGCATGTGTGCTTTCGTTCCGTTCGAGTTAGTCGCACAAGAGGAGCGTTAGCCGCAGAAGGCTGCATCGTTAGTGAAGTCTTTTAGGAGGGTGACTCGGGGGGTCACGAGGGACTCGGTTGGAAGCTGCAGGAGACGTTGGCGGGAGGCGCGGCTGGAGCCTATGTGGCCAACGTGTAGTGGGCCGGAGAGAAGGGCAGAACCTCGGGAGCACAGAAGGTGAGGGACTAACCAACTTCTGTGGTGTAGTGCTTTATGTGTGCAGGATAACCTTGGGCAGAGGTTCTGTGTCTGCTTAGTCGTAGTCTTGAGGGACTACGCAGGAGAATCTTGGGCAAGGGTTTTGTGTTTGCTTAGTCGAGATCTTGAGGGATTGTGCAAGGGAAGTCGCAGCTGGGTGCTGTGCAGGTGGAGACGCCGCCGGAATGAAAAGCCTTGGAGGAAATCACGGCAGGTTGCTGTGCAGGAGAGGGCACGCCCGAGGGAAACGTCAGACAACCGGTTACATTTGTTAGTCACTACAGTACAGAACCTTACGGTCTGTGTTTTCAAAATCAGTCACCTTTGGTATAGAACCTTGCGGTCTGTGTAGTAGAAGGTTGACATATTTGGTACAGAACCTTACAGTCTGTACTGTGAAATTAGTCATCTCTGATACAGAACCTTCTGGTTTGTAGAGGATTGACACCTTTGGTAGAGAACCTTACGGTCTGTGCTTTGAAACCAAGTCATCTATGGTACAGAACCTTTTAGGTCTGTGCTATTGAGGGTTGACACATTTGATACAGAATCTTTTGATCTATTCTATAGAGGATTGACACATTCGGTACGAACCTTCTGGTCTATGCCGTGCAACTTACTCACTCTAGTACAGAACCTTCTGGTATGTGCTTTGTCACTCAGTCTTCTATGATGCAGAACCTTCCGGTCTGTGCTATAAAAGATCCATTGTTGATTACCTTCTGTGATTGTTACGGAGTTAAGTCTGAGTGACTCCTATCCAAATTCTGGGTGAAGAGTGGACGTAAGCAAGTTGCTGAACCACTATAAAAAGTCTTGTGTGCATCAAACAAATCGTGCAATAACTTTCGTACGTTCTGTCTTACAGAAACCTGTCTCTACGGTTCTGTTTTACAGAAGCTTCCTTTCGCTGCGGGGTTAATTGAAAAAGAGTTAAAAATCCTCAATTGGAATGTAACACTAATTCACCCCCCTTAGTGTAACATTACTATTTGGATTAAAGCAAGCATTGTGAACATGTTTATTCATTAAAGTGACTTTATTCATCATCTTGGCTTTAAGAGTTTTCGAGTGGATTTCTAATTGTTTATTTTTTATAAGACATCTTATTGCATCTACCTCTTGATATATGTCGATGATATCATCATCGTCATCATCGGTATGCCTAATGCTTCATTAAATTCTCCGTTGGAGTCTTTTGGTCAGAAATTTGCAATGAAGGACATCAGATCCCTTCATTATTTTCTTTTCTGCGATAGAGGCTTGGGCTTGTCGCGAATGATTACAATTAATGAATTCCAAGTGATACAAAGACGGACGACAACTTACCCCCGTCGACGCGCAGCAAGAGAGGCGTCACTTTACTCGCTTGAGACTGAGCTACGAGTGCGACTGATGGACGTCGACTTGACGATTGCGATTTGCGACTTGACGTCGACTTGACGAGTGCGACTTGCGATTTGACATCATCAGCGACTGAGCAACGAAGAGTCGGCCAAGTCAAGAGTCTCGAAGATGAAGAGCCTCAAAGAAGCTGAATCAATTCGCATTCCTCATTCATGCATTTGTCATTCATGTTTTGCATTTACTTTGTTGCATTTCCAATAAGCCATCTATGGCCCGTCCATGAATCTTGCCTTGCATGCATCTAGCCTAGGTTCATTTCGTGCATTTTAAGTTCTTCTTCAGGTGTTCCCTATATAATGGGCACCTTGTACTCATTTGGACGGAGCTTTTGAATCAAATTATAAACCCCTATCAGACTTAGTGTCTTTTATCCGAAGTGAGTGGATTCTCCTTCAAACCTCATTCTTCATTTGGTGGATTTCCAAGTGCAGATTGAGTAGAGTGTATCAACCGGTGGTGGTGTATCTGTATCCTCCGTGTTGTGCCTCGCCCTCGTCTTGTTCGTGGTGGTGTATCTGTATCCACGGCCAAACGAGCCTACCCGAGTCTTCTTTCACGGTGGTGCATCTGTATCCGTGAAGGTTGATCTCAACCCTTCCTTTTCATCATTCAGCCGCCTACCCCACACACTTTTCCGTCCATACCGAGCGTCACTCCATTCCGCACCCTTTTCCGTGACGTCCCCATCGTTTTTGGTTTAGGAATCATCTATTCCTTGCCGTCCCCGTATCATCTTGGTATCAGAGCTCGAGGTTGTCAATGGCTAGAAGATTTCAACGCGGTATGACTCTAGACGAAGCACAAGTTGCTCGGCTTGAGGAGCAGATAGCCGATCTTCAACAGCAACTACAGTCGTTACGGACACACCATGCATCGACTTCCCGCAGTCGAATAGAGAGCGATGATGAGGAGAACCCATGGCGTGAGGAGTCTCAACGAGGTTCTTCACCGGAGTATCGTAGGCAGGAGAGAAGAGCCCCAACGATGAGCGTTCAGATTCCGGAGTTCGAAGGAAACTTGGACCCCAACGAGTTCATCGATTGGATGCACACCGTGGAGCGCATCTTTGATTACGAGGAAGTGCCCGAGGATCGAAAGGTGAAACTGGCTGCCTTGAAATTAAAGAAGTACGCGAGTTTGTGGTGGGAGAAAACCAACCAGCAGCGTCGTAGGGAAGGGCGTGATAAAATTCGTACGTGGTCAAAAATGAAGAGGTCCATGACGAAGAGATTTCTACCGGAGCATCATCGACGAGATCTCTACCTCAAATTGCAGTCGCTACAACAAGTCTCAAGTGTATCGGAGTATACATGGGAGTTCGAGAGACTGTTGCTGCAATGTGATGTCCAAGAAGCCCCAGAGCAAACCATTGCCAGGTATCTTCGAGGACTTAAGCCCCAAATCACAGATGCCGTTGACCTACAGCAATATTGGAGTTTCAACGATGTGCGAGCATTGGCGCACAAGGTGGAGCAGCAGCAAGCGAGGAGAGCGACTACCCGCCCATTTGTGAAGGCTTCGCCTTTCAACAAGGGGAGTAGCTCCCAGGCAAAGCCACCACTGACGACATCTAGAAAAACTCCTTCATCGACTACCAGACCAGAAGTTAAGTCGAACGAGCGAGATAATGCTAGACGATGTTTCAAGTGCCAAGGAATAGGACACATGGCTTCTGAGTGTCCGACGAGAAGAAACGTTGTCATCAGAGAGTTATCTGATGAAGAAGAAGAGTTCGAGGAGAACGCCGACCCAGTTTGGGATGCGGAAGAGATAGAGGAGTATCCGGACGAAGGAGAGTTGTTGGTCGTTCGAAAGGCTTTAAGTGTGACACCGGCGAAAGAAGAAAGTCAAAGGGAGAGCATCTTCCATACTAGGTGCACAGTCGCAGGAAAGGTATGTTTAGTGATTGTGGATAGTGGTAGCTGCACCAACGCCGTGTCAAGAACGATGGTTGAAAAGCTGAAGTTGCCCATCGAAGCGAACCCACATCCTTACCGTTTACAATGGCTCAACAAGGAGAGTGACGTTTGAGTCACCCAGCGAGCGCGAGTTCCATTTTCCATTGGGAAGAGCTACCAGGATGAAGTCGCTTGCGACGTCATTCCTATGGATGCATGCCACCTACTATTGGGGAGACCGTGGCAGTTTGATCGACGCGCGCAACACGACGGGTATCGCAATACGTATTCCATCCACATCGGAGAGAAGAAGGTCACTTTGATGCCCCTCACTAGTCAGCCTACAATCGCGACCCAGGATCGACTTAGCGACCAGCCTCTCAAGGGAGTTCAACTAGTTCGAGCGATTCAAGAAGGTGAGAAGGCTTATTTTGTGGTTCTTGTCGAATCCGCCCCAGGTCAAGCGACGAGCCATCCTCAGGCCGCTTCCATTCTTGAGGAGTTCAAGGACGTATTTCCAGAGGAGCTACCAGTCGAATTACCACCGATGCGGAGCATACAACATCAAATCGACTTGGTTCCAGGGGCGTCGCTACCAAATAGACCAGCCTATCGATGCAATCCAGAGGAGGCAAAGGAGTTGCAGAGGCAAGTCGACGAGCTTGTCAACAAGGGATTAGTTCGAGAGAGTTTGAGCCCATGTTCGGTTCCAGCCATATTGGTGCCGAAGAAGGATGGCACATGGAGAATGTGCATGGACAGTCGAGCGATCAACAAAATCACAGTAAAGTATCGCTTTCCTATCCCTCGACTGGATGATATGTTGGATGAGTTGCATGGAGCGCAGGTGTTTTCCAAAGTGGATTTGCGAAGTGGTTATCACCAGATCCGGATGAAAGAAGGCGACGAGTGGAAGACAGCCTTCAAGACTAAGTACGGGTTGTACGAGTGGTTGGTGATGCCATTTGGATTGTCAAACGCGCCCAGCACGTTCATGCGACTAATGACCCATGTCTTGCGACCATTCATGGGGAAGTTTGTGGTCGTCTACTTCGACGATATTCTTGTCTACAGCCGGAGCAATAAGGAGCATATCAATCATTTGCGAGCTGTGTTCAACACACTTCGGGAGGAAAAGCTATATGGAAATCTCAAGAAATGTGAGTTCTTCCAACCGAGTGTAATATTTCTTGGATTTGTCGTCTCAGCAGAAGGAATTAAGGTGGACGAGAGCAAGATTGAAGCGATCAAGGAGTGGCCGTCTCCAAGGAGTTTCCACGACGTTCGCAGCTTCCATGGCTTGGCGTCGTTCTATCGGAGGTTCATTCAAGGATTTAGCTCAATCGCAGCCCCACTCACCGAATGTTTGAAGGGAGACAAATTCGAGTGGACACCAGTCGCACAAGCTAGTTTCGAGCGACTGAAGGAGTGTCTAAGCGCAGCCCCAGTTCTAGCTTTACCCGACTTTGCGAAGATGTTCGAAGTGGAATGTGATGCATCGGGAGTAGGAATTGGAGGAGTTTTGCTGCAGGAGGGAAGACCCATCGCTTATTTCAGCGAGAAGCTTAATGGCGCCAAATTGAACTACTCGACATATGACAAGGAGTTCTTAGCAATTGTTCGAGTACTCGAGACTTGGAGTCATTACTTGCTGCCCAGAGAGTTTGTGTTGCACACCGATCATGAAGCTCTCAAGTACATCAATGGTCAGCACAAGCTTAGTCGCCGACATGCGAAGTGGGTAGAGTTTCTACAAGCATTCAACTTTGTCTTGAAGCACAAACCAGGCGCGAAGAATGTAGTCGCAGATGTTCTCTCGAGGAAAATGATTTTACTATCTGCGATGGAGACAAAGCTGATTGGATTTGGGTATTTGAAGGAGTTGTACAAGGACGATGAAGATTTTGGAGCGATCTTCGTCCAATGCGCCCAGCAAGCCATCGATCGATTCCACCAGGTGAATGGATTCTTATTTCGCGACTCTAAGCTATGCATTCCAAGGAGTTCGACGCGAGAGCTACTTATACGAGAAGTCCATGGAGGAGGAATCGCTGGACATTTTGGAGTTGACAAGACGCTGGCAATGCTACAAGAGCATTTCTATTGGCCTCGAATGGAGAAGCAAGTGCGAGGACTAATCGCGAGATGTGCGACTTGCCAGCAAGCGAAGAGCCGTGTCCAACCTCAGGGTCTCTACACTCCATTGCCCGTCCCAGAGCGACCATGGGAACATGTGAGTATGGATTTTGTACTAGGATTGCCAAGAACGCAACGAAGAAAGGATTCGATCATGGTAGTGGTCGACCGATTTTCGAAGATGGCACACTTCATCCCATGTCAGAAAACGGACGATGCGACCAACGTAGCAGATTTGTACTTTCGAGAAGTGCTAAGGTTGCATGGAGTACCCAAGTCGATCGTTTCAGATCGCGACACGAAGTTCCTAAGCTACTTTTGGAAGACACTGTGGCACAAGTTGGGAACGAAGCTTGTATTCAGCACAGCTTATCATCCGCAAACCGATGGACAAACGGAGGTTGTCAATCGCACTATGGCTGCAATCCTTCGAACCTTGGTCTCGAAGAACCAGAAGGATTGGGACATCAAGCTTGCCCATGCTGAATTCGCATACAATCGAGCCCCAAGTTCGACAACGAAGTCATCACCCTTCCAGGTAGTTTACGGACTCAATCCTTTAGTCCCTGTTGAACTAATGCCTGCGAGCGATATGAGATCAGTTAGCCGAGATGCTGAGGAGCGCGCTAAGGAGATGCGATTGCTCCATGAGAAGACTCGAGCGCAGATCGAGAAGGCCAATCAACGTTACACGGAAAGAGCCAATCGCGGAAGAAGAGTGAAGATATTTCAGCCAGGAGACTTAGTTTGGATTCATTTGCGCAAGGACCGATTCCCAGGCAAGAGGAAGAACAAGCTAATGCCGCGCGCAGAAGGACCATTCAAGATCGTCGAGCGCATCAACGACAACGCCTACAAAATTGATCTTCCAGGTGACTATGGAGTTTCTGCCACATTCAACGTCCAGGATCTCATGCCATTTGTGGAGGATGACGACGACGAGAGTTTGAGGACAAACTCTTTTCAACAAGGGGAGGATGATACAAAGACGGACGACAACTTATCCCCGTCGACGCGCAGCAAGAGAGGCGTCACTTTACTCGCTTGCGACTGAGCTACGATTGCGATTCAGCACGTGCGACTCGACGAGTGCGACTCAAGGAGGTGCGACTTGACATCATCAGCGACTGAGCAACGAAGAGTCGGCCAAGCCAAGAGTCTCGAAGATGAAGAGCCTCAAAGAAGCTGAATCAATTCGCATTCCTCATTCATGCATTTGTCATTCATGTTTTGCATTTACTTTGTTGCATTTCCAATAAGCCATCTATGGCCCGTCCATGAATCTTGCCTTGCATGCATCTAGCCTAGGTTCATTTCGTGCATTTTAAGTTCTTCTTCAGGTGTTCCCTATATAATGGGCACCTTGTACTCATTTGGACGGAGCTTTTGAATCAAATTATAAACCCCTATCAGACTTAGTGTCTTTTATCCGAAGTGAGTGGATTCTCCTTCAAACCTCATTCTTCATTTGGTGGATTTCCAAGTGCAGATTGAGTAGAGTGTATCAACCGGTGGTGGTGTATCTGTATCCTCCGTGTTGTGCCTCGCCCTCGTCTTGTTCGTGGTGGTGTATCTGTATCCACGGCCAAACGAGCCTACCCGAGTCTTCTTTCACGGTGGTGCATCTGTATCCGTGAAGGTTGATCTCAACCCTTCCTTTTCATCATTCAGCCGCCTACCCCACACACTTTTCCGTCCATACCGAGCGTCACTCCATTCCACACCCTTTTCCGTGACGTCCCCATCGTTTTTGGTTTAGGAATCATCTATTCCTTGCCGTCCCCGTATCACCAAGTATATCCACGACCTCTTACGTCGAGCTATTATGCTTGGCAGCAAATCAATTGCATTGTCAGTTAGTTCTTATTCTTGACTATCACTATGTGATGGCGATCCTCATGATGATCGTTCTTTGTTTCGTCATATTGTTGGTTATCTCCAGTACCTCATACTTACTTGACCAGAAGTTGTTTTATTTCATAAATCAAGTTTGTCATTTCATACATAAGCCCACAACTATGCATTGGACTACAGTCAAATAAATCTTATGATATTTGAAAGTTACAATCAACCATGACTTTTAATTTGTTGGGGTTCTATCTCTAGTGTTCATGGTTTTTGTTGATGCGGATTGGGTTGGTAATCTGGATGATCGTCGATCTATTAGTGGATCAGCTACTTATTTTTTACCTTACATAATTTCTTAAAGCTCAAAAAAAAAAAAAACAATGTGATATGGCTAGTTCAAGTGATTAATTTCAACAATTACTAAAATGATTTGGATTTAATCACCCCTCAGAGAGTTCGATTTACAATTTCATCATCTTGCAACTCTGTGGTGTTATATATATCAACGATATAATTAATTGACCGTCAATCCCGTGTTCTATGCGTATGTGAAGCACATTGAGATAATCACTTTACCCATGTATGATCGATCTTTCCGAAAGTAGCTTCATATCATTTTTTTAGCAGCACAATTGTAAAATTTGTTGATGCACTTACAGTGGGTCTTTCATCAGTTGTTTTGTCACACTTCGCTAGAAGTTCAATTCTTTCTTCCTGCATTGTGCTCATCCATTACGCGTACGAGCGAGTAATAACCAACATGTAACAAGCAGCCATACCACAAATAGCACATTAGATTGAATTTCTGCATTGCAAGTACTGCATTTTTATATTTGAATTGATAAATTCTTGATATCAGTCTGACCGTGTATCAACATAATGTTAGACTTTTTAATCAGAAAAAGTGCATTTACCGAAAATTAAAATAAAAATACTTGAAATTATACGACAAATTATCAAATATATTCTAAACTACCACATTTCTTTCAATTTAGCCTAAAATTTGAAAAATATCGCCATCATCTTAATGTCAAAAATTTATCTCAATTATATCATCCATTAGTCATCCCCACTAACAGTGGCCTACATGGCGCTGACATGGCAACTAACGTCGTTAGAACCATGTTTAATCTAAGCGAAATTATCAAATGTATGTCAATATTTTTCACTTTTTTTTCAATTTTTCCTAACATTTGGAAAATATCTTCATGTAACCTAACGTTGAGAAATTATCTCAAAGAGCTGAACTTGGCGCTAATGTGTACCTTAGCTACCATTAAACTTCTTTTAGATCCAAATGTTAGTTAGGTTTCCTCAAATCGCATGCACACTAAAATAAATCAACAAACTCTAACTCACCTCGTCCCTTCCTACCCCAACCCTGACCCTGAGCACCATCGCGACCCCAACCCCAATCCTCGACCCTAACCCCCTTTGACGACCCCCAACCCACCCCAGTCCTTTCCCTTTCCAACCTAGCTGCCCAGGAGGACTGTATTGAAATCCTACCAATTATGACTATTATGCTCTGTTGTAACATCCATAAAGTCACGCAATTCCATTGTCGGACAAGTAACATGACAATTCCTAACATATGGTCCAAACAGACACACATCGTACATACATCACCACCAATTATTAATTGTGCAATGCAACTTGTTTCAAGTTGTATATAGGTCTTACAACATCTCTTGTTATGGCCATAAAGTTTGCAAGTACTATACCTAATCTCCGATCCTTTTCTGATAGTTCAGTTTCATTCTTTTGTTCTTATTCTACTCCTCCTATGTTCTTCTTGGGTTGGGATCGGGGTTGGGAAAGTGTTGACCTAGTTTTGATGATGAACTTAAGCAACACGTTACTGGTGGTCAGTAATGTTTCACAAGTTATGTGTTCATTCTTAGTGATGAGCTTGAGCAATGCGTTGCTGAATCATAGTTATATATTACTGCGTTGCAGTATGCTGTTACTGCGATATTACGCATAGATGTTGAAAATATGGAAACATATTTTTAATAATCACGATTTATTCTAAGTTTTATTCAGATAATTATTCTGAGTGTCTATGTTCGTTTAACGTAGCCTAATGATCTTATCATAAGCACTTAGGCAACAAAATATATTGAGATTACCTTTCCAATTGTTATTTTTGGAAACAAAATATTTCTCTGATCTTCTGCAGCAACGTCTCGCTGTAATGGGAGAAAATATCAAATTAAATATATTTGATTATCACAATCGATTAGATAAGATAATGATTAGATAATATACAGATTGGAAATAATTTATCTGATTGAGATGAGTAAAGGAAGTTACCGTTGGTGTCTTTCCTTCTATGGCACAGCAAACGTTGAGCAGACTGTTG
>JARUPW010000019.1:198112-329053 GCA_029817735.1 Melastoma sanguineum | reverse complement strand
ACCGAATTCTCTAACTTTATGAGAGGAGAATTTGAAATGAGTCTCATGGGAGAACTTACTTTCTTCCTTGGACTTCAAATTAAACAAACAGCAGATGGAATTTTTATCCATCAAGAAAAATACAGCAAACAGTTGCTCAAGAAATTTGAGCTTCAGCATGCTAAACCTTTGTCAACTTCTATTGGTAGCAATAGCAAAATTGAAAAGGATGAAGGAGGAAAGGAAGTTGATTCCAAACTTTGCAGAAGCATGATAGGGTCATTACTCTATCTTACTGCTTCGAGACCTGATATCATGTTCAGCGTATGCTTATGCGCTAGATATCAGTCTGCTCCAAAAGAGTCACACCTTGCTGCAGTTAAAAGGATATTTAGATACCTCGCAGGAACTGTCAGCTTAGGCATATGGTACCCTAGAGGATCATTGCTGAATCCTATAGGATACTCTGATGCTGACTATGCTGGATGTCGTATTGATAGAAAAAGCACGTCTGGCACTTGTCAACTACTTGGAAATATGCTTATTTCCTGGTTCTCTAAGAAGCAGACGACTGTCGCTTTATCCACAGCAGAGGCTGAATATGTCTCAGCATCTAGTTGTTGTGCGCAGTTACTATGGATGCGACAACAACTTGAAGATTATGATCTTCATTTTGATTCTATTCCAATAATGTGTGATAACACAAGTGCAATTAATTTATCACGAAATCCTGTCTATCACTCAAGATCTAAGCATATTGAGTTAAGACATCACTTTCTACGTGATAATGTACAAAGCGGTAAAGTTGATATTCAGTATGTAAATACTGAGCAACAGCTTGCTGATATTCTTACTAAACCGCTTGACAAGGAAAGGTTTGAATATCTACGAAGTGAATTAGGGATATGTAATCTCAATATCTGAAATAGTAATTCTGTCATCTAATTATTTTAAGGAATTTTTGATAGGAAAATAAAAATTTCCAATGGTGCCATTTCATTCCCATTCTTTTTATTTCCTTCTTTATTCTACAAAACATTTTATAAAAAGAAAACCACCTACGGTTTCTTTTCAAATCCCTAACTTCCCTCGTTTCTTCTTCAACCTCGACCTTCTTCCTTCTTCTCCATTTCTCCTCCGAAAATGGCACCCAAATCCGCAAAATCTGGAAAGGGCAAGGGAACTCCCAAGAAACGGTCACAGGCTGTGGCTGCTTCTGCCCAGCAACTACCTGCTATGGAGCCTCCGCCAGTTATTGAGGGGGAGCTCTTGATGATGCAAACCCCTGCTACGGTGGTCACTGAGACCAAGGAGACACCTGTTGCGGTTCCTGCCAAGGACAATGTGGCTTCGACTGGTGATGCCACCACTTTTGGTGAACCTGAGGGTGCTAAGGAGAAAACCCTCGTTGTTGAGGAGAAAACCGCTCCACCTGAGGCGGTTACCAAGTCTACTTCTGCGTTACCCAAAGCAGCAAACTCCCCTGCTACTGATGCGGAGACTCAAGCCGAAAAAGGCAAGAAAAGCGTTGAGGATCCTGAGGATTTCCAGAGCGCCGATGAGCAGGACTCTTTGGCTGAAGAGACTCCTGACGAGGATGAGAATGTGGAGGTGATCGGCTCTGTTCAAAATCCTCCGATTCGCTCTTCTCTGGGTATTGCCTCTCGCACCAGGATGAAGCGACCTTATGCTGGTATAAGGGATGGTATGCATTCTGGCTCTCCTATTCAAAAGAAAGTGAGAAATGCAGATTTCTCTGTTTTTATTCCTAAGGTTGATCAGTATGTTTCTCTGGCTGAGCTAAATCGGATTCTTGCTGATGATACTATGCCAAATAGAAACATGACCAAGCGCAATATTGCTGCATGCAAACGTGTAGACTTTGAATGGTTTACTCAACATGAGCTCTGCTTTGCTGAGATGTTTGAAAGGTTGACCTGGCGATCCTTTTGTGAATATGATGGCATCGGTTCCATCTCAAAGGTCAAGGAATTCTATACCAATATTACCTTTCATAAGGAAGATTCTCTCATTAAATTCATTAAGGTGTTGATAGATGAGAAAACTTTTGTTTTCTCTGTGTTTGATGTTTGCCGCCTCTTTGAATCTGATCTTGTTAACAACTTGAGGGTGATCAATGAGGGAAAGCTGGAAGCTTATCAGACCATCAACGATGGTGAGGTGGTTGCTGTCAGCGGATATTTGCAGAACACCGGGCTGAGTTTCAGCAACCGGATGTTTCACAAGGCAGTAATGTCCTGCTTGGCCCCTCGAATTGGCAGCATTGACACGGTCATGCCAAGAGATTGGAATCTGATGGTTCACCTTAAGAGAGGTATTCCTGTGAATTTGGGAAGTGTTATATTTGGCCACATGGCTTCTTGTGTTCAGGATGAGACCAGGGCACTTCCATTCGCACATATTGTTACTGCACTGCTGCAGTTATATGGTGAGCAGGTAGTTCCTGAGAACCAAATGGACACATGGACTACTCAGCTTATTGGAGCTAATTCTGTTGCCAGTATGGGATATGTTCATGTGGATGGTGTTTTCATTAAAAAGCCAACCAAGCGAGAGATTGCTGCTTCTGTCCGTGGTAAGTCCACAGCAGAACCGGGCAAACAGCGCTATGCTAAGCGTGAGAGAGCAGCTGCTTCATCCAAGGATGAGTCCCCTTCTTCTTCTAAGCTGCAAAAGGTCCTCTGTGAGGAACTAAGCTACACCAGGCGCTCCATTCTTGAGAGGCTGGATGGATTTGCTGAGAGGCTGACCCGCCTGGAAAAGATGGTCCAGACCTTGCTTGACAATGCCGAGGATTGAGCCATGCTCTCCGTTTAGGATTGAGCTACTCTTCTCTATCTTTAGGTGTCTACTCTGTTGTTCTGGAATGAGCTATGCTCTTCTGCTTCTGAACTTGTTTAGAAACTGTTTCTTTTTGATACATTGCAGCAACTGTTGGCTGCTGTTGACTTTGTCTTTTGAGTGCTAGCATATTCTTGCTGCACTAGTAATAAAACTATCCTTTGTTATCCTCTTTTCTTTTTCTTTTTGATATGACAAAAAGGGGGAGAAGAATAAGTTCAGGGGGAGTTAAGGATTTAAGGGGGAGTTGAGACACAAGCTCGATCCCTAAGTCCATATTTTGTCATCATCAAAAAGGGGGAGAATGTTGACCTGGTTTTGATGATGAACTTAAGCAACACGTTACTGGTGGTCAGTAGTAATGTTTCACAAGTTATGTGTTCATTCTTAGTGATGAGCTTGAGCAATGCGTTGCTGAATCATAGTTATATATTACTGCGTTGCAGTATGCTGTTACTGCGATATTACGCATAGATGTTGAAAATATGGAAACATATTTTTAATAATCACGATTTATTCTAAGATTTATTTTAATCTATTTCAGATAATTATTCTGAACGTCTAGGTTCGTTTAACGTAGCCTAATGATCTTATTATAAACTATTAGGCAACAAAATACATTGAGATTACCTTTCCAATTGTTATTTTTGGAAACAAAATATTTCTCTGATCTTCTGCAGCAACGTCTCGCTGTAATGGGAGAAAATATCAAATCGAATACATTTGATTATCATAATCGATTAGATATGATTATGATAAGATGTTGGAGATTGGAAATAATTTATTTGATTGAGATGAGTAAAGGAAGTTACCGTTGGTGTCTTTCCTTCTATGGCACAGCAAACGTTGAGCAGACTGTTGCTGAATCCTGGCTGCCAGTTTTGGCAACAAATCTCGAAGATTGCCTGGACGTCCCTTATGCTTCTTTCTCCGTTATAATCAGACCAAGGACGACATTTTCTCTCTGCCTTTGTGCATCTGTGTGGTCTGTGTGGTCTGTGTGAGCTTTGTGCGTCGACGGAGAGCGGAAGGTGCTAAGTGTCTCCTGGTTCTTTCTCTTGCAAGCTGCGTGTGAGAGTGTCAAGGGGCTGAGGTCAGATCCTTTGATCGTCTGAGAGGGACTAGGTGTCCTCGGTGCGTTCAACGAGCAGCCGGCGAATCGTCTGAGGGAAGCTAAGTGAATACCTGCTCTGAATTCAGTAACCGGTTGCTGACCCATCGGCAAGAAGCCGTTCTTGTCGTGTCTTTTCGCAGGGAAGTCTCGAGCCTACGGAGTTTGAGCAGTTAGACACGCACTTGCGGGTGCGCGCCAGAAGTCTCGTGCCTGCAGGGTAGAGCAGGAGTTGGGAACGCCGCCGGAGTGGAAAGAGTTCCTCCCGAGCACAGGGGTGCTGTGCAGAAGTCTTGAACGCCTGATACAGAGGGTTAGTAAAGCAGGTTGCGTGGAAGCCAACGGATCGGAAAATTCCACCCTAGGCACTGGGTGTGCAGTGCAGTGAGTCACGGCTGTGGTAACCGTGCACGTCCGAACTGAGTGTAGGACGGATACCTTCTAAGTGGCTTTGTGGTTTTCTTTGTGATCTTTGTGGTTTCTATCTTCGTGATCTTTGTGGTTCAACTTTGTGGTTGTCTCTTAAGCAAGTGCAGGCTTATCTTAAGGAGAGACAAGATCTGTGTGGAAATCCTCTTCTGAGCAAACAAGTGCTGAAGCAATCCTTCGCTGTGAAACAGAAACGAGCTGCTCTCTGAGAAGCTATTCTTCACTGTAAGGAATTATCTGTGAGGATTTATACTCTAACATAACGTTGTCTGTGTTCTTTGATAAGTCAGGATTATATTAAGCGACAACGAGCTGTGTGGAATCCATTGAGCTACCAACTGCTGAGCGTGAGCATCATTCTGCTGGAAACGAGAAGACGTCCACTGTGTGAGGAGCTGACCGTTGCCAGGAGTGATCATCTATTGTACGGGATTCTAAATCTCACTTTGTGAGAGAAACATACGCCTAGTGCAAGGGCTCTTTGCACCCATTATTTTATATAGTGGAATCACCTTGTTAGTGGAGAGTGGACGTAGGTCAATTAAGGCCGAACCACTATAAATCACTGTGTCCATTACGATCGCGCAACACTCGTACGAAAACCTACTCGACAAAATCGTAAAAGTTACAGTAAAGTATTTCTCATTCTGAGAAACGCTCTGCTGTGATACAGTACGCTTCCGCTTATACCAAGAAAGGGCGAAAAAGTGAAAAACACTAATTCACCCCCCTCTTAGTGTTCCTGAACGATCCAACAGAAAGGAATTAGGGTCGGGGTTGGGGCAGGAAGGGAATATGGGTTAGGGTTTATTGATTGATTTTAGTTTGAGTGGTACTTGAAGAAACCTAATTGGCCTTTGGATCTAAACGACGTTATACGATAGCTAATATACACATCAATGGCAAGTTGGATATCGTCAGGGCTCGGGTCTAAGAGAGGATAATTTTGAGATAATTTCTTAATGTTAGATTACACGAAGATATTTTTTAAATGTTAGGATAAATTGAAAAAATGTAGGAAAATATAGGATATATTTGCTAATTTAGCCTAAATTAAAAGTGGCATTGACGACGTTAATTGCTATGTCAGCACCAAGTAGGTTTTCCATTAACAGGGCCGACTGACGGAGGATATAAGTGAGATAACGTCCCAACGTTATGATGAAAGGTGATATTTCTCAAATGTTAGGCTAAATCAGAAAAAATGTGTCAACTTGTGGGATATATTTAATAATTTGTCCAAAAGGGTGTGCTCTTCTTTTGTCACATTAAAAGCCCGTTGATGAGGGGGATGACTAATTTTCCGTACACGAAAGATATATCGATGGGTTCACAGCAAAAAAATTGGTGGTCGACTGGTACGAAAAAGTAAAGCTTGTGCCCTCGTGCCACTAGTTCGTTCCTTTATGAAAGTAGCGGTCGGTCAAGAAAAAATTGACAATTGACATATATGACCATTCCTTAACGGAATGAATTTGTGTTGTACTTTCTTGAATTGAATGAATTTGCGTTATGTACTTTTTTTGAAATGAACAAACTTAAAGTACGAAATTTTCTTAAAGAAAGGAAGTTGTTCTTTCGTTATTGAGCGACCGTCGTATCTTCCATGCACGGAAGATTAGCCTTACCCATCCATGAGTGTCCAACTTCCCGTTATGGAATTATCGCAAAAGATATAACGGGCCGCCAGGTGCGGTGAAATATATTGCTTTTAATCTATTAGTTAACGCCATATAATTTAATCAAATAATAATTGTTTTAAAGCATTGATTAACTGAATACTGAATATTTAACTTGAAAGAACGCTTTTTTTTTTGGAGGGGGAATGACGATATGTATTGACGTGACCGAGATGAAAAATTAAGGCCAAATTATCCGATTTATTCTAAACTATACCGGTTTTTTTCGATTTATCTTATTGTTTACATAATATCTCAATATATCCCAAACTTACTACATTACTTCCAATCTATCATCCGTCAGGCGTCCGGCAAACGGAAGTTGACATGGCGCTTACAAGGCACTAACGTAGGCAATCGCCCTGCCGAAAACCTAAACCCCCAAATCGAAAACCCTAAATCCCCAAATCGGATACCCATCAACCCTGAAACACCCTCAAAGTGCACCGCCCAATCCTAATCCAGAAAAATAGCAATAAGAACCAGCAAGTAATGGTTTGGGTGGATAGGTCGAAAATAGTCGGAGAAGGGCTGTTCAAGGAAGGGTTTGGGTGCGGAGGTCGGGAACGACCAGGAAAGGTCTTGGGGTAGGGAGGTAAAAAACAACTGGGAATGACTAGGGGTGGCATATCGTAGAAGGTCGGGGATGGGCGGTCGTGGGTCGGGAGGTTGTGAACGCCAGGTCGGGGATGGTTGGTTGATGGGTTTCTGGCCAATCATGGGTCGGGGATGGTGGGGATGGATTTGCCTAGATGTGTATAAGAGACAGGTCGTGGGTCGGGAGGTTGTGAACGCCAGGTCGGGGATGGTTGGTTGATGGGTTTCTGGCCAATCATGGGTCGGGGATGGTGGGGATGGATTTGGGGATTTAGTGTTCGTGTCCGATTTGGGGGCTTAGGGTTGGGTGGCCGATTTTGGACCTAATTGGAAAGATTTTCTTTATTTGGGGACTAACCGTGACATTCCGTCAAATAGTGATCTTCTGACGGCGGGGCGACTAACGGCGTTAGTGCCATGTAAGCGCCACGCCAACTTCCGTTTGTCGGACGCCTGACGGAGGATAGATTGGAAGTAAAGTAGTAAGTTTGAGATATATGGAGATATTATGTAAACGATAGGATAAATCAGAAAAAATCGGTGTAGTTTAGGATAAATCGGATAATTTGGCCAAAAAATAAAATGTTGTTTAACGAATTATTTTTACACGAAGACAAGTTTTTTTAGGCAAAATATCGATATTTGACTTAATGAATTTGCCAACTTTACGCTTTGGCCTAATGCTTAACAATTTGGCCTTAAATCAATTTTAGTTTTCAATTTGGCTGTATACGGCGTTTATGATTTGGCGATCGAATCTCCCCTCCCCGACTGGGTTGTATTCCCTAGCGAGGTTCATAGAGATTTGAGCGAGGGACTGGAGGTTGCATCTAACGATGGTGTCCACGAAGACGAAGGTCTCTTCCTTGGTGTTATCGAGGGGGAAATCAACGACGTAAGACACCACCGGTGCTAAGTGCTGTTGCGGCGGAGGGATCCGACGGAGTTGGGGCCGGCGGGGGAGGAGGAGATGATGTGGCAGGAGCGGACAAAGTGCCTGTAGGTGGTGGGATCGTCAAAGCGGCGGATGAAGGACTAAACGACGGGGAGAGGGGCATCGAAGTGCACGATGACGGCGGAGCAGTACTGGCTGGGGTGAACGGTGTAGGTGTGGTAGACGAAGACGGTGTCGGGGACAGGGAGGGAGACGGGGAGGGGAGATTCGATCTTCGGAAGGGAGAAAGGACAGGATGAGAAGGAGGAGACGGGGTTTATGCGGTGGAGGAGGACGGACGATCTTGTATTATCGGAATCCTAACCCCTTCTTGATTTATTTTATTGTCATTGCCATGTAGGAAAAACAAAATACATGTATTAATTCGTTAAAAACATGTCCAATAATCGAAATGTTTAACGGCGAAATTGTAAACGTCATTACGAATAAGGTCAAATTAAAAACTAAAATTGATTTAAGGCCAAATTGAAAACTTTTAAAACGTTGAGCCTGAACGTAAAGTTGAGAAATTCATTAGACCAAATATCAATATTTTTCCTTTTTTATATAAAGAGTAGAAATTTCGATAAACTATTGTAAAAAGTGGTTCCAATGAATCTCTTGTTGGGAAACAATAAAGTCCGGCGTAACCCTTATAATTTTATTATTATTAATAATATGCAAAATAACAATCGTGTTGGTAAAGCTCACGCAACTTTAGCCGGTGGGAACAGGGAATGAAAGTCAAACTTTGATTCTATAATGAAATGTTAAACTTCGATCAGGGGTGGCCCCAAGATCGACGACGTTAAAACGTTTCTCTGTAATGAAATGCCTCCATTCGTGTTCAGATGGGGGTTTTAGATTCTATCTAACTTTGATTGATGATAAGATTATGTCCATCCATGTTGTCACGTGAATGATCCGGAAAGACAGAATAATTTTGATATCAAATACTTTATTCTATAAAATTTCACCCAAATCCTCTCCCCAAAGCAAAGCAGAAAGAAGCATTACAAGTCAAATCGTCACATCAATATCAAATAAACAACATCACCAGAAAACCCCCCACCCTACCAATAATTTTTCTTTTCAAAATAATCCCAAAACCAACTACTTAAAAATGATAAACTGGAATGGCCCCCCAATTTCCCACCACCTGCCGAGGAAAACAAAATCATATCACAATAAAAAACAATCAGAATCGGATTCGGATTACATCGTAATAAAATAAACGGACATTTCTTGAATGGTTTTGAGGGGGATTAAACCAATGGCTAGTTAGTCCAATATAATAATAATACCTACCTCATCATTTATTACCCAACCCTAATCCATCATCCCAGGCCGTTGCAATCTGTACCTAATTATTATTATCATCATCATCATCACCAATCTCTAGGCTCCTCACCGGGTTTTGTCCATTTTCAGGTTTTCTTCCCAAATAAAATTATGAAAAAAACTTGAAAAAGCAGGCCCCAATTCTTTTAACAAAGAAAAAAGAAACTAATTTGAACTCCCGTTTTGCTGTGGAGATGAACTCTTTCAAAAAAATCCCAGTTCAAAGTCATGGGAGGAGGAGGAGGAGTTTGGATCGGATAATTTTAATTATTAGAAAATAAAAAATAAATAAATATGGGGGAAGAGATCTTACGATGATTGGATAATAAACGGGAAGAGGATGTGAAGATGGTTCAGTCCGTCTTGGTGATGACCCAAATAGCATAAATGATCCCGGGGAGCCAACCGAACAGAGTCAGCAACACACAGATCCAGAACTCCACCTGGTTTTTATCAGTACAGCAAGCATATCCATCAAATATACTCATCTTCTCGGATTGGACTTATCTTGAATTTCTATTTTACCTTGCAACCGAACTTGAAGAAGACCCCCAGGGGAGGCAAGATGATGGCGAGGATGATGTCGATGCAGTTGGCAGTTCCCTCGCTCGCCATTGGATTTCTCTTACGACCTAAGAAAAGCGAGATGGGGAGATAGAAAGAGGTGATGGATGAAAAGAGCCGTGCAGGGAAAGAACAGGGTGTGTGTGTGTGCGCGCGTGCGTTTGGTGTTTTTCTGGTAAGCAACTCGCAGGTCACACAGTTCAACGTTTCATCAGAGCATATAGACCCCCTCCAATTTATAGAGGGGGGACACGTTTCCTTCGATCGTGTTACATGACATTTTCACACGTAAATATTGAAACCGTAATGATTACTACTATTAGCATTTTGATAAAGTCGAGAATCGTTTCTTACAGCTCGATTTTATGAAAGGTTTTGAAATAGAATATACAAGTTGTCAAAAGAGAGGGGGGTCGGTTTTCTAATAAATGATATATTGAATAGAGATGCATGGACGTGAGTGTGTCCCTGGGACCCGATTGCATGTGGCGAAGGCATCCAATTCCTCATGAAATCCCGAATCGCAGTCATGATTTGGGAAAATCGTAACAAGAATAATAATAAAAGGTTTCAAGGAAAGCTGTTCGCTTGTCAGTTGTCATCAAACTGATTACAATTGAATAAATCATACATGATGATTTCTGAAATCTGGAATAACTCTTCTAAAATAAAAAGACTATTAATTAAACATAGTTTACGAATTTAAGTAACATCAACATTTTTCTTTACTATTTTTTAATTAGAAGCATGGCATTTTATGCGAGTACTTCCATAATGGAAAAAATAATAAAAAAGAACTCTACCCGTGAATGACTACGGGGTCAGTTTGTTTCTTTTCTTTTGTACCCCAAATTCGACGAAAAGGTTAGAAATACAATGAAAAACTCCTCGAACACAAATTTATTTCACATCAATATAAAATTTATCTTTAATTTCTTTTTTCCATGGATTCCTTCGCAGACAACTTTTTATCGTTAATGTCGCTTTTGAGCGAGAGAAATCCGACGGCTGACCAATCGCCACGTAGTGTCTTTACCTTACCAGATCATTTTGACTTTCTTACGCGTATGACGGATGATAAGAAAGGATGGGGGAGACGGACGGCAAAGGTGCAGGTCGGCAAGCCCATGTTTCTAATTATTACTTTACTAAATTATTATTGTTATTATTGTATAAAATCCTAGTGGTTTGCCCTTATTTCCCTCTCATCAATTAAAGTTATAAAAAATTCAAATTTATTATTTTGATTTCTTTTCTTTTTACTGAATAATACATAATAAATATTCAAGAAGTTAATTCATATAACAAGTATCATTTATTTATCGTCATCATCGTTATAATTATTACTAAAGTTGAGTCTAGGGAGAATCGGTGTCATTATTTTGCTATCTTCTTGATTACTTAACCGATAAGAGAAGAGGGAGGGAGGGGCACGTGTTTAAACCCTGGATTTGCTCTCGGGTTAATAAAACCGCGTTGGAGTCGTTTTCACGACACCTGTAAAAGGGGTTTTAGTGCTGGGGGTTCACTCGACACATGCCGACGTCCTATTGGCGAACATGTTTTGCCTAATAAGAAATCGACACGTGTAGTGCGGGACGCGGGCGGGGGAACTTAGGAATTCATCAAAAAGTCTTCCCAGATTGTTGTAATACGAATCTCCTTCTTTCGAGCGTAAGACTTAGTTGCTCTTCAAATAAAATTGACGTACTTTACTTACTCTTATTTAATCAAACAAATTAGATTGGCATTGTCGATGTGCGTGTCGAATGCAGATATATTTCTTAAAGAAAAACTAATTGTTTAACATGGTTTCCCCAAGTAGCGTAACGAAAATGATACGATCAGATCACATAATCATATCATACTTGTAAATGCTTATCATTTGATACTTATGTAATAATAATGCATATGAAATATCATAATATAAAAACAGTTTTGCTCTCATATCAAGGATTTAGGGTTATCCTTTTCGTATGGTTAGTTTTGCTTTTACTTCTTCAATCGAGAGTGATTAAGGAAAATGAGAAAAAAATCTACGCCGCGGTTCTCTCTTCATCGTGTTTAGAAGGTATATGGCATGAAGAGTACAAGAACTTTTTCTTTTTCTTTAATCTTCTTGGCGATCATAAACTTGTATGTAATTGATTCAGAACTTCCGCTATAATTCTTTGTTTCTGTGATTGGGTAATTCCTTATAAGTAGAGTCATAGCAGATTATGCATATTTACAATCCAGAAATATAATGTGTAAATTGATTTTTTTTTTTGCCATAATCCTTACTTAGTTGTGTTTTCCCACTAATTACTTACGAATTATGAAATTGTATGATAGTTTATGTTTCTTTGTGATTTAGGTAATGCAATTGTGTTGTCAATTTCTTAAATTTTTTATTTTTTCAAGCATAATTGAGATGATTAAATAAAAAAAATATTATCTTGCTCAACCCAAATGAAATTAATCATTAAAAAGCAAAGATGAAGGAAATGGGCTGGCTAATATGAGGCCACCCATCATAAGGGCTCGCCGTTGGGGCCGGGTGACTAGTTGACCAAAATAGTCATTGCCGGCGACCGGTAAACGATCAAGGCCGGCCAATAAATTTTATTTTAGCAATACCACATATCAATGACGATCAAGAATTGAGTTTCAAATCGTGAATCGAAAATGACATTGTTCAAATCGTGAATTGTAATGTTTTAAATAAAATTACAAAATTACTAAAAACAAACTTTTCCAATTAAAAATATCTAGAGAAATGATTTAATTTATAAAGAAATGAAACCATTTATATTGACTGATCATCGTATAGATGTTTATCGTATGGCCACCGGTCAGAGTTGGGAAGCCACCCTCAACTTGAGGCCATCACCATTGATTGACTGATGTGTGTGAAATTGTTCTATTGAAATGTTCATATTGCTATTTTCTTTATGATATTCACTTTGTTATAGCACATTATCAACCTCTTCTCATATGTGTAGTTTCACTTTAATTCTTGACTTCTAATTATTTATCTTCAATCACCTTATCATTAATTTTTCTAACCGTATTAAAGTTTACCAAACATTGCCTAACATTTTTTGAAGTATACTTTGAAAACTACAATATAAACGTAGTTTAATAGATTAGTTAATTAATTTTTCGAATTGTAAAATCGTATAAATCGAAAATGAATAGTAAAATTCATATCCATTTCGGAGACACACATGATTCATTCCATAATTTTGATTATTTAGCTAGTGAATTATATCAATCCACAGGTTCCAATAGCAATGATACAAAAAAAAATAAGCTTCGAACTGCGAGATAAAGATATCATTTGTCCAGATTATTTAAAATTCAATTATGTTAGAATAGAGGTTCCAATACCATTTAAGCAAATTTATTTGTAAAAACTCTAAGTAGAATAGAGTTCCATGGAGTGCCATCCACTTGAAGCTGCTTCCTTTCTCTTTTGAAGGACAAAGTATGGAATTGGTTGAACTTATAGATGAAAGAAGCATTCTTTGACCAACATTTTTGCCATAGGAGATATCTTAAATGAGAAATGAAATCATTGCTTTTAAGTAACATGGGCTAGAAACTTTTGTTGAGGCTTGCAAAAGCTCCAAGAATTTGTTGATTTAGTGCTCATATCATAATATACTAGGTTGACGACAGCTGGAAGCCTTCTATACTATACTAATAGAATCATCTCGCCAGGACCTTAATTTGGTATCAAAAGGATTATTCTTTGAGCCATATGAGGAAGGAAGGGAGCTCCACCATGAGGACTTGTGTACCAAGTAAGTGGTCTAAAAGTTGTTGGTGTTTATGTACTTATTCAAGTATGAATATTGTCGGCGGGCGAAATGCGTCGCGATATATCGGGGACTCTAAGTGTCGAATGTAAATGTGGTCGCCAATAAAGTAAATGAACAAAAGAACATTCATAAATTCACTAAGTGTAAAAAGAAGAACTTACATCCATTTCACTACACTTAAAATGATTACGGATAGTTAAGTTGACAATCAAGCAGCCCTTCATGGTCATAAAATGATTGCCTTGTGTTTAGAATTGACCAAGGTTGATTTATTTAAAGACTCTAACTAATAACTGCCGATCGATGCACATTTCGTGCTAATTGTCTTAAAACTATAAACTTACTAACTGCTAAAACAACTTCACCATCGACCCTCACAAGCATCGACTCCGAGCTTTGAAAAACATCATCGATGTTGAGGACCTTCGACGAGAACACATCTTCGATCGCCTTCATCATCTAAACTCATATCTTCGATTGTCGCTTTAATGATTTCCTTCGACGATGCATCGATGATCGAACACTTCTCCAAATAACCTCGATATTGGTCTCCTCCAAGGCCCATCGCAGAAAGCCCAAAATGACGTTTGCTGTTTAAACAAATATCTAGAAGTTGTGATATTTGCATAAATGGGATAGTATACAAAATTTATCAAGAAATTATCAAAGGTATCAAAGCCGCTTTGCAGCCGAACTTGAAGAAGACCCCGAGGGGAAGCAAGATAATTTGAGAATAACATCGATGCAGTTGGTCGTTCCTTTGCTAGCTATTTAATTTTGTTAAAGCTTTTCGGTTGTTATTTTTTTTCGCACTTACGACCTAAGAAAAGCAAGATGGGCGATTGAAGAAGAAGGTGATAAATATAGGGCGTGATGTTTTTTTGGTAAGCAACTTGCAGAATGTTTCATCGGCATATAGACCCCTCAAATTTAGAGAGGGTCCAAAGGGTGATACATGTTATTCAATCGTTTGGTAAAGTTTCCGTATCTAATATATCTAATCTTTTATAGTATTTTTCTTTAATTAAATTACATATATATATAAATTCATTTTAAAACTTGTCCCTTATTCTATAGGGACCCAAATGAAAGATTGTTTACATAAAGCAATTCCCGATCGATTGAGATTCCAATAGAATAGAATTGACGAATGTTAGAAGATTTAGTCACGAATTAGACGACTTCATGGATTGTGGTAGTCTAGTCGACTGCTGTAAAACTCTGGTCAACTGTTGCTGCGAAGCCTTTCCGACTGTTGCTGCGAAGCCTTTCCGACTGTTGCTGCTAATGGTTCAAAAGTGCAACATTCACTTTTGAACCATTCATTTTCTCATGTCCTGAATGATGGTTAGTTATCACTCTATGCTCTTACTTGACTGTATTGTTCAATAATAATGGGAGTAAACGTTGTTATTTGTCTTCCATGATTTGTACACGTTCTTTCTTCGGTTTTTTTATCGGCGATCACAGTTTTGAAAACTCTGTTATATTTATATCATTATCACAACGTGTTTCATTAGTGTTGGTTCGTTCCGGAACATTAAGATGGGGTGAATTAGTGTTTATAACTTTTTCGTCTTTTGTAAGTGTAAGCAGAAGCGAACTGTATCTCAGCAGAGCGTTTCTCAGAATGGGATTTGCTTCGCTGTAACCGTTACGATTTTGTCAAGTAGGTTTTCGTACGAGTGTTGCACGATCGTAATGGACACAGTAATTTATAGTGGTTTGGTCTTAATCGACTTACGTCCACTTTCCACCAATGAGGTGATTCCACTATATAATATAATGGGTACAAAGAGCCCTTGCACTAGGCGTTTGGTTTCTCACAAACTGAGATTTAGAATCCTTTAAAGCAAATGATCACTTCTGGGCAACGATCAGCTCCTCACACAGTGGACGTCATCTCGTTTCCGGCAGAATGATACTTATACTCAGCAGTTGGTAGCTCAATGGATTCCACACAGAATGTTGTCACTCAGACGTAAGTCTGTCTATCAAAGTACACAGACAACGTTATGTTAGAGTATAAATCCTCAGATAATAATCCTTAAAGTGACAGAAAGACTTCTCAGAGAGCAGCTCGTTTTTTATTCACAGCAAAGGATTGCTTCAGCACTTAGTCGTTCAGTAGAGGATTTCCACACAGTTTCTGTCTCTTCTCAAGATGAGCCTGTAAGTACTCAAGAGACAACTACAAAGATAACCACTTAGATCACACAGAAAAACAAAAGAAAAGGTTTGGTTCCTCACTCAGCAGAACCTGACTTCTCACTCGACGAAGTCGCGGTATCCGTCCTACACTCAGTTCGGACGTGCATGGTTACCACAACCGTGACTCACTGCACTGCACACCCAGTGCCTAAGGTGGAATTTTCTACTCCGGCGGCTTTCACGCAACCTGTTCTACTGTCCGTCAGCAGGAGTTCGAAACTTCTGCACAACACCCCTGTGCTCGGGAGGACCTCTTTCCACTCTGGCAGCGTTCCCAACTCCTGCTCTACCCTGCAGGCACGAGACTTCTGGCACGCACCCGCAAGTGCGTGTCTAACAGTTCAAACTCCGTAGGTTCGAGACTTCCCTACGAAGAGACACGACAAGAACGGCTTCCTGCCGATGGGTTAGCAACTGGTTACTGAATTCAGAACAGGTATTCACTTAGCTTCCCTTAGACGATTCGCCAGCCACTCGTTGAACGCACCGAGGACAGCTAGTCCCTCTCACGACGATCAAAGGGTCTGACCTCAGCCCCTTGACACTCTCACACGCAGCTTGCAAGAGAAATAACCAGGAGACACTTAGCACCTTCCGCTCTCTGTCGATGCACCTTCCGAAACAAATTAATTGTTTCCAAGTCTTACAAACAAATTATCCTAAAGATGTTATCCTCTGATCGATAATTGAGATAAGATCATAAACAAACTTATCTGATTTATGATTTTATCCTATTACAGCGTAGGACTGCTGCAGAAAAAAATATCTTGTTTCCAAGTATAAACTTGGTAACCCAATCTCTCAATATTTAGTTTCCTAAATGTATAAAATGAGATGAAACTACCATATTAATTGAATTTGGACACTCAGACGAATAATATGAGATAACCCAAAATAAAACGTGGGTGTTGAAAATTTGTTTCTATATTTTCAATATGTATACGTAATGTCACAGCAACAACTTACTGTAACGCAGCAATATATACCAGTTACTAAATGTGGTTCAGCAACACATTGCTCAAGTTCATCACTAGGAATAAGCACGTAACTTGTGAAACATTACTTCTGACCATCAGTAACGCGTTGCTTAAGTTCATCATCAAAACCAGGTTAACAATTAGTATTCCATAAACCCAACATTCCAGAATCGTTTTTACATTTCGATTTTATGTGCGTAGCTTTTATTAAAAATTTGACCTCGAATATATTTATTTGTAAAGAAAGTTGCAAGGGGGAAAGAAACGCTGATTATCCCTGTGGACACGTGAATGTTTATCTAGACCCAAATGCATTTGGCCCCACCTCATCAAATCCCAATCGCAGTCGGAAAATAAAGCACCCGATATTAATTGATTAAGATTGTTATTATTATTAGGAAAACTAAATTTTATTCCGTGCCAACGTTTTCATTAAATTTTTTCGATTGCCCAAACATTAGATTTTATTTATTTGTGTCTTTAATCGACGTAAGTGCTTGTTGACAAGGCTTGTCGAATCTAGCTTGTTTTTTTCTTTTCTTACATGGTAAAATGACTTAATTTCAATATTATTTTAAAATGTTAACCGACTGAGAAATTACATTAACTTACCCATAAATCGTTTTGTGGAGGAGGACGATGAACGGCTGTCCGATGGTGAGGACGGTGGAGGACAAAGGGTTTTTGGACGAGAGTGTGGATAGGATTATGGTTTTGTTGGGACGGTTTTGATGATGAATCGGACCCTCTGTACTACAGAAGGTCGAACATTCTATTCTACAGAAGCTTCTCTTGTTAATGACTTCTTGTAAGAATTATTTTTGTAATTAAATGATTAGTTATCAATTATTTAATTACGAAATACACATTCTCTGATTATGATAATTATCTGATCAGATTACAATGATTTAGTTTCCAAATAATCATATTGGAGATATTATTTCTCATAGAAGGAAATGTATCTTCTATATATGGAAAGGTTCTGTTGACTGATCTGTAGGCTTATGTGTGCCATACGATCTCTACATGACCATTATTTGGATACCTATCACTACCACCTGTCCAGATACACTCTCGCGTGTCTCTTTATCAGGATGGAATTGATTTTAATACATTTAGAAGCAAATCAATGATTGTTTCCATCTGGAGAAGGTTATCAAGCAGAACCTTCTGCGATACCTTCTGTGGTGCACTATTCATGGAAAATATATCATAATCTTATTCTGATTTATTTTCTATCTGAATGCTTGCACGTGTATGATATTATTGCAGATTAATTATTTTGTGAACTAACTTTTAATTTCTTCTTTTACAGATTATGCATTTATATTTTCCTTCTTGCATTTTCTTCTTTGAACCATGTGTATAAAAAGGGGCCACGCTCTCTGATGAAAGATATAGAACATTCATTTTCCCTTATCCCATTCTGTCCAGGGAGAGCGTGTGCTTGAGCTTTAGTTCTTTCATTCGTTCGAGTTAGTCACACGAGGAGTACTACCGGCGGAAGCTGCATCGTTGGTGAAACCTTTTGGGAGAGTGACTCGGGGGCTCGAGGGACTCGACTGGAAGCTGAAGGATACGTTGGCTTGAGGCACGGCTGGAGGTCGTGTGATCAACGTGCAGCGGGTCGGAGAGAAGGGCTGAACCTCGGGAGCACAGAAGGTGAGGGACTAACCAGCTTCTGTTGTGTAGAGCTCTGTGTGCAGGAACCTCAGGACAAGAGGAAGGTTGCCACCTTAGGACAGAAGGAAGGCTGTCACATCAGGACAGGAGGAAGGCTGTCACCCCAGAACAGAGGGAACGCTGTTCAACCTCAGGACAGGAGGAAGGCTGTCACCTCAGGACAGGAGGTAGGCTGTCACCTCAGGACAGGAGGAAGGCTGTCACCCCAGGACAGAGGGCACGCTGTTCATCCTAGGACAAAGGATACGTTGTCCACCCTAAGACAAAGGGAACGTTGTCTGCCTGCGTAGGGTTCGCTACGTACTCGCGTGGGGTACGCCACGAAGTCGTTATCCTTGAGGGATTGCGCATTTGCTACCTTGTTAGTCACGTTAACGCGTGCAACCTCCTGTAGTGCAGAATCTTCGGATCTGTACAACCTCCTGTAGAGCAGAACCTTAAGGTCTGAATCTACTCTAGTGCAGAACCTTACGGTCTGTACATAACTCAAGTCATTTCTAATACGAACCATTTTGGTTTTGTTAAAGATTGACACATTCTTGGTACAGAACCTTACGGTCTATGCTATACCTTCTGTGATACAGAATCCTTGGATCTATTCTATAGAAGGTTGACGCTTACAGTACAGAATCTCTTGATCTGTGCTATAGAAGGTTAACACGTCTGACACAGAACCTTCTGGTCAGTATTGTGCCTTACCTTCTTCGACACAGAACCTTCGGTCTGTGTTGTGCCTAAGTCTCTTCGACACAGAATCCTCTGGTCTGTGTTGTGCCAAACTTTCTACGATACAGAACCTTCTGGTCTGTATTGAGCCTAAGTTACTATAGTACAGAACCTTCGGGTTTGTGCTACGTAACATTCTATTGTACAGAATCTTCATGTCTGTGCTTTATCACTCAGTCTTCTGTTGCATAGAACCTATTGGTCTATACTACAGAAAGTTGTTTTCGTTACAAGTATTGTATTCGTTACTACATTGAGTTTGAGTGATAACCATCCAGTATTTTGGGTGAAGAGTGGAGTAGGCAATTTGCCGAACCACTATAAAAAGCTTTGTGTTCAATCAAACATTTTGCGAACACAATCAAACGTTCTGTTGTACAGAAACCTATCTAAGGTTCTGTGTTACAGAAACTTCCTTCCGCTGCGGGGTAAAACGAAAAAGCGTTAAAATCCGAATTTGGAGATTAACACTAATTCACCCCCCCTCTTAGTGTAACAGGTTTGATATTGGGGGATCCAGACCACGAAAACGGCGGTGGTCGGGGGGTGCTTTAGGTTTCCGGATTTAAAAAATATTTAATATTAAAAATTATGAAAAAAAGAAGATCAGTTAGTACACGTTGGACAAGCTGAGAATAAAATGACACCTGAGGCATAAAAGAAACAAAAATTAAAAATATTGAAAAAATTTTGACAAATAATTTGCTTCATCGGTCTTGAAACTTTGGGATGGATGAACCAACACGTAATGCACAGTATTAAATCTGGACCTTGGTAATTTTTATTTTATTAAAAAAATACTTCTTACGCAACACTCGTTTATTTTTATTTAAATGAAGTTAAAAAAGGCCGTGTGCACTTGGCAATTGGCATCCAATTAATCGATGTCTCTTGATCGAATGACAAATGAGTAGATACTTAATTATACGCTGCTTATCTAGTTTAAAACTGGGATTGGTCCTCCCATAAAAAATGTGAATTAATCATTTAAGATAATAGCTTATGATTTTAAATAGCATCAATCAATTTTATTTAATATAATTTTACTCTAAGTTATTTCAGAATACGAAATTGAGTATTTTGAAACGTGGAAAGGAAATAAAGGTTTCGCTTTAGTGGAAAACTGACATGTCAAATACCCGAGATTGACTGTGTTTGCCTGCACGTCACGGCGTCGTCGTTGATGTCGCTTTTTAACGGCGGGTTCGACCGTCACCACGTGGCAGTGTCTTTGTCCTTCCATTTTCGTCGGTGTCTTTGTCCTTCATTTTCGTCAGTGTGTTTATCCTTCCACTTTCGTCGCTTGTTTGTTACTTGACTTTTCTCTTCATGAAGATGAATCGATAATAAAAGGTGGAGAAAACCAAGATGTAGGTCGGCAAAACCATATTTTAATTGTCCCCATGGAATAACCCAGTGATAAGGACACCTAGGCCCTAAACACATATTCCAAAGATTTCAGATTCAACGATCTTATTTTAGAGTACTTGTCAGATTTTGGCCTTGGTGAGTCAAACTTACTCGGTCGGGAATTGCGGGCAACGATCTTAAAAGACTGAATCTAGTTGGATAAAGCCTTTAAACTAGCCAAGTAACCTCTTAGTTATAGAAAATAAGCAAAATATCGTTTTATGGACTCAACTTTGAGCCAACTTTCTATTTTAAGAGTAATTTAGTTTGTTATATAATTTTATCACCAACTTTTGTTTCTAATTTGATTTTGGCGAATTTTGAATTTTCTCATGCGAAAGCGAAACAGGCCATACAATTTTCATTTATTGACTAAAAAAGAAAAAAAATTAAAAAAATTGATAAATAATATTGAAACCTCTCATATGTTATCTTATTTTAGAATTTTAATGGCCAGATCAAGTGAATTGGAAGCCGAAGTTGGACGATAGTTGCTGATGTAGTAAAAAATATACAAAATTGACGAAGGTCGGATGATTGCTCTATTTGGAGGTCATTGCTACGGGTAAAGTGAATTATGAGGCGAATGAACGAGAGGTTGGAACTCCATTATTATAAGAGGCTTTAACTAGAAGAAATTCAATATTGGTCAAAATTAATATGAAAAAGTTGGTGGCAAAATTATATAACAAACTAAATAATGACAAAACATAAAATTGGGTCAAAGTTGAGGCCATAAACATATATTTTGCCTAAAAAATATTATTCGAATTACTACTTTATCAGCTGTAATGACCCTCTTTAAAAATAAATAAAAAATAAAGATATAATTTATAAATAAATATAAAGAGTTAAGCTTCTGGCTTACAACAACTAGAATTTAAATAATTTAAATTTCTAAAACAAAATGTATAAAATACAATTAGTAATATCCTTAATACGAGAGATTAATATACATCACAAATCGCATACTGTATAATCATTCTCTTGTCAATTTCCTCAATAATTCATTCCAGAAATTAGTGACGGTACTTCTCTTTCTTTCTTAATTACTTAATTAATAAGAGAAGGGGGGCACGTGTAATTAAGAGAAGGGGGGCACGTGTTGAGACCCTAAATTTACTCCTGGGTGTCGTAGAAACGCGTGCTAGTTATTGCCAGACATGAGACCCTAAATAAGCTTTTTCGAAAAGGGTTTACATTCGGTGTTTGGCTGGGTTGTCCGACACATGCCAACACGCAATTGGCAACCATTTCAATTTACTGTTGGTTCATACCGGACGGCCATGTGACATACTGGACCCAGGTGTGTTAAGATTCATGCGCAAGTAAGAATTTGGCTTAGAAGAATATTTTGGTTTGCCCGTGCAAATATATGTATAGAGTTAGAATATATCTTTTCAAAAGAAATTATGGGATGATATTATACTAAATCACTATATATTTTCAAGGGAAATCTATATTATTTTAAATGGACCCTCCTAGCTAGGTGTCCAATTACCAAAGAAATAATATTTTGATCTTTCGGGGGTAGCGTCATTTTTCATACCAAGTCTTTCTTTTTGAAAACCTTAGTCACAACCCTATCGTTATAATGTCGTGGGACTCACTCTTTGTGTGCTATCAAACAATTCAACGCAATTTTCTGCTTCAAGATGCATGTCATCTTCATATTGTTCATGCAGTTCTAGATGCGTTAGCACTATATAGGACTTATAATGAAATTTGTTTGGTAAAATGACATTGTGATCATGGGCTACATTAAATGGGGCAACACCACTTTCTCGCTTAGTGACCATTATTGCCCATAAGGTCTCTTGTAACAACTTATGCAGTACTCGTAGCTTGTTTTTAATCATTTTTTGTATGACCCCTTTCATCATATTATTTTCCGATTCACCTTGCCCATTCGCTATGCATAACAAAGCAATAAATTCAATATATTAAAGTTAAATTCTTAGGAAAAGCCTTCCATCACCTCACCATTAACGACTTTAGTGTACCAATCACGATGTCAAGTGGAATCCCATATCGACTATAATAATATGAACTACACAACGTCTAACCGATTCATAGGCTTGAATGCCTTAACCTTTACCTATTTAGTGAAGTAGTTTATGGCTATTAAGATGTAAGTATCGACTCAAGTCAAATGTGGGTGAATTTCACAAATAATGTCCATTGCCTAAGTTCTGAAGAACCATCGTTTTACAACGATGTTCATATCGGTCACGGGTGTTCGGGTGGTCAGTCCATGATGTTGACACACCTAACATCCACCGGGTATTTGTTGATAAGATTTTGATGATGAGTCAAACAGCAGGTTTGACCTGCTATGACTTTACATAAGCTGTAACTCCTGTAACGAAGATATGCTTCATAATAAAGGAAGAATATCACGATAATATTTTCTACTTCCCCAATGATCATTTTAGAATCAAATGGCATGATTAGAAAATATTTTCCATAAATAGATATTTCAATAATTAATTAATTGTTAATTAATTATTGATTATCTTAATTATTTTATTAATTCAAAAAGGAATATTCTTAGGAATATTATTTGAATTAATATTAAATAGTTATCTGATAAAAAAAATGTTTGAAAGTCAAAAATAAAATATTTCATAAACAAGGAAATTATTTTGTTATTTTTTACAACTTCTGTCTAACCTTCTCTAAAAGATTAGGTTATTTAGAAACCACTCTCAAACAATGTTTTCAGATCAATTTCGTACATATACAATGAAAATCTTATCTGGAACGAATTATGTTAATTTGGAAATAATTGATTGATTATTTCCTTGTATAGAAGGTTGATTCGCAATGCTGGCTGAACCTTCTATAGTGTTATATCTTGGGGGGTTAAAACATCCATTTAATACAAAATTATTTTTGGATAGTCCCCAACGGATAAATACACAAGTCCATGATAAGATTTCTCAGGTTGGAAATAAAATATTTTTTCTTTCTAACTATAGAAGGTTGCTGATCGAATCTGGCTCCAACCTTCTGTAAGGCGATATCTTGTGATTGGATAATCCGATTGTTGTGAAATCAATCAGAGATTGTTCCCAAATGTTTATACACTATGGGAATATCTGGTCGTAATTTATTTTTAGAAGAATAAATTTCCTTAATAATAGAATGTCTGAACTACTATATAAGAGAGAAAACAAAAAAATAAAAAGAAGATTTTGAGTGTGGTAAGTCTTGACATTTGGCAACATTAATGGTTGTTTAACGTGTGTGTGAGTGTGCAGGACGGATTCTCTAGGCAAGCGTTCTCGTAGGAGGTGACTACAACGGGTTGAGCGTGGGTGAAGCCGCTCCGGTGACGTCGTTGCGTACGGATTTGAGGGACTCAACCGGAACTTTGTCCGTGACGTCGGACTGCGTGCACCAGGGCCTTGGGAGAAGGTTCGTTGTTTGGCGAGTCGGCGTACAGAGTTGGTCGGAGAGAACGAGTCCGTAGCAGGCGTTCAGTGGTGAGGGACCTCCAACCTTCTGTAGTTGGTTATTTTGTTGTCTGTGTGCTTGCAGCAGGTGTGCATAGGTGAAGCCACTCCGTAGGTGTCGTTGGCTGTGAATCCAAAAGACTTGGCCGGGAAAGCTGTCCATAACGCCAGGTGGGCGTACAGCAGGTCCAAGAGAAGGTTTCTGCAGCAGGCGTAAGTGGTGAGGGACTGCGGCCTTCTGTAGACGGTTATCTTTATTTGTTTTGCAGATTATATCAAAAACACAAAAAGAGAAGCTTATCAGAGACGTCCAAACACTTAGAGAAAGCATCATTGAATCTGTTCGCTGATCCACAGAAGCGACAGTCCGCTACAGCGTCACAGAAGGCTGAAGCTTCCAGCCAAGGTTCTGTGCTCACACAAGTCTGGTTGATTTCTTTGTGATTCGACCTAGACTCATCATAAACTCAGCAAGAGAGTTTCTTGTATTGGTTAAGCTATTCTAACCGCTTCGTGGTTAAAGAAACTATTTTTTTATACCACAGAAGGTTTAACTTTCTACACTGTAATCACTATTTCAAAGTATTAGTGAAAACGACCGAAAGTGGACGTATGTGTATTCACTGAACCACTATAAAATCCTTTGCATTTTTCGAATTTATTTTGAAGTCCATTTCACAAGTTCTGTGTTACAGCAACTTGCTTCCATTGCGAGGGTTGTGAAAACGCGTTTAAGAATTCCTTAATTGGACTTAATACTAATTCACCCCCCTCTTAGTGTAATCTTTGGGCCAACAATTGGTATCAGAGCGGGTTTCAACGGAAGCTCGAACCTTCTGTACGCTCTCTGACTATCACCACTTTGTTGTATTCTACAGAAGTCATGTTCTCTGTTTGAATCCAACAATTGATATCAGATCGGGTATCAACGGAAGCTTAGTAGCTCGTTGATATCCTATAGCAGCTCGTACCTTCTACGTGCTCTATTCCTACTATACAGAAGCTAACGCTCTGTTACTGTCACAAGTTGGTTTCTTTCTACAGTAGCTTATAGCTCTGCTAGAATCAAATCATTTGTATTAAAACAGGATTCAACAAAAGCTTGAGTGCTTAGTTATATCCTATAGAAGGTGTTACCTGTTATACGCTTAAAATCGCTACTGCGTTGCTTTTCTTTTGCCGAAACTTTAAGGTTTCTGTGGAATTAAAACTCTTTGGTATTTCTGCTCCATTCTACAGAGATTTGATTACCAGCAACGTTATTTTCAGTCTAACAGAACCTTCTGTGCGTTGAGATTCAGTACAGTACCATTAAGGTTCTACTGTTCTGCATAGAAGCCTAAACCTTGTGAAAGTTGAAAAATGAGCAATAATTACTATGTACCGAAACCACATATTGGGAATCCACCCATGTTTGATGGTAAAAATTTTTCCTATTGGAAAATTCGAATGAGTGCCTTTGTAGATGCAATCGATGATGATTTGTTGTCGTTCATAGAAGACGGTCCACCTCTTCTACCGATTGAACTACAAACTGGTCCTAATGGTCGTCCTACACGGGAGTGCCTTAGGATCAAACGACTCACTAAAACGGCTAAGTACTTAATGTTTAGTGCTATGTCGGAAAGTGAATTCGTTAAAGTCTCTACTTGCACTTCGGGCACAGAAATCTGGGATAAACTTGTCACCATGTATGTTGGGACAAATCAAATTAGAGAAACCAAGGTGAATTTCTTAATTCATCAATATGAGAATTTTACCATGAAAGGAGAAGAATCTGTAGAACAAATGTTCTAGAGACTTAACCTCCTGGTAGAAGCCTTAACTCATTTAGGGAAACACTGTACTAATTCTGAATTAGTAAGAAAGGTTCTATGAATTTTACCCAAATCTTGGGAAGCCAAGAAAACGGCTATTGAGGAAGCTAAGGATCTTTCTACTCTTCGATTAGATCAGCTAATGAGCTCTTTAATGTCATATGAAATGGAGAGAACCTCTCAATCTGATGTGAAAAGAGCTTTAGTAGCCTCAGCATCAGAAGAACCAACAGAAGATTCCGACAATGAGGCAGAAATCGATTCGGACGATGAACTCTCTATGATTGCTAAACGCCTTCTGTGGTTCGCCTGCAAAAGTCGTTTCAATAAGAGAAATAAAAAACGTGAAAAGCTATCTGATCTTAAGATGATCAGATGCTATGAGTGCAATAAGAAAGGACATTTCAAGTCTGATTGTCCTTTACTTAAAGAGAAGGAAAAACCTTCTGTACAAACCAAACCCAAGAAAGCAATGATTGCATGGGCAGATATTGAAGATTCTGATGATGAGGAAGAACAAGCACTAATGTGCATAACTACTTATACAGAAACTCAAAACTCTATAGAAAGTCAATTATGTTTTCGAACAGAACCTACAAAAAGTGAATGGTATCTGGATAGTGGCTACTCAAGGCACATGACCGGAGATCCATCCAAATTTTCTAAGCGGACTTTACAGAACGAAGGTTCTGTTAAATTCGGTGACAATAGCAAAGGCTCTGTCATCGGAACAGGAACTATTGGAAGTCCTGACACTATGGTTATAGAAGAGGTTCTGTTGGTTATAGAAGAGGTTCTGTTGGTTACAGAACTTAAACATAACCTGCTGAGCATTAGCCAGCTTTGTGACAAAGGCTATACTATAACCTTTGATCAAGATAAATATTCTGGTATCCTAAACAATGAAGTCCGCTTCATTGGAAATCGGAAAAGGAACATCTACACTTTAACACAGGAGAGCTTCTGTGCTACAGAAAGCTGTCTTCTGTCTGTCAAAGACGAAACTAATCTTTGGCATAGAAGGTTAGGACATTCCAACCTTCAATTGCTATCCAACCTTGCTAGAAAGGAATTGGTAAAAGGCTTGTCTAATATCAAATTCGGGCAAGACAACTTCTGTGAAGCTTGTTCACTTGGTAAGAAAACTAAATCATCATTCAAGTCTAAGAATGAGATTTCTACTACTCAGCCCTTGGAACTTCTACATATGGATCTATTTGGTCCGACTATAGTTCAAAGTATTGTTGGTAGAAGATACTGTCTAGTAGTAGTAGATGACTACTCTAGATACACATGGGTCAAGTTTTTGGCTCATAAAAGCGATGTATTTGAATATTTCATTAAGCTCGCTAAGCAATTACAGAATAAAAATAGATCTTCTGTGAAAGCTATTCGAACGGATCATGGTACAGAGTTTGAAAACCATGATTTCGCTACCTTCTGTGATGAACATGGTATCGATCACAACTTCTCTGCTCCTTACACTCCTCAACAAAATGGAGTTGCCGAAAGGAAAAATCGAGCCCTTATAAACATGGCTAGAACCATGATTTGTGAGAGCAATGTTCCACAGAACCTTTGGGCTGAAGTAGTGAATACAGCCTACTATATCTCTAATAGAGTGCTACTAAGACCTAAATTAGAGAAAACTCCCTATCAACTATACAGGGGGAGAATACCGAATATTTCCTATTTTCATGCCTTTGGAAGTCCATGTTTTATACTGAGGACCTTCTAAGGACAATCTCGGGAAATTTGATGCTAAATCAGATGAAAGTATCTTTTTAGGACACTCACTATCTAGCAAAGCCTATAGAGTCCTTAACAAAAGGACTTCTACAATAGAAGTGTCAATTAATGTAAAAATTAATGACTCACCAATAGAAGATAATACTAATCAAGTAATATCTTTTGAACCTACTGAAATCTTTGTAGAACCCAAACCTTCTAAGGAAGGAAGAGAAGGCAACGAACATTCTCTTCACAATTCTCGAAGAGAATATGAACAAACTGTTGAAAATTCTCCAGAAGTATCATCTTCATAGAATAATCAACAGAATGATATAAGAGCACCTGCTTTATATCAAAAACGACATCCTATTGATCAAGTCATAGGAGACTTTGATAGAGGCATTCAGACGAGATGTTCTGTAAACGCTTACTATGAACATTCTGCATTTCTTTCACAGAAAGCCAGATGGAATAGATGAAGCTCTAGATGATCTAGATTGGATCCTTGCAATGCAAGAGGAGCTAAATAAATTCGAAAGGAACAAAGTGTGGACACTTGTCCCTAAACCTGATAACCGTTCCATTATTGGAACTAAATGGGTATTCAGGAATAAACTCGATGAGTCAAGTGCTATTGTAAGAAACAATGCACGACTTGTTGCCAAAGGGTACTCTCAAGAAGAGGGTATTGACTTTGATGAGACGTTCACTCCTGTAGCACGTCTAGAAGCAATTAGGCTACTGTTAGCTTATGCTTGCTACAACAACTTCAAGTTGTATCAAATGGACGACAAAAGTACTTTTCTCAATGGAGAAATCAAAGAAGAGGTATACGTAAGCCAACCTCCTGGATTTGAAGATCCACAGCACAAGAATCACGTTTATAGACTTTCCAAGGCTCTATACGGTTTAAAACAGGCGCCTAAAGCATGGTATGAGAGACTTAGCTCCTTTCTTATTGAAAAGGGCTATAAAAGAGGAAGAGTAGATACCACTCTCTTTCTCAAACACAGAGGTGATCATTTAGTAGTTGTCTAAATCTATGTTAGTGACATAGTGAGTTCGAGATGAGCATGATGGGTGAACTTACGTTCTTCCTCGGCCTACAAATTCAACAAACTGATGAAGGTACTTTCTTACATCAAGAGAAGTACACTAAGCAACTCCTGAAAAAATTTAGCCTAGAGGGTTCTAAGCCTCTGTCTACTCCAATGGCTACAAGTGCCAAGATAGACAAGGATAAAAATGGTAAAGAAGTAGATAACAAGCTCTATAGAAGCATGATTGGCTCTCTTCTGTATCATACTGCTTCTAGACCAGACATACTATTTAGTGTATGTCTCTGTGCTAGATATCAATCAGCACCTAAAGAGTCTCATCTGATAATGGACAAGAGAATCTTTAGATATTTACAAGGTTCTGTAAATCTTGGCATATGGTATTCCAAGAGATCAGACTTCATTCTCATTGGTTACTCAGATGCTGACTTTGCAGGATGTAAGATCGACAGAAAAAGTACTAGTGGTACTTGTCAGCTAATGGGAAACATGTTAATTTCATGGTTTTCCAATAAGCAGACTTATGTTGCTCTATCCACTGCAGAAGCCGAGTATATAGCAGCTGCAAGCTGCTGTGCTCAACTTCTATGGATGAAACAGCAACTTGAGGACTATGGCCTCTCATTTGCTGAAATTCCGATCACATGTGATAATACTAGTGCGATTCAATTAATACGCAACCCAGTTTATCACTCACGATCAAAACACATAGAACTCAGACATCATTTTCTGAGGGATAATGTACAACAAGGTTCTGTAAGCGTAGAATACGTTAATACAGACAAGCAATTGGCTGACATTTTCACCAAACCCCTTGATAAGGAGAAATTCTTCTCTTTTAGGAATGAATTGGGGATTTGTTATCCATTTTAAATAACAGAGACGTTGTACAGCAGGTTCAACGTTTTGTATTAAATATCTTTCGAAATTTTAATTCGAAATGTATTTTTCAAAAGAGTACTCTGGACAATATTATTCTAATGAAAATCTTGTCAAGAAAGAGTCATTTTCATTAACGTAGATTCTCACAGAAACTGCACATAGAAGGTTATACCTTCTGTAAGGGTTAAATCGATACTTATACTTCGATGATAACCAAATATATTCCTTAATATATATGACGAGGAAATCTTAAGTGATATTTTTCAGGTTTTCTTAATAAATCTTAGAGGAATATTTCAATATGTCCTCTATAGAAGCTTGAAACAGAAAGTAAATCTTCTGTCTGAAAGCATATCTTTATGTCAAGAAAATTTGAGAAAATCTTATCAGATTTATCTCTCCTCACGTCAAGAATCATTGATCTTGATTAAAATTGGGAAGTCATGATTTTATTGGGAAGATTTTCTCAATTAATCAATTTTAGGCAATAAAATAAAATATTATATTTTTTCCTATACCAGATTAACGCTTCTATATGTTCTCATGTTTTTCAATCGTGGTTCCCTACCATAGTCGAAACTCACCTGAGAAACCCTAGAAAGCAAGGCTAATCCTTCCCTACTCCCTACTCCCTACCACGTTTTCAAGCGATGCGACGCTCTTTTTGTGCCTAACAAAAGTCAAGATTTCTCGCTTATGCAATCGAAAACTGTTCTCCTTCTTTTCCTAGTTTTGTTACGACCTCCATGGCTTCTGTGCTTCAACCCCAACAAACCCTACTCCCCCAACCCACACAAAGGGTGATGGCGCCTTTTTCTGGTCGGTCTATGCTGAAGCCACAAAGTTTCTCGTCTTCCCTTGTCACGAAGCGGAGTCGGACTTTGGCGCTCCGATGTCAAGACAGTAAACGCTGGGTCCGTTCGTTGTTGAGGCCAAGTCCCAACTTCTTTCCAATGTGGAAAGGTCGTTCCTTTTTACTAGTAAGTTGCCCGCCATCTTCACCTCTGGTGATTTCAAGCCATCGGCATGAAATCAGTCGGTTCGAGCGAACCTCTGTTTCTTTCCATCTCCAAGGAGTGAGGCGCATGACTTTTGGGTTTTAAAGTGGATGACCAAGAAGTGTGATGCGTGGGATGCAACTGGGATCAAGATCCTAATCGATATGTCTCGCTCCTCGATTGATCCCAACTTGCCGATGTGTGTCGGGTTCCTGTCATTCTGGAATTCCGTTGTCAACTGCTTCTACTTCTCGAGAGGATCGATGTCGATCACCCTAGAGGATATCTGTTTCTTAGCTGGTTGTCGTCTTTCTAGAGCCCCGTCTATTGGACCACGAGCGCATCGACCTTATGTTTAAACCTTCAAAACGCATCGGAGCAGTGATCGAGCGACATCTGTCTTTGCCTGATGCAGAGTGGGGACCCCAAGAAGAGTTTGAGGTTTACTTGGGGACCTCAATGGCTTGATGATTGGGGTGGTCACCAGCCTCGTTGCCACTGCCAACGCGGACAGGCCTGAAGCTCTGGCCTTTGCCCCTTTCCTGTTGAGTTTGATCTATTGCGGGCTGTACCAGGCAACGACTAATCCAACCAGCATCCCTAGATGCCCAGTGGATGGCCCTCTGTGGATTGTTTACCTGTGAATCGTTCTGTACTTCCAAGGTTTCACTAGTTTTGCTCGTGCGATGCCCGAACGGAGTGTAGTCATCTCAACGAGCGTGTCCAAATACTGGTATCCCTTCAGCATTACTGGTTACATCCAAGCTTGGTTGGATGGGCACATAGAAAGCTATGTAGGTGTAATCTCTTCCTGGCGATCTTTCTCCCACAGGTGGGAAGAATCTCGCTCAAGGGTTGTCGAGTACCTTCTTCCTAAGTCCTTTGCACGAGATCTAGCAGAGGTAGACCCAATTGACTTGATTTTTGAGGTATACAATCTGATGCGATACCGACCACGGAAACAGGAAAATACTACAATGACGATGAATAGCACGAACAAACAAACCGAAGGAAATGAACAAAACGAACGAAAGGGATAGAAATCAGACCACCGCTAGATACAGCCTAAGCACAACAAGACTGCCACGAGGGTTGAACGCCACACAATCGGATACAGAAACACCATCGATTATGGGAATGCTCGGATAAAACCTAGCCACGCTTAGAATCCATCAAACGATAAGAGAAGTTGCGAAATGTTCTTGTCGAGGAGTACGTACTACCTAGCAATCACCCAAATGGGGTCTTCATTAAGACCCATCACTTGCATGGCCGAATCTGTTGGAAGACCCATCACCCGCATGGCCTTTAACTAAAGTTTACGGCTTGTGGACTTGAGGTATAGATTGTAGGTAGAGAGCACTAAACTCCATTTGCCAATCATTTCCGTAAGTAAGGGGTTGTCGAAGAATACCTTGGTCATGAGTGTCTTAGAGACGACATATACATCGTTGGACCAAATGTAATGTCTGAGTTTAATTACTGAGCAATAAACAGCTAGGCATATCTTCTCAGTTGGGATGTATCACACTGCTCCATCTCTGTGAGGAATCGAGACAGGTAATTAACAGCTCTTTCAACCTTGTCTTGCTCTTGTGCCAGCATGCACCCAATACTGGACTGCGACACAGCTACGTAAAGGATGTATGACACCTTCATGTCTGGTGACGCTAGCATAGGATGATTCATCAAATAGTTCTTTATTTACTAGAAAGCTTGCTCATACTGCGATGTGCATGTTATCTTCGCCTTCTCCTTTCCTTTCAGGATTGTTGAGAAGGCACTAGTTTTAGATACCACATTGCCTATGAAGCGATGCATATAGTTGACCTTTCCGAGAAAGGCTTGGTCTTCCTTCTTGCTCCGAGGTGCAGATAGGTTCCGGATAGCGCGAGCTTTAAGAGCGTCGACTTCAATTTCTCGTTGGTGTACTAGGAATTCGAGAAGCTGCCCCTTTTGGACTCCAAAAGCGTATTATAAGGAGTTAAGCTTTAGGTTATCTGTTTGCATCTTTTCAAATGATTTGCTTAGATGAATGTGATGATCCTGACTTCGCTTGAACATTAACACCACGTCATCGATGTAGACTTCCACAATCGTCCCTATCAAGGTGCCAAAGATGAGG
Organism: Melastoma sanguineum; assembly: GCA_029817735.1. Classification (NCBI taxonomy): domain Eukaryota; kingdom Viridiplantae; phylum Streptophyta; class Magnoliopsida; order Myrtales; family Melastomataceae; genus Melastoma; species Melastoma sanguineum. Next base: position 296,675 of record JARUPW010000019.1, on the reverse strand, counting down.
TTCATTGCTCTCTGGTACGTAGCTCTAGCATTCTTCATTCCAAAGGGCATGACGACATATTCGAATATCCCGATAAAACACCTGAATGCTGTCTTGTGCACGTCCTCTTCGGCGGTGAAGATTTGATTGTACCCGGAATATCCATCCATGAAGGACATTAATTCATCCCTGCCGAATTGTCTACAAGGTCATCGACAATGGGCATTGGGTATTCGTCTTTACGTGTTGCTTAGTCCAAGTCGCAGAAATCTATGCATACCCTAATCTTGTCGTTCTTTTTCGTGACGGGAACTATGCTAGATATCCAATCCACGTACTTAGTTGTTCTTATATAACCAGCTTTGAACAACTTCTTAATTTCATCATAGACCATCTAGGCTACTTCCTGTGACATCCTCTTTAGAGTTTGTTTCACAGGCTTAAAGTTATTGTATGTCGGGAGTCGATGCTCGACCAAGTTTTCGGCCAAGGCCAAGCATCTCTGTATAATCTCAGGGGAAACAATCTTTGTATATGCGAAGGACTTTGCTAACGTTGCTTACCTCAATTTCGCTTAGTAGCGAGCTGAGATAGGTGACACGTGGTGTTTCAGTGGTTCCCAAGCTGATCTCGCTTAACATATCACATGGGACGGCAGAAATATTAGGGACTTGTTTATTCATTGAACAAATAATTGGCACGTCTTAGGGACACATTACATTGTGCTTCATTTATTTTGGACGCCCTATAACTAGCTAGTCTTTCAAGGACGTCCGATATTAGATCGAACGTTTCACTCTCCATTGGATGAAGGCGGGTTGAGGAGTCTATCAGGCTCCGAGTTCGTCTCCGTCGGATGAGTGTCACTATTGTCCTGTAACCCGGCTTCGCGCATATCTTTGTCAAGTTGGGTCAGGTCTTTATCAGCTTCAGGCTGTAGTTCATTACCCCATCTAGTTGGGACAATTGGGTGTTGAGGAGGTGCCAAAGGTGGTCCATCATACGAAACCAAAAACTCATAGCCTGCATTGCCTAAGGGTCTGACATTTAGGTCTCCTGGCGCATATCTTTGCTCGTGTCATGTCTTTGACTTGTTTTACTACCCCTACACATACATAGGACATATTAGCATTCTTGCTCATCTCTAAACCATGTTTTCCCCACATTCGAAGTTCTTGGTGAAGAGTAGAGGGTATAACTGGCCTTGTGCAGCCAATCTCTCCCGAGCAGGGCACTGAAAGAGGGTTTTATGTCGATGACAAAGAAAGCCGTCTTCTTTTCATGGGTGCCTACTCGAAGTCTAACGAATATCTCATCTAGACAAGAGGAGGTAGTCCCGTTAAATCCGCTAACCTTTACGTTAGTTTTTCCCAGTTTGGCTATGTCATTCCCTGAGCGCTTATATGCTTCAAGGGGGAAGACGTTGATAGTTGCTCCGTTATCAATAAGGACATGGCGGATCGTCACGTTATTGATCATCACCTGAATGTGCAGCGGGAACATATGTTTCCGGAGTGATGAAGGAGGCTCTTTTAGTCATCCACTTGGAAAGTTTCGCAGCATTTCAGAAATAACATCGTGATTGAAAGGGAAGAGCTACCTTCCATTTGACTATCTTCTTTCTTAGCAAACTCGATAGCATGAGGACGTTGCAACTAGTCCCATTCGCTTGATTCCTTTGCATTTTGAATATCAGAGACTACCAGTTTGACATGTTTTTCCGTAGTGCGTCGCGCTATTCTCTCTCTCCGCTTTTTGCTTCTCTCAGTGGGTACCTAAGATTGTGCTCCCGTACACACAATCTGCCATGTATCCGCAACTAGGATGACAAGAACGCCGATGCAGCGTGATTGCTTGAGAGGTTGCAGGAGATTGTCTACCGAAACAAATTCCCTTTTATGTGGGTCATAACCCCCACGGAAGCTCTCCACAAGAGGATGATCCAGAAGTTAGGTTGACTAAGAGTCGGGTGAATTACCTGATGGAGGGCCGACCATCTCCACTTTGATCTTCCCTTCGGACGCCATGCTGGCCAGCAACAGGATGTACTGGTTACGCAGAGTTGGCACATCTAAGTGATGAGTACCTTATGCGCTGTTATAGGTTTTCACCTGTAACAAAGTATGTCAGCTGTTAAAAAATTAGCCTAATGAAGTCATCTCCTCAAGACGGTTAAGGTCGTACCATTCTACTTTCCTCTCGTTCAGCAGGTACTTCCTAAAAGTATGGCACCGATCAATGGTATGCGAAGAATCCATGTGCCAGCGACAACGATCATGTCGTTTGCTCTTGAGATCAGCAAGGCGCTGGAGTGTTTCCTTATTCACGAGCTGCTAGAACGACATGTTGACGATGATTGTTTCACCAGTTTCAATCGACTGATCTCGGTCTCCCTGTATCGATAAAGGGGAGACAATTAGGTAGTTGACATCGAAGGCGTTCAACCAAATCGCCAAAAGAGTGCGACTCTGTTCGCCTGGTCCCCCGAGTCGGGGAAGCATACCTCCTTAGACTCTATTAGGTCTTCCACCAAGTTCCTAAATATAATGTAGTCCCTAGTGGTGTGGGTAAATGACTCGTGCCACTTACAGAAGTTTCTAGACTTCTCTCTGTCAGTGCGAGGGAGTCGACGGCCCGTTTTTAGTCGAATTTGCCCGTTTTGAAGCATGAATTCGAATATTTCATCGGCGTTCACCTCATCAAAGGAATATTTCCTTTCCTCTTGAGTTTTTGGAGGGGCTTTGGCTCGGAAGGTTTTCTTTGTCAACTCTTTGCAGGTCAGGGGTTCCGCTTTTACATACTCCGCGACGTCGCTGTGTACGACTGGTTCCACTTGGTAGGTTATCAAGTGTCTTTATTTTGGCTCCCTTTCGTCTGAGTTTTCTCCCTGAGGAGGTTCTCATATCGAATTGCCTTTCTGGCTAAATAAGCCGAAGAAGGAGAGAATCCTGGGCGATGGCTATGAGGTCGGCTTTAGATGCAGAGGTTTTGCATCTCTGCTTTGTCTTCCGAAGGCTGTTCAGATAGACTGGCACTGGTTTGAAGTCCTGCAGTATCACGGCTGGGTCAGTCTGAACGAATGCCAGAGTGAATTACACCTGCGTATCCTCCCAATTCCTCACAGAATTCGAGGGAAGGTTCACATACCACGTAAAGGCCGCTCTTGTGAGAGAGCTGGGAAACTGGCGAAGTTTCCACTACCCATTAGTGGTGGCTTCTCTAGCCTGGTGAGTGAAGCGGGCGATATGTTCTGCGGGCGAAATGCCTTCTTTGCCTGAGGAACGGGCAAATTCAGGCACACGATATCCCATTGGAAAAGGATAGTCCCAGTCAATTTTGTCAGGGTAAGGAGCTCGATAGAGTTCAACCTCATTCACATCGTATGCTCAACTAGTCGGGCTACGTAATCCCTTATTTTGGGCATGAGACTAGGTGGTGCCATCACCTCCTGTATGGCCATCCCTCTTCCGTGGACAGGTTGGGGGATGTACTTAGAGTGTTGGTGATACCGACCCATAAAAATCTTACCTCCTTTGAAACAGAGGTCGATACGTAACCGAAGATCTTGCCACACAGTTCTCCACCCTCGTTTATCACAAGTGGTGGATTATTGTGTACAAACCCTTTGCAGCCTGTGGAAATAATAGGGATGTCCCCAAGTCGACCTTATGAGCACCCTTGATATGGTTTTTAGGTTCTGGATGACGACATCCATTTTGGAGTGGATTTTCTCCTTAAAGGCGTCATGCTTTTGATCGATAGCACTAACCCTCTCCAGTAAGAGTTGGAGAGTACTCATGATGGTGGACAACTCTCTAATCATGGCTGGGTTCGAGTTGTTTCCATCACTGTTGTTTCTCCGTCAGAATGATTATCTCCGAGGTTGTTTGAATCGGTACCACATCTGGTTCTCGACATTATTGGCCTAGTCTCCCACTGGGGTCGCCAAAGGCATGCTCGCTCCGAAAGTGACCGCTGGACAAACCGGATCCAAACAAACAAGTCGAAAATCCCTGGTACTACGAGCAACTAGTACTCGGAGGGTCGTTGTGTGGTCGCCTAATGAATGAAGAAAGGGTGAGAAGGCAGTGGACAGACACCTTTAAGCGAAAGCATTTACGAGTGCCATCAACGATGCCTTCGGAAGAGCAGGAACGTGGGAGCACAAGATTGCAAGAACGCCGGGATGCTTGAACGCCTGAATGCTTGAAGATAAAAAAGAATGTATGCCTGTCTATAGAGAGATGTGTGTACAATGCCTAAGAATAACTATTTATACTGGGCTAGACCTATGTATATACGGAAATGAAATATTATACATATATTACGTGTCCTTATTGCCCATCTTCATGGAATATCTCCTTTCCATTTGAGCAATCTTGGCATTAATTTCCTTCCTTGTCTTGAGACTGTCCAGAATCTTCTCATAGCAGCTACTGATCTATCGGATCGCCCATTAGCCTTCGCCTCAAAGTTTCCACGCTCGCCTAGTCGACTGTCGCTTGATCACCTTGTTGACCCTGGTCGCCTGGTAGTCCCGTCGCTTGGTAACCGCTTCGCCCGCAAGCCTTCGCCTGGTGTGTTTCTACAACTACCTCCTTACTAGGTTTCTCGTTCTTTAGGCCTACATTCTGGACCGTTGATCCACAGATGACAACGAGATCTGTGGCCCGAAAGCTCTATTGCTAAACACATGATTTACAAGGTCATTTTTAGACGTGATAACTGTCTTACCACCTCGTGGTGCAATAAAGCTACCATAGTGGTTGCTAAAAGGCAGTTGGTTGGCAGATACGTTAAATATTCGAAAACGAATACTGAATTCGTATTTTGGTTCGACAATGTAGATGCGATCTGAATTTGTCAGTAAAAACTCGGGAAAAGTATGGTTTCAGCCAAAATGGGGCATTACCATTCGCCTTTGGTAGAAACTAGTGGATAAAAGGATTTCCTAGAATGAAAATGTTACCCTTCCCTATGAAGGAAACACATAGAAATCGAGTTTTAATCAAGGGAGAGGAATTACCCTTCACCCTTGTTCGAGAAACAAGTGGATAGAAGTGGGAATATCAAGCTCCAATCAAGAGACCACCATGCGTCCAATTTAGACAAATAGGTGAATAGAAGACAATGAGACTCAGTCAAAAGAGGTGCTTGAGCTTCACCTTGTGTGAAACACGAAGCTGAATAACTAAGATTAACTAAAATCTAAGGATGAAAGCTAGAGTGTTTGATTGATTGGTCGTTGTTGTCTACATAATGTAAGAGGATCGTATTTATACTCAAACCTAATTGACTTCCTAAAATCTTGGGGTCGGTTAATCGGATTCCAAGGTGGTGTTCGTGTTGCATCACTCTCATGAGCTTGAGTCATTAAGTGACTGGCTGACACTTGAAACCGAATGAAACGGCTGCTTCCTTATGGGCAAATACCCATTGGGCAAAAAGCCACATCAATTCTCTCTCCTAGATGAAGGAACTGAAAGAACGAGACCAATGATATAGAAAGATGCTTTCTATCAAGCATGGATCTATACATAGACCCATACTAGTCTATTAGGCCTCTGGCCCAATATTTCTCGTAGAAAACACTTCCATTCACCAACAACATGCGAATCCTTTTTCTTTCATAATTGAGTTATTTCAATTGGTTTAGGAATAAGACATGGACCGGAACGAAGCCGAACTAAGCGAGATATTGCTTGCTCTAAGGATCATGCATATATTAACATCTATAAATCATAGAAGCCCAAAGGTATCCTCGGCCCTGGATCCACCCCTACGGAACGAACCAATCAAAGTGGTGAGGGGTGCAAAAAAGCCCGTGCCCTTAATACTGTGATTATTTTTGTGAGATTTCGTTCTCATGTTGTCTAATAATAAAAGTTTTAGAAAAAATTTCTCAAATTTATAACCGTGAAATTTTATCGAAAAGTATATAATTAAAAACAATGAAATTTTTATCGGAATAAATAGAGCCTAAAAAGTCTTCGTGCGCTTCAACAGAACATGTGTTTTCTAAGAAGTCCCCAAAATGACAAGGACTAGTTGGCCCGGCCTGCTAAGTGTTAGTCTGTCTTACTTGTGCTAAAACCAAAACAGCGTAAGTTTTGTTTCAAATTCGGCTCTTTTCTTCTCCTTTAAAAATTTAGATTGTAAATCTTGTTTGCTTAACTTGCGCTTGTTTTAAAAAAATGCCAATGGGCGTTGAAAACCGACACATATTAAAGAAAAACTGAAACGTCACATGATTTCTCAATTACACTTTGAAATTTTATCATGCTTTGCATATTTTATAGCATGTAATTGTATTACTGGAATATTGAGATCTAAGTATTAATTTATTAATAACACAATAAATAAAAACCTACATCCTGCCACTCTTGTTTAGCAATAGAAATTATGTGCCATAGATCTCAGCTTCATTTGTGGATCAACGGTCTAGAACACGGGCCCAAGGAACATAAATCCAGTAAAGGGATGACCACGGAAACACACCAGACTAAGGCTTTCTGGGCAAAACAGTCACCAAGCGACAGGGTTACTAGGCAATAGACGACAATGGTCAATGAAGCGACAGTCAACTGAGCGAACGAGGAAACTCTACGGCGAAGGCCCATGGGTAATACGGACGATCAGTAGCTGTTAAGGAAGGTTCCAAACAATCTCAGGATTTGGAAGGGAATTGTCACCAAGTTCGAACATATGGAAAGAAGAAGTTCCATAAAGACTGGTAACAAAAGAAGCGTAATATATGCGTAATATTTCGTTACCGTACATACGTAGGTCTAGCTTAGTATAAATAGTCGTTCTTAGGCTTTGTGTAAAGACACATCTCTACAGACGAACATATTGTTATTATTATCCTAAAAGCATATCAGGGTTCACGCTCTCTTCGTGCTCCTACGTTCCTACTTCCCTTCGAAGACATCGTCGATGGCATCCGTACTTGCTTCCACTTAAGGGTGTTTGTCCGTTGTCTTCTCTCTCTCTCTCTCTCTCTCTCTCTTTTTCATACGACGACCACACACATTCAACCAACCTCAGGGCACCAGTTGCTCGTAGTGCCAGAGATTTCCGCCGTGTTTGGATCCGGCATGTCCGCGGTCACTTCCGAAGCGAACACGCCTTTGACGACCACAGTGGGAGGATCTCTAAGCCAATCATGCGTAAAACACGAGCTGGTGGTGATTCAAACAACCTCGGAGATAATCACTCCGATGGGGAAAAGAGCAATGATGGAAACAACTCAGACCCAATCATAGCCGGAGAGATGTCCGCCATCATGAGTACTCTCCAACTTTTAATGGAGAAAGTCGGTGCTATCGACCAGAAGCACAACGCTTTCAAGGAGAAGATTGACTCCAAAATGGAGGCCGTATTTCAAAATCTAGGAACTATGACAGGAGTGCCGATGAGCAGCCCCATGATATGAAGGATGAGTTACCCACCAGGCGACAACCTTTCTACGACCCTCACAGGGCCTCAATCGCTGAGGGAAAGAAAAAGGTTGACATGGACGATGTCCCAATCATCCCAGCAGGTTCTAAGAGGGTCATGCATAGTAACCTGCCACTCGTGATAAATGAGCACAGAACGACTACACAACAGAGTCATCATGTGACGTATCAACACCCTTTTCGGAGGAAAAAGATTGTCAATTAGCTGGTGGAAAACGAATTTGTTTCCACTGAAAACCATGAACGTACTGACTCGTACATGGAAGGGGAGCACCGACTCAGGAGGCAATGGCGCCACCAGATTTCGCACCCGAAATCAGATATTATGTCACTCGTTTAGTGGAACAAGCAATCCTTAGGGTGGATGATGCCAATGAGATTCAACTCTATCGGGCTCCTTACCTGATAACATTGATCGGGATTATGCTTTTCGAAGGAGATACCGCGTTCCTGAATTCGCCCGTTTTACGGGCGAAGAAGGCATTTCGCCTACTGAACATGTCGCCTGTTTTACCCATCAGGCTGGGGAAGCTGCCACGAATGGTTTATGGAAACTTTGTTTGTTTTCAAGCTCTCTCACATGAGCGACTTTCACGTGGTATGTAAACATTCCCACTAATTCAGTGAGAAACTCGGATGACATGCAAGTCAAGTTCACGCTGTGTGAACTAGGATGATTGACCCAGCGGTGACTTTACAAGATCTCACTCACATGGAACAACAACCTGGGGAGCCAGTGGCTATCTTTTTAAACAAGCTTCGATAGGCACGACTCGGGTGTAAAACCTCTGCATCCGAGGCCGAGCTCATTGCTATCGCTCAGGACTTCATTCTCCTTCGACTCAGAAAGAAATTAGAAGGAGAAGTGTTCAGAGATTGGAACGAGTTGGCCAGGAAAGCTATCCGATATGAGAATCTCCTTAGAGAGAAAACACATGCGAAAGGGAGTTTGGTCACGGGACCCTTGATGACATATCAAGCGGATCCGGTCATAGATGTCGACATCGCAGAATATATGAAAGGGCAACCTTTAACATGCCACGAGTTAACCAAGAAAAACTTCCTGGCCAAAGCATCCTCGAAAACTCAGGAGGAAATGAAGTACTCCTTGATGAGGCAAAAGCTGACGAAATCCTCGAGTTCATGCTCCAAAATGGAATAATTCGACTGAAACCGGGCCACAGAATTCCTTGTACCGATAGAGAAAAGTCGAGGAATTTCTGTAAATGGCATGGGTCATTCACCCATATTACTAGGGACTGCATCACGTTTAGGAACTTGATGCAAGACTTTATTGAGTCTAAGGAACTATGTTTCCCAGACTCGCAAGATCTGGCGCTAACAGAATCGCATCCATTTGGTGATTCAGCTGACGTAAACACCTTTGATGTCAATTGCCTGACTGTGCTTCCTGTGCCAATGTAGGGAGACAAAGATTAATCGCCTGAAACTGGTGAGACACACATCGCCAACATGTTATTCAAGCGGCTCGTGAGCAGAGGGATGCTCCAGTGCCCTGTTGATCTCAAAGGGGTGCGACACAACCGTTGTCGCTGGCATATGGATCATTGCCATACTTTCAGAAAATACCTCCTTAACGAAAGAAGGGCAGAATGGTATGACCTCAATCGTCTTGAAGAAATGGCGATGGGAATCAATAATGGCTCGAGGGCATACCAACGCATAGAGAAACGCCTAAAGTAAAAGGATACCCCACCGAGTGAAAATAAAGGGCTCTGTACCCCTGAAGAAGTCACGGGGCAAGGACTTGTAGGCGAAAGCGAATCTAGTCAAAATGGTGTTCACACCAAAAGGCTTTCCAGGCGACGCAATGTAGATCGCCTCGGACCTCAACAGGCGAAAGAAAACACAGAGCGACAAGACCGCCTTCGAGGCGACGAGGACGCAATGGAAAAGGGCACATCTATAGCCCAATTTCTAACAGCTGATATGCTTTGTTATAGGTACAAACCAATGGAAACCCACAAGTTGCTCATTACTCAGATGTGCCAGCTTTGCTGTAACCAATACTTTCTACTTTTAGCGGGATTGGCATCTGAAGGGAAAATCAAACTAAAACAGATCGACACTCCATCAGGTAAACCATTTGACTCCGGATTCACTCATTTCTTGGAGACTTCGCCTGAAAGGAGACTCAAAAAGGGTTCTGACCTTCATCAAATGGAGTTTGTTCAGGTTAATAATCGCCTGCAACCTCTCGCAAACTCTCGCTTTGTTCGTGTACCCGTCCTTCCAAATGTAGGGACATGGCAGAAAGTGAGCATGGGAACACAACCCTAGATACCCACCATGAAAACCAAGGAACGAAGAGAAAACAGGGCAAGATGGCAATCTCTGATGCTGGAAAGGCTAAGGAGTCAAGCGAAAGTGACCTTGCGTCTAACTCGTTGAGCGACTACAACCCATTCAATTCGGCACTTCACCCGAGGCGAACGAAGGTACCTGCAACGTCATCATGCTACCGGCTGAATTCGCTAAAAAGGAAGACAGTCAAGCGAAAGGTAGACTATCACTACCCTTTAATCTTAATACTACCATCGAAATACCTCGGAACTTTCCAAGTAGGTGGTCAAAAGAACCTCCTGCATCATTGCGGAAACGCATGTTTCCCCTCCATATCCAAGCGACAATCAACAACGTAGCAATACGTCGTGTCCTTGTGGATAATGAAACTACTATTAATCTGCTCCCCCTCGAAGCTTACAAGAGCCAAGGGGAAGACATAGCCGAAGTTGGAGAAACTGACATAAGAGTCAGCGGGTTCACCGGAATCACATCTTCTAGTTTAGGCGTGGTTTCTGCTAAGCTCCAAGTGGGCACGCATGAAAAGAAGACTGGTTTTTTCGTCATTGACATAAAGCCCTCTTTTAATGCTTTACTCGGAAGTGATTGGCTCCACAAGGCTGGAACCATGCCTTCTACTCTTCACCAAGAGCTCCTATTATGGGGAAAACATGGTTTAGAAGTTGTTATAAGGGAGGAAAGCGAAAGTGCTGATATGCCTTATGTTTGTGCAGAAGCAGTCAAGCAAGTTAAAGACATGACACTGAAACAAAGGTATGTCATAGGAGATCCAAACGCGAGCCCTTTAGGCGAAGCAGGCTGCGAGTTCCTGGTCTCATATGATGGACCACCTCTAGAACCACCTAAGAACCCGATCGTCCCATTGGGTGGGGAGACGAGTTGTAGTTCGAGGTCAATAAAGATCTAACCCCACTGGAAAAAGACATGCATGAGGCCGGGATACGAGATGACAACGACACACATCAGACGGATACAGATTTGGAGCCCAATAGACTCCTCAACCCATCCTCGTCTAATGGAGAGTGAAAAGCATGCTCCAATATCGGATGTCCTAGAGAGACTAGATAGTTATAGGATATCCAAAATAAGTAAGACACGGTGTAATGTGTTCCCTCAAGCATGCCAGGACATGCTAAATATTCATTCAATTAATAAAGAAGTTCCTAATACTTCTGTCGTTCCTTGTGATCCTTTGAAGGAAATAAACCCTGGGACTGCTGATTCTCCACATGTCACATACCTTAGTTCGCTTATAAGTGAAGCTGAGGCACACGACAAAAAGCAGTGTTCTACATACCTATAAAGATTACTTCGCGTGGGACTACACAGAGATGCTTGGACTAAACCGGAACTTGGTTACTCCCGACATACAGCAAATTCAAACCCGTAAAACAAATTCCAAGGAGGATGTCGCGGGAAGTAGCACAGATGGTCTACGACGAAATCAATAAGTTATTCAAGGCCGGATACATAAGGACGGCTAAATATGTCGATTGGATTTCTAGTATAGTACCTGTCGTCAAGAAAAATGGCAAGGTAAGGCTGTGCATAGATTTCCGTGATATAAATAAAGCAACACCTAAAGATGAGTACCCCATGCCCGTCACTGACGATCTTATAGATAAATCAGCAGGACACGAGTTAATGTCCTTTATGGACGGATACTCTAGGTATAATCATATCTTCATCGCTGCGAAAGACGTGCATAATACAACATTCAGATGCCCAATAGGGATATTCGAATTGGTAGTTATGCCTTTCGAATTAAAGAATGCTGGAGCCACGTATCAAAACGCAATAAATATAATCTTCAATACTTTGATAGGAAAGACAGTTGAGGTATAAATTGATGACGTGGTGATAAAATCAGAAAAGAAACAAGATCATCATGTTCCTCTAAGCGAAGCATTTGAAAAGATGCGAGCGCATAACCTTAAACTTAATCCATTAAAGTGCACCTTCGGAATACAAAAGGGGCAATTTCTCAGATTCCTTGTGTACCAACGAGGGATCGAAGTAGACCCCTTGAAAACTCGTGCTATCCAAAATCTCCTAGCCCCTCGAAACTGGAAGGAACTTCAAGCGTTCCTCGGGAGAGTAAATTATATTCGCCGCTTCATAGGTAACGTGGCGTCTAAGACAAACGTCTTCTCGACAATTCTGAAAGGGAAGGGGAAAGAACAAATAGATTGGACATCGCAACACGAGTGAACATTCCAAGAATTAAAAGAATATCTAACCAACTCTCCTGTACTAGCACCACAAAAAATGAATGCGCCATACATCCTCTATGTGGTTGCATCCCAATTCACCATTGGATCTATACTGTCGTAAGAACATGACGGAGTAGAAAGAGCGGTTTATTACCTATCACGGTTACTCACAGAAACTGAACAGCGATATTCCTCAACTGAGAAGATCTACCTAGCAGTGTACTACTCGGTGATGAACCTTAGACACTACATCGGGTCTAATGACGTTTACATCTTCTCTAAGATCCATGTGACCAATGTATTATTTAATAACCCCTTGCTCACAGGAAGAATAAGCAAGTGGAGCCTCGTGCTCTCAGCCTACAATTTTTACCACAAGCCACAAGCCTCAGTTAAAAGCTACGCCTTAGTTGAATTTGTCACCCATTATGGCGAAGGCAATCTCGATCACTCACACGAAGAGGTTCACCTGAGCGAACGATGGACCATTTGGTTCAACGGGTCCTACAACAGTTTTGGAGCTGGCGTGGGCGTCTTTATCAAGACATCATGGAAAGCAGAAACCAGGGTAGCCTGTCACCTCAACAGAAGAGTAACTAACAATGAAGCAGAGTACGAGGCCTTGATATTAGCCTTGCAACTCGCGCTAGATAGGAAATTGGGAAACCCAAAAATATGTGGCGATTCCCAGCTAGTGACCCAACAACTTCTTGACCAGAGTGCGTGCCACGCATCTCGCCTCGGTCAGCACTTGCAGGAAGCGAAAGGGCTCTTCGCAAAACTGGGTAAGGCTGAGATCATTTACGTGAGGCAGGACGACAATCAGGAGGCCAACTACTTGGCATAGTTAGCCTCTAGGTTGATAAATAACTCGGAAGTACCCAAAAATAGTACGACTTTGTTCGTAAGTAAGCGGCCAGAGTTTTACAACGATGGTGAGATAAGGAACGAGGAGGTTCGTACTGCTAACCTTTTTGAACGAAAAGAGGACTGGCGAGAAATAATACAACAATTCCTCAAGGATACCAGCGCAAAAGTCGAAAGAAAGATTAGAGTAATCACCAGACACTACGTGGTCCTTGACGGAGTCTTCTACAGGAAGACCAACGAGGACGTCCTTTTAAGATGTGTTGATCTGGATGAAGCTATCACAATCATGATGTAAACACATGAGGGGTTGTGCGGGCACATCAGGCAGGGATTAAGATGAGTTGGTCAATCAAATGACATGGTTTTTACTGGCCACCAATGCTCAAAAATTGTGTTGAAATGGATCGAGCCTGCCAGGCTTGCCAACAATGCGGGCCGGTGAAGCGAGCCCCTGCGACTAACATGAATGTCATAGTAAAACCATGGCCTTTCAGGACGCAGGCGCTGGACTTTATGGGGGAAATTCATCCTCACTCGATAAGGGGAGATGCCTTCATACTCGTCGCCATGGACTATTTTACCAAATGGGTAGAGGCGGCGACGTACAAGTCTATCAATCAGAAGGATGTAATTGAATTCGTAAAAAAACTTCGTCGTTTACCGATACAGAGTTCCCTAAAGTATCGTGGCAGAAAATGTAAGAGTGTTTAACGGCGAGCTTATGGACGAATTCGCCCAAGATTTTGGGTTTAAAGTACTCAACTCAACCCCATATTACCCTCAGACGAACAGACAAGCGGAAGCCTCCAATAAGCTCATTAAACGAGTGATACAGAGGAATGATTGGGAATAACCCGCACACATGGCATACCCTTCTTCAGGAAACGTTATGGGCACTCCGAGTCACAAAAAGAGAAAGCATACGCGTCGCCCCGTTCAACCTTGTTTATGGTCACGACGCGATGCTTCCGATAGAAGTGCGATATCGATCGGTTGGACTCCTCAAACACCTCGGAGAACACGAGGGATATGATGAGGACATGCAAGTTGAGACCTGGAGACCACCAGGATCAATGTGCTAAATCATCTATTAGCCCATAAGAGGAATGTCGCCCGTTACTACAACAAGAAAGTGGCCCCTTGATCATTCAACAAAGGTATCTTGGTTTGGAAACTCAGGTTGCCCGAAGGAGTCCATGATTACTTTCACGAAAAATGGACACCGAATCGAGAAGGCCCTTTTCAAGTGGTTAAATCCCATCTTGGGAATTCATATCGCCTAGGGGAACTTGATGGATCAATGCATCACCTCAAAATCAATGGCAGGTACTTAAAAAGGTATAAGCCAATGATGTGGGAAATGCACAAAAATATTATCGCACAGTGTTTCCCCACTTTCTGGGGGTACATAGAAACGTAGTGTTTTTAAATGAAGGAAGTAAGGTGCACAGCATGCGTTTCGCCCGGGCCACCAACCCGGCGGCTATCACCTCTTTCGCTTCGACATCTGCGGCCTTGTCCCATTCCCACTCCAAGGTCTCTCGCTCGCGCTCGGTGGCCACGCGCTCAGTCGCCTCTTCGGCACGGGCGGCGACCAGGCTTGCACTCGTAGCATCCAAGTTTTCCTGGAGACGCTGGAGAGCATCCAACATCTCCTCTCTCTCCTTGATAAGGTTCGCCTCTTCAAGGGATAGCTCGTGCACCCGAGCATGGGATGAGAGCGGCTGGGATAATGTCGACTTTCTCTCCTCCAGCCTCGCCTAAACTACGATGCCTTCCTGGCGCTCACCCCACGAACGCCAAAGAGACCTCCGAAGAAGCGAAAGCATAACCTTTAGCTCGGGCAGAGCGGCACCCACTTGCCCCAAATCATCTGTCACGGACATCAGGGCAATGAAACTGTCTTCAGTCTCGACCCTGCGTTGAAGGATGACAATGAATGAGGTGAGCAGAGAATACAAAGGCTGCCACAAACATACCCAAGTTATACAATAATCTGAGTACAGGCAAGGGACACGACTCTCAAGATCCTTACCGAGATCGCATGTGTTTGTAACCCTTGGGGGCTTCCGTCGCTTGGACTTGGGGGCCTTCTGTCGCCTCACCCCGACACGCTTCCCTCACCTCATCGGAGGGAACCTTTATTGCTCGTCCCAAGGGGGCTCCTGTCGCCTTACCTTGGAAGACCATTGTCGCTTCGCCTGATGTTTCTTGGGCGACAACGACACGATATCGAGGAGGCTCCAGCCCCATAACTCGAAGGTGGGGGCGAAATGTCATGTGCTACCCCGCTGGGGGCTCCTCCAACTCTTGCTTGCTTAGGCGGGCTTGACCACCCAGCCAGGAGGAAATAGGAACGTCATCAGGGACGTCATCAACATCGATGGGAGAAAAACCGACACCACCTTATCCAAAGAAATTGTGTCATTCTAAAAACCCAATTGAAAGACAAGATGTATAGTACATTAATACCTGACACCTTCCCGGAGGATACTTGCTCGGGAGTGGCACGATCCGAGCACACCCTCGGCAATACAGGTGGAACAGACCAATGGGACACTTTCCTCTTTAACCGGCCTCCCTGTGTTGACGAGCCTACGGAGGAAGACTTCCTCTTCTTGATGCCTGTGGCATACAAAAGATTAGTCTACCATCTAGATACTAACTTAGCAGAAGATGAACTGATCTAACATACCCGAGGAAGACTAGTCATTGTCTAACGACCGTTTCTTCGAAGGCTTCTCGCTCGAGCTCGGAAGCGCTGGAGGAGGGGACAAGTTCTCCTCCTGAATCAACCTCTCTAAGTGAGGAGAGGCCCTCAGCATATCCCAGATTTGGTACCGAGCAAGGGAAAAGTACGGGGATCGGCCACCTGACAGTTCCGGCTTGAGCCGATGCTTGAAATGGTATGACTACTGAGACTGCTCGGCTACCCCAGATCCCACAGGGAATTCGACACGTTGGTGCAGCGGCTGATTTTTAGACTTAAAGAATGGGACGACTTAGTACTGAGTAAAGCCCAGTTGGCGGGCACAGAGTTGAGGGTTGTACATCTCAAAGGGCAGGGTGAAGGCATTCAACCATCCTCAAGCGCAGCTCCTCCCACTCTTCAGGGAAAGGGCGCTAGGAGGACACCGTGCCCGCAACACCATCCGTATATCCGTCCCGCAGGGACAGAATGCAACCAGCAACACTAAAGGTAGCCCAGTACTTAGATGAACCCGCCACAATGACCTGGCTACAGGCATGCATTGCATTGGGATAACTGGTGAACCCTGGAAAAAGCAAGACCATCCACAGGTACACGATCCACAAAGGGCCATCTGTCCAACACTCGGGAAAGTTGGCCGGGTCGGTTGTCGCCCGGTAAAGCCCGCGGTAAATCACGCTCAGCAGAATGGGAGCAAATGCCACAAGCTCCGGTTTATCTGCATTAGTAGCGTCGACGAGGCCGGCGGCCATGCCAACCATAAAGCAACCAGGGAGTTTCCCTCGATTGCAGAAAATGTACTTGGACAGCCACTCTAAGTAAAACTCGAACTCTTCCTGAAATCCCCACTTGTCATCAGAAAGGTGCCGGTTAGCAAATTTGCTGACACGCTCCAAAGGATTGAACTTCAAGTTAGCGCGCTCGTAGTCGAAGCGAAGGGGGGCTCAAGAAAGACTGCAACTAGTCAAAAAACAGATGTCCTCTAAAGTAATTGACATCGGTCCCTTCGCGAGATAGAAACAGTTGACGACAAAGTTCCAAAACGAAAGGAACCCGACACACACGGATAGGTTGGGATCGACTGGGGAACGACATATGTCGATCAACGCCTTGATCCCTATAGCTTCCCATACAGCACCCTTTTTCTCCATCCACTTGGAGACCCAGTCTTGGCACACCTTACTCCTGGGAGACAGAAAGTAACGGAGGTGCGCCAGTGCAGACGGCCCCCATCCGGACGGCTTAAATTCGCCAGGGGAAAACACAATGGGCAATCTGCTGGTGAAAAGGAATGGTCTTTCCACATCGGAGAGGACGAAATGCTTGAAATTAGGAATATACGGACCCAGGGTTTCCTGGTCCGACATTGGAACACCATATTTCGACTCAGCTTCGCTGCAAGAAAAACATGAAACTGTTGAGACTCAATAAAGGCTCGTTGAAACTTGGCCGTGTCACCCTCCTCACGGGCCGGAGAGGCCGAGGACGTCGAAGAAGAGGCATCGGAATCCATGGGAGTTAGGGAAAACAAGGGTTTCTGAAAATACGATAAGGAAGGAGAAGGTTTTCAGAGTATGTGAGCGGGAAACCCCAACCCCTAAAAGACTTTATGCTCCCATAAACCGACAAGAGAGTTGAGGCCCAAAAGGGACGTCGCCTAATGACCAGGGTCCAACAGTGACGTCGCTTCATTTGCAAAAGGTAACATCGCTTCGCTTAGAAACAGACGACGATTCAAAAGTCATAAATGGGTAAGCGAAAAGTCTTAAGAAATACATTTATTCTCATTCAAATTTGTTCATTACATGGGTTTGATTGACGATGAATGTACAAGGAATGAAACGTAAATGACTCTTTGGACAACGTTTCCGCGCATTAGGAAATGCTCTATTGAAGACTCGACGGGTTTTCCAAAATATTTAAGGGTTTATCCCCAGAAACCAGATGTACACCCAATTCTTCCTTCTGATGAAGAAGATTCGTGGCTGCAAATGGAAACTTCTTCATTTGACAAAGGGGTTAATACCTAGTCTTCAAGGGATACCAGGTAGGTTCTCCTAGATGTCGTAGAGACCTGAGGCTTGGTCGAATCTCCCAAAAGCCGTGAAACTAGCAAGGTGAGGATGGAACAATGACTTCCCCTCATGGTTTCCTAGCAGCCGCATAGATTTAGTGGCGCTAAGAAGCACCAAAGGATAGACTGATTGTACATCACCTAGGACGGCGCGCCGAAGAGCTTGCTCAGACCTTCCACCCTTCCAGACCAACTTTTCAAAAGGGAGAAAGGAAGCTCGGGGGGACATAAAGACCATCTTCATAAGGTGATGGACATAAACTCTCAAGAAAGCTAAGGTGATGGACATAGGCCCTGGGTGAAATACTGAAGGATGGAAAACCTCATGGCTTCGCTATTTTCAGGGGCGATGGTTTGCGATTTGGAAGACGAACCGGGCATTGCTATTTATAGTGAGGTTATGGGGAAAATTAATAGTTTGACAGAAGATATCACAAAAGATATCTCAGGGATTTCAACAGTTGTCCTGGGGATCTCAACCGATACACTTCGGGGATATCGACGATCAAGGATTTATGTTTGCCTGCACACGTTACTTGATTGCACGGGAATGATTACTTGGTCTTTTTCAAGGCACGACAGATGACTCAGTCTGCCTTGAGGGGGGCTTATATGTTTAGCAATAGAAATTCTGGGCCACATATCTTGGCTTTATCTGTGGATCAACGGTCCAGAACACGGGCCCAAGGAACATAAATCCAGTAAGGAGGTGACCACGAAAATACATAAGGAAAAGGTTTGTTGGGCGAAACAATCACCAATCGACAGGGTTACCAGGCGATAGGCGACAAAGGTCAATGAAGCGACAGTCAACTGAGCGAATGAGGAAACTCTACGGCGAAGGCCAATGGGCAATACGGACGATCAATAGCAGTTAAGGAAGGTTCCAGACAATCTTAGGATTTGGAAGGGAATTGTTACCAAGTTCGATCATATGGAAAGAAGATGTTCCATGAAGACTCGTGACAAAGGAAGCGTAATATATGTGTAATATTTCATTACCGTACATACGTAGGTCTAGCTTTGTATAAATAGTTGTTCTTGGGCATTGTATAAAAACACCTCTCTAGAGACAGACATATTGTCATTATTATCCTCAAAGCATACCAGCGTTCAAGCTCTCTTCGTGCTATTACGTTCCTGCTTCCCTCCGAAGGCATCGTCGATGGCATCCGTAAGTGTTCCCGCTTATGGGTGTTCGTCCGTTGTCTTCTCTCTCTCTTTCATACGGCGACCACACACATTCAACGAACCTTCGGGTACTAGTTGCTCGTAGTAACAGAGATTTCCGACGTGTTTGGATCCGACTTGTCCGCGGTCACTTTCGGAGCGAACAACTCTAACCCTGCGCACCAGCAATCCCGATCTCCGACCCACCCCAACCTTTCTCCTTTGACAACAACCCTCCTCCACCCACGAAGCTGCGCGCTGGAACTATGTAGTCGTGCATCTCCCTGCTTGGGTTAACATGAGATCGTACGGTTAACTGTGTGATAGAAAGTTGACTATGATTAGACATCCTGCTTCGTTTGACCTCCGATTCGGGCCAGGTTTGCCTCATTAGATTCTTCTTTCTGAGAGTTTTCATTTGATAAAATTGTAAGCACCCCGATCGGAGTCGCAAAGCGGAGGTCGTAAGCGTCCAAAGGTTGGGCGTCTAAAGGCTAGGTGGTTTTGGGACGGGTCGTTCGTTGGCTGGGTAGAGGGCCCGGAGTTAGGCTGTGGAGAGGGCCTTGAAGTGGGACATGGATCGTTTCGGGGTCGACCCGCGAAGATCCCGACAATCTTCAGTCTATTGTATTTTAGATATGCTCTCATCCTACGGAATTTAGTCAGGACTAACGATGAATGTATCCAAGAGTGAGATTTATTTCAAATGAGTTGCAAATGGCAATTCTGACTAATGCGGAGTTCACGAGGCAAAGTTTTCTATTCAATATTTGGGCGTACCACATATAATAATGTACTTATTTCTTAACATATTAATTGTATAAATAAATTCTAGAAATGTAAGAATAAAAATCACCGTATCCATGAAATGGAGCTTTATGATACGGGGGTATTACTTATGATATGGGAAATAACAATTTCCAATCGCCCCAACTTGTCACTACTCGAGTGAGAGTCATTCAGTTGACTAATGACTAGTCAAGTAAATAATATTTTAAGATGGAAAGCAGCGATCCACCAAGAAAAAGAGAAGCAATCAAGAAGTGCGACATCATTGGAATAAATCAAGTAAGCATGGCTCTCAAGGAGTAATAAAGACAATTCAGTCGAAACGACGATACTACTCATAAAGGCTGTCAACTACC
This sequence comes from Melastoma sanguineum, assembly GCA_029817735.1. NCBI lineage: Eukaryota > Viridiplantae > Streptophyta > Magnoliopsida > Myrtales > Melastomataceae > Melastoma > Melastoma sanguineum. The sequence continues at coordinate 276,729 of JARUPW010000019.1, read as the reverse complement.
GTTCCTTCAATTACTATCTTTACATTAAACTGCAAGCATGCACTAACCCATTAAAGGTTGTGCTCTGTCTATGTGAAGTTGAACTTCCAAAGTAGCCAAGCATTATTATCATATTTTTGAATAGTCTTTCAAAAGTGCGTGGATTCTCCTTTAATATCTATCTTCCCTTAATGGATTTTAAGTACAGATTGAGTTAATTGTGCCAACCCGTGATGGTGTTTGTATCATCCACGTTGCTCCTCACTTTTTTATTTCGTATCATAATGATGTCTCTATATATGTGCTTATGACCAATCCAATTCGATTATGTTAATAACGGAGGTGTTTTTATATCCATCGGTCTTCAAGCCCACCCTTGAAACTTACAAGTGGTAGACATATATCTAATAGACATCAAGTAATCCCCCTTTATTTCATTCAATATCGAGTAATTTACTCTTTATCAATCCGACTCATAGCTTTTTTTTTTTTAAACGGACTCCCTCTTACATTCTTTTTTGCAATGAACACATTTCCTAGAAACCAGTCGAGCAACCAATCTCTCTACTTTTTCCTTAACTCGCACACACTTTCTCTCCTTCTTTCCCTTTTCTTCTACGGCTAAGCTTCTTTCTATAGCTTACTTGCATCATCTTGGTGTTAGAGCATCGGGTTGTTCTTGTATGTCGAGTTGAAAATCACACTCGAAATGTCGGGCATTTCTATCAAGGTATGTTATGGAAGAAAACCAGATGGCCCATTCGCAATAACAAATGGAAGATCTCATATAGCAATTAAGTGTGCTCCGTTTTCAGCAAACCAATCGTACAGACAATAACGATGAAGCACACTTTTGGTGGGACGAGAAAGTCAAAACACATATCCACTATTTGTAGGAAAAAATAAATCAGGTGATGTATTATTATGTTCATTAATTCGAAGGCAACTTGAATTTAGAGGAATTCATCCATTGGATGTACACCATCGAGCGTATTTTCGAGTTTGAAGAGATGTCTAAGGATAAGATGGTCAAGATGTCCACTCTAAACATTCGTATATATACCAGCCTTTGGTAAGAAAACATCAATCAGCAACGCAATTCAGAGGGAAGCAAAAAGATTAGATCGTGATAAAAATTAAAGAGATCCATGACCAACTGGTTTTAGCCATAACACTATCGGCGAGATTTCTTCATCAAGCTACAATTGCTAAGACAGGTCGCAGAAGTTTTTTATTACACTAGAGACTAGGACAAATGATCGACATGATGCTTTCCGGTGTTTTGAGTACCGTTCGAGGATGACGAAGACAAAGACGTCCGTGAGGAAGCCTTGCCAAACACTATTTGGGATATAGAGAAATTTGAGTAGTATCCCGACGAATGAGAATTGCTCGTTATCCGCAAGGTTCTAAATGCATCTCCAGCTCACGTGGAAGTCAGCGCAAAAGCATTTTCCACAATAGGTGTACTATAAATAATATGGTCTGCATAGTTATTATAGATAGTAGAGTTGCATGAATATCACCTAAAGCACCACGATCGAGAAGTTGAGGCTACCAACATAGCCACACCCTCAGCGTACCGCCTCAAGTGGCTCAGTAAGGAAGCGACGTTCTAGTTACAATGCAAGCTCTGTGGTGTCATTCATATGGATGCATGCCATGGTAATATGACCGCAATGTTGTACATGTTAGAGTGCGCAACGCGTATTTCATTACCATCGACAAGAAGGTCACAAGTATGCCCCTCTCACCAAGCCTTCCAACCTCTTGCCATATGAGAAATATATTCAAGCTCTCAAGGGAAACAAGCTTATGCAAGTAGTACAAGAGAATGACGAGGTTATTGAGTTGGTTCTAATGGAAACCACTCATGGACCCGCGAGAAGTCACCCTCGAGCAAAAGCATTGATCGTGGAATTCCCTGATATCATCCTTAAAGAGTTGCCAGTTGATCTATCATCGCTTCGAGGAATCTATCATCAGATCGACCTAGTGTTAGGAGCATTCATACCAAATTGGCCAGCCTACTGACATAACTAGGAGGAAGGTAAGGAGTTGCAAAAGTAAGTAGACGAGCTCCTTCATAATGACTTGCTTCATGAGAGCTGAGTCCTTGCTCGGTTCAGCAATACTTGTACTGAAGAAGGATGGATCTTGGAGGATGTGCATAGGCAGTCGAACAATGAACAAGATAAAGTGAAGTATCGTTATCCAATCCCTCGACTAGACGATAATTTGGATTAGTTGCATAGAACATATGTTTCTCCGAGGTAGATCCGTGAAGTGTGTATCATCAGATTCACATGAAGGAAGGCAACAAATGGGGAATTGACTCAAGACCAAGCACGGGTTATACGAATGCTTAGTCATGTCATTTGTGTTGTCCCACGATTCCAATACGTTCATGAGATTGATGACCCACGTGCTAAGGTTGTACTTAGAAATTTATTGTAGCGAAATAGAGCATGTAGAGTACTTGCGAGTAGTGTTCAACACGCTACGAATCTTGAAGTTATATGGAAACCTTACGCAGCATGGTTCTTTGAATTGAGCATAAATTTCCTCGGATTCGTGGTATCTGTAAAGGTTATCAAGGTGGACGCGAGTCGGGTTATAGGGATACAGAATTGGACAGCATCCTAGAACATTCATGACGTGAGGAGATTCCGTGGATTGGCGTCGTTGTATAGGCTATTCAGTCAAGAGTTCAGCACTTTAGTTGCCCCGCTTATTGAATGCTTGTAAGGGGATCAATTCTAGTAATCGCGTCAACTCAAGAAAGCTTCAAAAACAAATAAGTAAATGCTAAGCGTGCCCAAGTTTTAGTGCTCCAAATTTCTCGAAGACCTAAGATTGAATGCGATGCTTCGGGAGTTGAGATTGGAGGAATCTTACTTCAAGAAGGAATTCTCATCGCCTACTTCGACGAGAAATTGAGTAAAGCTATGTTAAATTGCTCGACCTACGACAAGGAGTTCTACGTCATCATTCGAGTACTAGAGACTTCAAGTCATTACCTACTACCCCATGAGTTCATGTAGCACATTGATCATGAAACCCTCAAGTATATCAACGGCTAACACAAGCACAATCAGATGCATGCCAAGTGGGTCAAGTTTCTCCAAAACAACGCATTTATTTTGAATCACAAAAGAAGTGAGAAAAATGGTTGTCCATGCATTGTTGAGGAAAGCGACACCTTTCTCGATGATGGAGACTAAGTTAATTGGATTTGATCATTTACAGGCCTTGTACAACGAAGATGGAGACTTTTGAGCAATTTATGCATAGAGTTCTTTCCAGACTTTCGAGCGATTCCACCAAGTAAATGGGTTCCTTTTTTATATTTCAAGCTCTTCATTCCTCAAGGTTCCCAAATAGAGCTACTCATTTTAGCGATACATGCGGGGGTATTGCATAACACTTAGGAGTCGAGAAGACCTTGATTGATCAGTCCGAAGAACGCCCCTACTTGACGCTACTTGAGTCAGAGTTATTCTATTGGCCATCAATTGATCGAGCGAATCACATTTCGAGATGAAACTAGTCAAACAGTAGTACCATTGAGAAGAAGATAAGTGATCGAGAATAACGACATCATTCGAGTAAATCAGGTCAGTATAACTCTCGAGTAATAGTAAGGACAGTCTAGGCAAATCAACAAGACTACTCATAAATGTTGTTGATTTAGTGACGGTGAGGAAAAGTTAACGGGGTATGGTCATAAGAGGTTGAGAACGAAGGGTGAAATGAAGAACGAAGACTGTAAACACAAAACACGTTAAAGTGGTTGAGAACAACCATTACATATACAAAAACACTCATGGTAAAAGGACTCGATAACTTGCTCATACCAAATACAGCAACGCACCACTGTGAACAAAGGCGATGGCAAGGGATGAAACGGAGGATGCATATACAACACCATCAAATGGCACACTAGCTGCACTTGGAATCCATCAAGAGAAGAAGAGGGTGGAAGACAAGTCTATCAACTATTACAAGCACCTTATGGAGAGGTCACCCAAACATAAATGCTAACTAGAAAATTAAATGTTTGCGTAGGGAATAACAACATGCACAACTAGATCTGCAGGTTCTTAGGAATTAAATGATGGTTGTAATTGTCTTGGGAAGGAGACATACTCCTTAACTACTTTTTCTATGGCACTGAATCCTTCATCCGGCTATTGGGACTCTCTAGATTGACTAACTGATTATTTCCAAGCGGATTACCTTGATCGACTGAAATCCTCAGTTTGACTTTTTACTTCTGTCGACTGTCTTCATACCTGCTCGATCAATAAACTGTGAGTAGGGAAACGATTGTACCGACCCGTGTCTTTATAATTATTTAATGTATGAGAATATTATAAAAGATCACATTTTGAAGTGAATGAAGGAAGATATGTCAAGTAATGCGGAAAGTGTGTTGAGAGTATGTGGGAGCGTTATGAAGGAATAAAATAAGTACGACCGAGTGAATAATATTGAGGGATTGGTAGTTGCGTATGAGTGAGATTAGAAACAGATGAACTAGAATCGCAAGCGAATTATTAATAAGCAATTAATGTATTGGAATATGGTTGGATTCGCGAAAGAAATATCACGGAAGAAGTGATTGACATGTACAATATCGAGAGTCACAAATACGAGTTGACCAATGGAATGATCAAATCTAGTGAAACAAGTTGTATAAGTGTGGTGTAAAGGAGGCCACATAGATTTTATTTTTCTTTACCCTTAGAACATATCATTGACAGTGGGAGAAGGGAAATGAGATTAAAAGGAGGGAAAATCAAGAGAATAAGGGAAAAGAGAAGAGAAAGACCGAATGAGAGGAATAAGTAATTGTGGTAGTGAAGTCTAGAGCTAGGAGAGGGAATGAAGGAGAAATAAAGTGGGAGTTCAACAAAAGGAGGACAAAGCTCGAACATTGGAGACCGGCCAAAGGAAGGGGTGAATAAGGGTCCCGGTTGGAATTTTGTACGAGATACGGCCTCGACCCTTCCTTCTTCCTTGTTCCGTTCTTTTAACAGCCATAAAATCCTTAGCCTTTACACTAGCATTCCCTAGAGATGATGATGTCGTTAATTATGTTTAATGTGGGTCTATGTGCGATATGTCGTTGGTTATATTTAGTTGGGTGTGATTGGTGGAAATGAGTTCAGTGGGTTGGTAGATTGGGAGCGAGGACTTGTCGGTTAATAGGTGGGAATGTGGATTGGATAGGTATCACAGAATGCCAAAGAATGTTGAATTCTTCATACATGTGATGATGTGAAGAAGTGTTTGAAAGAAAGACCCGAAAGGGGTAACGTTCGGATGGGAGGACCCAACTAGTTCTTACAAGGGCGGGAGGACCCTTGGTGAATATGGACCCCGTATGAGAGGATTCAGTTGGTTAAGGAAAAGGTGGGAGGACCTTTTCCAATATAATGATGGATGTGAGAATCCGAACTTACATTAAGCGGGTAGGAGGACCCGTGCCTATTTATAATGAATGGGTTGAGAGGATCCCGAATACATGCGATTACTAGAATTACACATGAACATGGATGTTCGACCTGAGGAGTCTTGAACCTTAACTGGTTCTAAGATTTGATGGGGAGTGACCAGGAAATGGTGAAAACGTCATGTTCCTGAAATTTTTTGTGGGAATTAACAGACTCGTTATGAGAGTCTAAGCTCAACTATGGGTGTCAAAATCGTGAAAAGGGGATCATACACTTTAGCGTGCATGAAGGTATAGATAAAGTTGCCTCCGGAGGTTCATGGGAAACTGAGGAGAGATCAAAACGAGCGTAGATTAGAGGATGTCTAACGTATCCATTTCCTATTTCTAGGTGTAAAAGTCTAATGTTGTGAAATTTTTGTAACTATTGCTAACCGTTACAATTAACAAAATGTAAAATCATTGCTTTTATATAGTAAAAGTTAAGCTATTTTCACGATCCTTTGACATGAGTCAAGTTGGGTTGGGGTATTTTGAGATGAGTCTTTTTCGAGTCAGCTACCAACTACTGACCCTCTTACCACTATCTTACATTTTTACATTTATCTTTACATTGTGTTGTAAGTATGCATTGATCCATCAAATGTTGTGGTATACCTATATAAAGTTGTACTTCCAGGAGGGCCAAGCATTATTATCATATTTTTTAATAGTGAAAGATCATATTTTTTCAGAAGTGAGTGGATTCTTCTTCAACCTCTCTCTTGTCTTAGCGGATTCGAAGTGCAAACAGAGTTAAATGTGTTAATTGGTGGTGATGTGTTTGTATCCTCCGTGTTGCTTCTTAATTATTCGTTTCGTATCACAGTGGTGTCTCTGTTCCATTTTTACTACCGATCTTATATCATATTGTTGATCACGATGGCATTTCTATATATGTTGGTCTTTGAGTCAACCCTTGAAACTCATTGGTGGTGAGACCTCTATCCAATAGACGTAGAATAATCCCCCTAACTTATCCTTCACTTTTTGAAACACTTAAGAACCTCACCCGAAGATTGGGGTGTCGGTCATGGTTCTGCCATGTTATTATTTTATTAAATAAAATATTTTAATTATAGTTTATAATATGTAACTATTGGAATAATGAGAAGACAAAAAATAAAATACATACAATGCTAACTACATCAAACAAAAATTTCCCCCATCAACTAAATTAATTAGGGCAAATAGACATAAAGTTGAAATTGCGATATTTTTGTCAATGCACTAAATAATACTCGTAAAACCAAATAAATCATTAACATTCTACCGTATGCTCACAAATATCAAATAGCTATGAAAAAATATTCAAAAAGTTTTCTACTACATGATAATTGTATTCGAATTTGAGCGAGTGAGAATGATCTTATGGTATAACATAGGTTTCAAGATAGATATCAAGTTGCTTTTAGGGCTAGAACCAGGAACCACACATAATATTACTAGTTCTTGGAAATTTAGACTCGGGAATATACCCCATTCCTCCGAGAACTTATCTTACTACCATGCCCTAATATACGGCTTCCATAAGTTTCTAATTCTTCTTGACCAAATTCTAAGCCCTACTAGAATAACTCTCAGTTGAAATTTACGAAGGAAAAATAGTTTTTAATTAATTGATTAATATTTATGTTTTCCCTAAGTTGGATATCTAAGAAGATGAAGAGCACGATATAAATAAATTCAAACTTGTTATCATGTATAAATATTATAATCAACTCAAAGCATGAAAAAGAAATCAGTTTTAAACATGTTTAGGTTAAGGTTTTTTCATATATGAAAAAAAAACACATCTGTATATGAACATATTTATGCTCTCGTTCATTTTTTAAGATGAACATTTTAATAAATTGATTTAATTTGCATACTAAATCTTATTAATTGAATTTTCCCATATAAGAACATACATTTTATTGTTTACAATTCTTTCTCGTTAATGTTTACAAAATTCATTTGTTTAAATTTACCCAACAAAAAATATTATCTACGTTTTTCCTTTATTAGTTATAAATACAGACCACTTTATTTTTTAATTATTAATGTCGATAAATAATTTGGATCTGAAGATTTACATCAATTTTCGTATAATTTAATTGTGTTAATTTTTTATAGCTTATTAAAATATTATATTTTAAGTTAGGAATGGGCGCCACTACCCAGCCCGAATCCAGGCAGTTTCTATTGATCATGTCCCCTTACCAACAGTTGTTCCTTGTCTTTATTTTATAAATATTTGTTTTTTTGTTAATCATTCTTTATTTCACAAAACAATTAATAAAATCGTTTGATTAATTGAAGATATTTTTATGTCATATTACATAAATCATATAGATGTATAATCATTTCTTTCATTTCCAATAGAGTCGAACCACTCCCGTTAAAGATATATAGTATAGAAAATATTTGTAAGAGTTTCTGCAAAATGAATTTGGGAAAATAACATCCAATCTCACATTTTGCCGGCACATGATTGCATTCAGATTCATGATAAACGATGAACCATCTGAATATATACAGATTCCAAGTGTGTTTGTATCTTGAAGGTGTGTTAATATATTAATCATCATCATTTCCATGTATAGAAGGCTGGTAGAAAATATTCGTCAAAACCTTTTGTTAGTCCTATCTCTCATGATACACAATCATGACTATAAGACATGATTTATCATTAATTAATAAGGAAAACCTCATTTCATTTTATCAGAAATGAGTGGTTTTCTTGTCTACTTCGAGACAAATGGAATCGTCTTGGAATCTAGTACTCTTGATCAAGGTGTCCATTGCCCCAAATAAGTGTAACAGTAGAATATGTGTGGCATTACTCTCTTTCTGGAATCGATCAATAATTTTTTCTTCTCAAAGGGTCCCATGACCATTGCTCTCGAAGACGTAAAGTTATTGTCCAACTGCCAACCTCATGGATTGCCACTTTGATTCCATGACCTTGAAGGAGACTTCTCCTTTGAAGAGTCTACCATTACCAAGACCATCGACAACCAGATGAGAATCTCATAATAAAGACAAGAGGGTACCTTAAACAAGAATTGAGCTCTACATGAAGTGGCTCTCAAAGTGTATCTCTTATAGTCGAGGGAAGAGAGCCTTCGTATTCATGAAGGGACTTAATAACTTCATAGTTCGAACTGTTGAGCCATTGGCATTTGGGCCATTCCAACTATGCGTACTCTATCGAGCCCTCCATGAGGCCGATCACTTCGGCATGGGCTTCTTTCGTTCAAAGCCAGCAGGGGGACCACTCTAGCTGTTGTACTTTCGGCCGCACGTTTGGACTCCCTATTTGACTCCATATGAACTCCAGCTGCATGAACCATAAATTATTTGTTGTGTAGATGATATAATTGAGAAATGTTGCTCAAATTCTATGAAGTGGTCTTAAGCAAGTACCAAAGGAATGATTAAAAACATTTCAGCTATAAAAGCGCCCAAGAACGACAATGGCAACCATTTCCCTTTGATTTAAAACTCCAAACTAGGACCACCACAAGGCCAAGGTAGCATGGAACACAGTGTGCAGGCCGAAGGAGTAGGGAGGGCTTGGTCTTAAGCGGGTTATAGAATGAAACCGAGCGGCAATGCTGAAGCACATTTGGCACCTCTTCTCGAATCCAGAGGACTTAGTTTGGGCTCGCTGGGTGAGGACGTATCTTCTGAGAGGTGAGTCGTTCTGGCAGGCGAGGCAGCCGGATAGGGTTCCTGGGTCTGGAGACGACTATTGACATTGATGGACCTTGTTCGATAGCTCATTTCGTGGCGTATGCGGGATGGGAGCATGATTTCCTTCTGGTTTATTCTTGGTCCCCACTGGGTCCTTTGGCAGATATCTTTGGACGTGAGGAGATCGAGCGATTGAGGATTCCTTCTACGGTTTATGTGGCCGACTTCTTTTCTGATCCTAGTTGGCGGAGTTACGTTGATGGTGGTGATTTGAGGATACATCGGCACAGGCGTGTGTGTTTTGATAGGTTACATGAGCTTTTGCCGGTTACTTATTATCCAGCGCCAGGTAAATCTGATCGGGTTGTCTGGTCTTTACGCCCTGATGGAGATTTCACTATTGCTTCTGCATGGAGATATATACGTAGCGAGCATGAGACTGTTCCTTGGGCTAGTTTTGTTTGGCCTAAGGACATGCTATCGCGGTTTTCTTTTGTTCTCTGGTTGGCCGTTCAGGGGAGGTTATACACGTCGGATATGCTTTTCTCTCTTGGTGTTTCTTCTTCGTCGACATGTGCTATGTGGATCGAGACGAGAGCGATTCGATCACCTCTTTTTTACGTGTTCATACTCAGTGGAGTTTTGGATGTATTCTAGGTAGGATTGTAGCACCGAATTTCCCGCGGAGATTTAGTGCTATTTTTGATCTGCTAGTCTCGCCGGCTAGAGCGACACTTCGACGGCGTCGACCTTTTATTCGGATGTTTGCTGGATGTGTTTATTACTTGTGGATGGAGCGCAATAAGCGTTGACTTTGTGAAACGTTTGTTGCCTCCTAGGACACTGGCCACATTTGTTCTTGAATCATTGCCTCGGACGTAGATTGATATTTTTTTATTTTTAGGTATGTGTATGTGGTATACGTTACTTTTGTGTTAGCTTGATTTCCAACGGTATGCCCCTGTGGTTTTTGTACAGACTTATTTTATGGGTTACACATTATTACTTATAAAAAAAAAACTCCAAACTAGGCATCGTGAATCCCTTCGAGATCCCTATTGGGATTAGATACTCACCTCTAGATACCTAATGGCAATAAAGTGGAATAGATATATGTTTGAGGTCAACAACCCTCAGTTGTGTGTCAGACAACTTGGCTTTGTGCATGCTCTAACAGTCATGTTTGGCTCATTCAACGTCTCTCTTTCTAAACAAGTATGTTATCCCCTTCATATGCTCCTAGTTATCGAAGGGCCAGCACAAGTCGAGCTTTTCAAATCCTCACATATTTTATGCCAGTATTGTTTTATTCGAGAACCTCTGCTTGGGAGGTTCACCATTTTTTTCAATTAGATCAAGTTCTTGGAGACCTTAACTTAGCCAGATAATCTACTGGAGAATGTTCTAGTTTTCTATTTGCCTCGAGATTTTATCATTTAAAATCACTCGAGAATCTCTTCTAAACTTTAATTCTTGTAGAAGTCCTGGGTAGAGCAGTTAGGAAGAGAAAGCTGATTAAAGATGATTCCTCTAGTGCTAGCACATCAAGTGAAGGGAAACACTTCAAGGAATTCATCATTATCAAGGAAAAACCATAAACAATTTTCAAGCCTTTAATTGTTGTTTCCTCGTGGTCAAGTCCCATGATTTCGACCTCGACTTCTCAACCTCAAGAGACCCTTTTGGCTCCTCCTGTCAAAGAAGTCATTCTCATTGATGAGGATGTTAATGAGAGATCTATTATCATTTTCGAAGGAACTTCCTCAGGTGTTGAGCCACTCGCATTACTTCTTGAGCTCGCTTCCTCAATTTCGGAGTCAAATGATAAGGTTCTTTTTATAAACGTTTTATTAGAGGTTTCATTACATCTAAGTAAACTCTTCTGAAATACAAGTCTTACGCTTCAATCTAGCCATCTTAAACCATGTCAAGAACCGATCTATTGTTCCCATGCCTACTGTCTCATTTGACCTATGTCCAGAATACTTAAAGCATAATCGAACTTAGCAAAGACTGTCATGAACCGAGCATGCATCTCTATCAAAGTAGGCATATAATTTGGAGTCAAGTGCATATACTAAGAAAAGGTTACTCCAATAAAAGAGTTTGAGAACAATTGAAGCTTCCAAAAATCATTGTTCGCCACTTTGCTTGCATGATGTGTGAATCGAGCAATGTGTTCAATTTGGAGTCATCTCATCCTCTCCTGAAATTCAAGCGAAATTTGCTACTTTGTATCCTCGAGGAGAACGGTACTCTTGATCTATGTAGGATCAATAGGGCACCTAATGAAAGAACTCTTCTTGACGAACTGCGTCTTGCACGATTTGTTCAAGTACTCAATTCATGTAAGCTCGAATGTCCTCCGGTAGTACATGATCTGTTAGGGGATGACGAGAATAGAAACTTTCATATTTATCAAATTTCATTCGATGAGGGGTTCATATGTCTATGATCTATCTTCAAGATTAACCACAGCCTCGTTCTCGAATCAAGATCTCATAAAGGTAGATGACGAGCCTGGTAAAGATCGCCCATGGCAAACTTCCGCAAAATCAAATTCATTCTCTAGAATAACATTTTCTAGATTTTCAAAGCCTATTTTCTTTTCTCCTACTATAGCATTCTCTGAGCACAACGATTAGGACAATCTTCTCTAAATTCTCTAGGGGAACCTGCTCGACTCGACATTCCCTAATTGCTCTATCTTATCTTTATCGTGTTGTTTTCCTTATCATTACCAACTGGGTTCAACTCATTTCTCATACTACTGATTTTGTGTTCTATTCTCAACATCATATTTGTCAAAGCATGCATATCATAAATCTTCTTAATATCATTGCTTCTTTCTACTAGAGGGTCCCCATTTGACACTGTTTTCACAAACCTATTTTCTCCTATATCAATTGGTATCCTTCTGTATTTTCAAGAACATTATCTTCCACAAATCCGACATTTCTTGTAAAATGCTTAGTCATCTTGCCAAACATAGTAAAATTTCTCGTACTGTGGTGTCAAAAACGTGTTTGTACATGAAAACGCTGGCTGCTAGAACACTCAACGGACTGTGAAAAAACACAGTGAAATATGTGGTCGCTAGTTAAATTTAAAGAGAAAGGATTGCAATCATCAAAGTTTTCATTCACAATTCAAACTGGAAGTTCAAATGGTTACGCTCATAATCTTGACACAAACTTAAACAAAATGCAAAATGAGAAATAGTGAAAAGGGAAGCGTGAGAAAAATGCCTATGTGGGGGTTAATGCATGTGTCTACAAGTTATGTGATCTCTTGCAGATTACTCATCGAACAAAGTCTTGCTACTCGAATTGTGTTCGGTTGGACAGTGTGGACCTCAACTAGATGACCTTGTACTCCAAACTCGACATATTGCACTTTTAGGACCTGATAAAGGATGTTTTCACACTTGTCGCGTTGTGCTAGCTAAAGATGTCTCAACCTCGATCCGGTTGTGTTATCTCGGGTTACATCATTCCCGTATTGTCTCAAGCTACATCATTCTCGACTTTGATATGTATGCACAGAAAAACAGGGTACTTCACCACCTAGAATAAATAACCACATCTGGATCTTAAAAACCCCAAAAACTCAAGCATATTATTCCATCGCCTTCCTTACATCCTCTCTCCCCAACAAGTTACTCTCCTGCTAACCGACTCTTAGGGACCGCGCTTCCCCTATATTCTTTCCCCCATCCTACGTCCGACTGTCTAACTTCTTTTTATTGTATACTTTGTCTTATTAGCTATTTACCTTTATAATATGCCTAGTCTTCTGACTGCATCCTCCTCTTCCAATCTTCGAGCCCACGTCAACTTCCTCTCTTCTATTCTTCAAGCCCACGTCCATAGCCTACGTCCACTTCAAGCCCCAGTCCAATTCCTAGCTATTTACCTTTATAATATGCCTAGTCTTCTGATTTCATACTCCTCTTCTAATCTTCAAGCCCACGTCAACTTCCTCTCTTCTATTCTTCAAGCCCATGTCCATAGCCTACATCCACTTCAAGCCCCCATCCATTCATCCTCTTCCATTCTTCAAGTTAAGTCCATCTCACCCATTCCACGCATCAATTCCCCCTTATGGTATCGCCCTTGTCCTCACTGGTGAGATGGGGAAACATTTTTTTGTGAATTCTACAAGAGCTCCTATGTAGCCTCCTCGGGCGGGTAGTGATGGCATTGCACCAGCACCTTCGTTGCTGCTCGGTTACCCCGTTTAACCATCTTTCTTTCGAGAATACAAACTGGAATGAGATCCGATCCCAACGTAGGAGGAATAATGTTGAAATGGTGGTTGTGCCCACATGCCTCTTGAGTTTCGAGACATGAAATGTAGGATGAACCTGTGCAGAGGACGATAGATCCAACCTGTATGCGACCTTGCCAGTTTTGTCTAGAATTTGATAGGGGCCATAATAGATAGGCGACAACTTCGTACTGGTGTGCCGCTCTACAGAAGACTGACTGTGGAACTGCAGTTTGACATAAACCCACTCTTCAATATGAAATTTCCTTTTTGATCTCCACTTGTTAGCTAATTGGGTCATCCTGTGCTTAGCTCAATGTAGATGGAGCGAAGTAACTTCAACATGGCTTCTCTATCCCCCAAGTCTTTATGCACAGCCTTATTACGTGCAATTCCTTTGATGTAGGGTAGATGGATAGGTGGAGGATACCCATATAAAGCCTCGAAAGGTGTCGTTTGAATAGAGGAGTGGAAACAGATGTTGTACCACCACTCCGCGAGGCCTAACCACTTACACTAGTTACTCGGGCAGTCAGATGTCAGACACTGTAGATACGTCTCAAGGCATCGATTTACCACCTCGGTTTGCCTGTCCGTCTGAGGTTGGTATATCGTAGACGAGGGTAGTTCCACCCCCCACATCTTAAAAAGCGTTTGCCAAAATTCACTAAGGAAAATAGTGTCCCTTGCCCTGTGATTTGAGCAACCCCAAAATGACATCCATACTAATTGCAGACCAAACAGCAGAGGGAATTAGCAACGGTTGCAAGACCCCAAGTGAAGTTGAGGAATAGTACTTACATTTCTGGCAAACCTCACATGCCCTGATGTGTCCTGACATCCTTTTCAAGCCCTCTCCAATAACAGAAACTAGATATGCGCTTAGTAGTCACATGGACACCTGAATGACCCCACTTGTAGATGCATGGAAAATTCCAATGATTGTTTGCATCAATGTCGCATTGCTGCCCGCCACCAATTTGCCATTCCTCCTTAGCAAACCATGCTTCCATTCTAATTTTGATGGTTGTCCAGTTGTAATCAGTTGAATGACAGAAGCTAACTTCGGGTCTTGCTGCCAACTTTCTTTAATATCATCCAAAATGTCCCTTGCTGCATATTAAGAATGACAGTCATGAAAACTGCACCTGAGACCCTTGAAAGGGCATCAACCACCATATTTTCTTTGCCTTACTTGTAACAAATCTTATAGTCGTAGTCAACAAGCTTTGACAGCCACTTAAATTTCATTTCATTATGTAATTGTTTCTCCAAGAGGTACTTCAAACTCTGATGATTTGTTCTAATTTTAAAATTTCTCCCAAGCAAGTAATGTCGCCACTTGTCCATTGTATACACAATCGCCAACAGCTCCTTCTCGTAAAAGGATAATCCCATATGTCCGTCACCTAAAGCCTTGCTGTTGAAAACAATTCAGTGTCCTTCTTGCATCAACACAACGTTTTCGTCAATGTCACTTCAGTGTCCTTCATGCATCAACATAATTCAGTGTCCCATATGTCTGTCACCTAAAGACTCTACATTATTTGGGTTGATAGATACACCGTTTTCCTCAATGAAATGACCGAGGTATTTCACCTTCCACCGTACAAACGAACATTTACTGCTCTTGGCAAAAATACAATTATCTTGTAGTACCTGCAAAACTTCAGTTAAATGTCCCACAAGAGCTAGTAAAGCTTTGGCATGTACTAATATGTCGTCAAATAAAACCAAGACAAACCGCCGCAAGTATGGTCTGAATATATAGTTCATCAAACTTTGAAATGTGGACGAAGCATTAGTCAAGCCAAACGGCATAACCAAAAACTCATAATGTCCTTTGTGTGCTCTAAAAGCAGTTTTTGGAACATCATCGCTCTTCACCCTAATTTGATGATACCGGAACGTAAGTCTATTTTAGAGAACCAACTAGCGTCATGTAACTCGTCTAAAAGTTCTTCATTAATAGGTATGGAAAACTTATCTTTGATGGTCCTTTTGTTGAGCTCCCGATAATCAACACAAAGCCTCCAAGATCCATCCTTTTTTTTAACTAGAACCACAGGCGAAGACAAGGGACTTGTTCTCGGTCTTATGATACCCGTGCTCAACATTTCCTGCACAAGTTGCTTGATGACGTCTTTCTGCATGCTGCAATAACGATATAGGCGCAAATTCAAACCTTGAATTCCCCCTTCCAATTGAATAGCATCATTATGTCTCCGATGAGGTTGTAACCTTTCTGGTTCGTCAAATACTTTGGAAAACTTGAGCAGCATAGCATGTATCTCCTCAGGAATGTTATGACTAGAGTGCTTCTCGTTCATAACGTTATCAACGTGTGTAATCGTCATCCTCGATCTTGTGCATCTATCTGAAATACTCCCGCACTTTAGAAAATTCTTCCATTCCATCCTTCAACTATACCATCTCTCCATACCAATAAGAGGCACTCCATTCCCAAAATCAACTCCCACCTCTTATTGATATCAATAATACTTCAGCTTGAAATTGAATCCCTTGCATTAGCCACTTAAATTCTGAAGTTTTAGACGAACATCCAATTCTTTCTCCATTAGCCATCACCCTCCTTCCTTGCATCGCTTGTACTTTACACCCAATCTGTTTAGCAACGGAGAGGTCTAGGAAATTATGGGTGCTCCCGGAGCCAATTAAAATAGTTAAGCTCTTTCATTTGTATTGGCTTACCATCTTCGTAGTTTGATTTTTGAATGGCATTGTTATATCGTGTAACGCAAGCAGAGTCACTACCGAAAAGTCCTCTTTTTCTATTTCCTCTTCCAATTCTATCGTATCTATCAGTCCCTCTCCTTCCACCTCCTGTGCTTCCAACACTATCGAGCACAACCTGCATCTATGGCCCACAGTACACCAGAAACATAGGCCTTTTCCTTTTCCTCTACTTTTGCATTTTTCAAATGTTTATGAGGTGGCTGGTAAGTTAAAGGCTTGCTGAATCCCCGGGTTATCAATAAGGCAACATTGGGACCCCTATTTCCCTGCCAATTCTCAACCCGAGTTGCCTTACTAATTACTTCCTTACTTTTGACAAAATTGCTATAAGGGTCTTCCTCCATCAACCACGTCTTTCTATTGTATACTAATTACTTCCTTACTTGTGACACAAAATTTTAATGCGTTAACAGAGTTAACGTCGTTCTAGAGGGATTTCGGTTCTGATTCTGTGAAAAAGTAAATAGAACTAAGACAGGAAGTCGCCGCCATTAGCAGCGACCGAGATTAAAATTTAAATAATGACTAAAATTTTAAATAATTAGATGCATTTTAAACATTGCACAATATAAATTTATTACTTTGGACTTGTTTTAAAATTGTTTGATTTGCAAAATCATTCCCTATAGTACGATTATGTCATGTGAGGCTTCATTTTATCTCAATTGTTCTACACAGGACCTACCCTTATCTCTCTCCGTCTCTCTTGTGCCTTTTACGCCTCCTGGGATTTTTCTTTCGAAAAAGTAAAAAAATCACCAAAGCAGTTGTAAGCATAGAATGGGGACGAGAGAGAGAGAGGGAGGGGATGTTGTAAAAAGGATGCCGCTGCTCCCCCCCTCCCCCTCCCAATAGCCTGTAGATAAAGCAGCCTACTAGGGAAACAGAAAGTCACCTAGTTTCAATCATTCAACTCAACCCCGAACATCATTATTGTACTCTTAACGTAACACTAAGCAAAAGGGTAAAATAATTTCAACTATGCTTTTTTTTTCCTATTTCATTTTAATTTTTACTTGTATTTGGACATTGATCGTGTCTACCTTAAATAGAACACGGACTGGGAGAAAGGGGGATAATGTTTAGCTTTTTTATATTATTTCCAATCATATTGGATTCATAGTGCATATTGGTTAACTCGAAGGGAGACCAAAAGGAAAAAGATGCGTCATTTTAACAGTTATAAATTTTATATTAATAAATATCGACAAATGAATATAAAGGCAGTCTTTTAAAACTTAAAAAAAAAAAAGTAAAAGTGGGTGTAGTGTATGGATTGTCGCTCTGCTTTTTTTTAACTTTCTTGTACGGATCCCCGTTGAGTAACTGGGATCATACATAACTTTCGGTATTTTATCCATTAGCTACATAGTTACATCGCTATCGTTCTCCCATTTCTTGCTTAATTTAATTGTAAACGCCTTCCAAGTCCCAGAAATTCAATCGCAAAATCATTTTTCATTTTTAGGGGAAAGGAAATAAAGTAAACAAATTAGATAGGCGACATGATATGGAACAGACCAGACCCACCAAAAAGGAGAAGGACCCAAACATTTTGTAAGAAAAACAACCACGACATTTCGGAAAACCTCATACAAAATCATTATACTCAAAATCACCCCCCCAACTTGGCCTCCATCAATGGATCAACCCCTGTCCCTCCTCCTCCTCCTCCTCATCCTCCCCCTCCTCAGACTCCCTCCCGCTGGGCTTTCCTTCTCGGTCGGTGCGGGTCTCGGAGTCGGCGTAGGCATTGGCTCGGGAGGCAGCGGAGTCTGGGTCGGAGTAGGGCCAAACAACGACCCCCCATCATCCCAGCTCAAAGCTGCCTACAATGCCCTCCAGGCTTGGAAGTCCTCCATCACCGAGGACCCGAAGGGGATCCTCCGCACGTGGACCGGAACCGATGTTTGCTCATATCGCGGGGTGTTCTGCTCCCAGCCCCCGGGAGAGGATGCCCTTGGTGGCAGTAACAATGTCGTGGTTGCGGGTATAGATCTGAACTGGGCAAACCTCCGTGGGACCTTTGTGGAGGAGCTGTCCGCTCTCTCCGACCTCACGCTCATCCACCTTAACAGTAACAGGTTCACCGGGCCTGTCCCAGACTCGTTCGCGGACCTCGTCTCGCTCCAGGAGCTCGACTTAAGCAATAACGAGTTTTCGGGATCCTTCCCTAGGGTTACGCTCTACATGCCGAGCCTCATCTACCTCGACCTCAGGTACAACAACTTCGCAGGAGAGATCCCTCCGGAGCTATTCGAGAAGAGGCTCGACGCTATCCTCCTCAACAACAATGGTTTCTCTGGGGAGCTCCCAGATAGCCTCGGCAACTCCCCTGCTTCCGTCATTAACCTCGCAAACAACCGGCTACGTGGCGGGATGCCCTTCGGATTCGGGCTGGCGTCAGCCCCGAAAGTCAGAGAGATCCTCCTTCTCAACAACCAGCTGACGGGTTGTGTCCCAGAGGAGATCGGGCTTTTCGGCAACCTCGAGGTCCTTGACGCGAGCTACAACTTCCTCGCAGGTCACCTTCCTGACACCCTGTCGTGCCTCGGCCAGATCGAGGTCCTCAACTTCGGGCACAACCGGCTGTCAGGGGTCCTGCCAGAGACGGTTTGCTCCCTAAAGAGCCTCTTGAACCTAACAGTGTCGTTCAACTTCCTCTCGAGGATCGGCGACGAGTGCATCAGACTGCTGGCACGTAACATAGGGTTCGACTACTCGGCAAATTGCGTACCGGAACAGGGAGTCGCAAGGCGGGACCAGACTGTCGATAGTCCCTGGGGGAAGTTTGAGTTTGCCTGAGGCTGCCGGCCCCTGCGCAGCCCGTGGTATGTGCCGCGGTGGCCTCATTGTCAAGCACGATCGGAGATGCCGTGGGGAGCATCGCGGCGGCGACGATACTCCATTTTATCCCTGATGGGAACGCCCATTTTGTCGACACGTCAACCTTCGTTCTTTTGTATTTTTTTTTCCTCTATTTATTATAAGTGAATATTTTATTGAGATTTAACTTAATCAAATATTTTGAATACGCAGTTACGTACGAGTGTGTCGGGGAGGGGGGGGGGGGGGTGGGGGTGCGTGTGTGTATGCATGAATTGATTGGAAGTGTTTCGTGTGTCGTTTTATTTCTAATTAAATAGAATTAAATGAGGATTTTTAAGGAACAGGAGGAGGTTTGGTGAAGCAGTAAATGGCGGCCATGCTGCTTGCTAAACAGTGGATGGAGAACGAAATTATTTTACATCTGTCGAACCGCCGTTTTATTTATGTCCTTCCCCCCTTTTCGCCACTATTTAAAATTGACATAAATAATATATATTTTTTTTACTTTTAATAGAACAAACAGTTGATTCAAAAATGGAGTAAAGGTCTTTAATGAATATGAAAAAAATTATTATTAAAATAACAAATATGCATAATAAATTCGCAAATTCAACTCACTGATTACTTGTCTTAAAAAGGTTGTGTCTTGTCCAAGATTTGTCTTTTTGGTTATGCATGGTTAAAGACATACAGACTTTACCCTTTTTGCTTTCATGCGATCACGGGAAAGGAGGAGGAACAATCGTTTGGATTCTTATGACGTGGCTTTATTTTGGGTTTGGATAAAACCGACAAAAGTATTGGGATCCGTAAAATCGATTTAATTATACGACATAATAATATAGTGTTACATTAGGGGTGAATTAGTGTTAAATCTCAATTAAGGATTTTTAACTGTTTTTCAACAAATCCCGAAGTGAAAAAAAACTTCTGTAAAATATAACCTTATGAAACAGGTTTCTATAAGACAGAACATACCAATGTGATTGCGATTTGTTTGATGCACTCAAGGCTTTTTATAGTAGTTCAGCAACTTGCTTACGTCCACTCTTTACCCAAAATTTGGATGGTATTCACTCAAACTTATCTTTGTAAAAATTACAGAAGGTGATCAATAGTAGACCTTTTATAGCATAGACCAGAAGATTCTACACCACAGAAAACTGAGTGGCAAAGCACAGACTAGAAGTATCTGCACTAGAGTGACTGAATTGTTTAGCACAGACCAGAAGGTTCTGTACCGTATATCAATCATCTACAGACCCGAAGATTCTATATCAGAAATGACTTGGTTTCACAGAACAGACCGTAAGGTTCAGTACAAAAGATGTCAACCTTCTACAGCGCATACCGTAAGGTTCTGTACTACAGGTGACTAATTTTCAAAGCACAGACCGTAAGGTTCTGTACTACAAGGACTCGATACACACGTTAATGTGACTAACAAAAGTAACCAATGCGCAATCCCCTCAAGGACAACGACCTTGTGGCATACACCACGGGAGCACGTAGCGAACCCTACGCAAGCAGACAGCGTCCCCTGTCCAAGGATGGATTTTCCCTCCGGCGGCTCCACACAACCTGCACGATCTCCTTGAGATAGCGACGATGTGGCGAACTCCACGCAAGCACGTAGCAAACCCTACGCAAGCACGCAGCAAACCCTACGCAAGCACGCGGCAAACCCCACGCAAGCAGACAACAATCTCTGTCCTAGGTTTCTGCACATACAGAACGTTACACCACAGAAGCTGGTTAGTCCCTCACCTTCTGTGCTCCCGGGGTTCTGCCATTCTTCCGGCCCACTGCACGTTGGTCACATAGCAACCAGTCGTGCTTCCCACCAACGTCTCCTGTAGATTCCCAACCGAGTCCCTTGTGGCCCCCCGAATCACTCTCCCAGAAGACTTCACCAACGATACAGTCTTCTGCGGGTAGCGTCCCTCATGTGTGACTAAAAAAACTCAAACCAACGAAAATTTACAAGCTACAACGTCTCACCAATGTATGTAGTGTTTTCTGTATATTTTACAATGACAATCGAATGCCTATTTATGCACAAGGACAAAATGTTAAGCATAGAAGGTAGAATTGACAAAAATAGCTTCTACGCTTAGATGGAAAACGAATAAATCAATTATATTAATTCCATTAATAACCAAACGTCGTCTCCCATTGGTAAGTATCCGTTTAGGGTGAGATCTGATCAAGATCAATTGGTTTAATCAAATCCCCATGGATAACCGTCGGAGAAGGTTACATATTACGATAACCTTCTATGTATGGAAATAATAAAAATTAACTTCCACGAATTATTTTGTCAGATTCATTCGTTTATCTTGATGAATCTGAACAAATAGCACGTTTTTGTTAACCAAAGAAGAATTAAAAATGGAAGATAGCATCCGTATGACACATAGTCAATTATGTAGAACCTTCCATAAATAGATAATTTATTTCCTTCAATTGGAAATATATTATTCTCTTTATTTCTTTGGTAATGAAATCATTTGATTTCTATCAGATAATTGTCCTGATCATATTGGATAATTCCCATGGAATATTCGCACTTAATTTCGTAATTAATTATTAATTACAAAAATATTTCTTTACAGAAGGTTCTCATCAGGAGTAGCTTCTATAGTGTAGAGGGTTGACTTCTGTTTCGCAGAAGGTCAATGCTCATCATCAAACCTCTTCAACAATCTCCCCCTTTTTTATGTCGACAAAACATTCGTAGTTGAGGGAAATATTTTTTCAAGTAACCGTCCGTGACTCCCCCTAAATAGGTGCGAGTACGAGTCTTGCATTTTACAGAACCATATAGTTTCTGTCGAATAGAGCATATAAGCTTCTGTTATAGAAAAGCTGTTCACAGAGCACAAGGCTTCTGTGATGTACATAGCATGGAGCTTCTATATCTTAGCCCAACATAAATGATGAGTTTTCACTTTTGAACTCCCAGCAAATGTGACTATACAAGATTACTATTCGCCTTCCCAGCAGAAGGTTAAATATGAGCTTTGATACTCATAGCCTTCTACACCCACAAAGTTATAGAAGATTTTTCTATAACAAAAACACATAGCGAAGTACTCCCCCTCAACACAATTTCCCCCTTTTTGTCACATCAAAAAGATAAGTGAAAGAAAGATGATAAAGAAGAGAATATTTCTGCAGAAGGTATGACATATCGTTTATAACCAAAGTGCAGAAGGTAGGCTTAGATAGTGGAGAAGGTAAGACAAAAAGTTCAAAACCAAACTGCAAAGGGATGTGTCCACAAATGGCACTTATTACATCAAAACTTTTAGACCATGAAAATCAGTTTTTGGCCTAAGACAAAAAAAGTTCAAGTAACACATGAGATCACTCTGCATCATCAGAAGAGACCTCTTCAATGTTGTCGCAAAGAAACTTTTCTTGGCGTTCCATCATGTGAGTAAGGTCCATGACCAGTCGCTGGAGGACGCGGATGTCTTCCCCATTTGCTACAGCTTGTTGCTGAAGATCATTGAGGAGAGCGGTGTGGTCCAAGGGGAGAGACGCGTTATCAGAAGATTTGGGTCGTCTCTATGCAGCAGATGCTTTAGCTACAGAGGGTCGAGCAGAAGGTGCAGCAGCATCCTTTCTGTTACAAGTTTCTCCAGTACATAGGAGAACGACAATGAAGTCGCAGAAGGTTTAACCTTCTGTGTAGCTTCTATTTCAGAAAGCTTACAAAAACTTATTTGGAAAATATATTTCCTAATTTGAGCTTCTAGACAATCTTGGAGCAATTTAAATTCGTGTTTAGATATACAATTTGTTATACCTTCTATTGAGTAGAATGATCAGTATTCTACCTTCTATGGTGAAGTGACAAAAATGTGTACCTTCTGTAATGAAGAGTACATAGATTTGTACCTTCTGTTGTGTAGCATACTACATATTCTACCTTCTATAGTAAAGTGTACAAATGTGTGTACCTTCTGTAGTAAGTTTCTACTTGATAAAGTACTTACTCAACTTTGTGATTTGTCTTATGTAAGACATTATATAGGATGACAGATTTCTAATTCACTTCTGAAAAAGAAAAACTTTTCTTTATCAAGAGGTTTAGTAAATATATCAGCCAATTGGTGTTCTGTGTTGACGGATTCTACGCAAAAGAACCGCATTAGAAAAAGCATCTATTGATGTCTCCAATGACTTGGTCAATAGGATGTCTTGTTTGTACACCACTATTAATAACAGAACGCCTTGTCTGTACATCGGTATTGATGTCTCCTATGACTTGGTCAATAAGATGTCATTTTTGATATAAAACATGTGCTCTAAAATCATTTTGACTATTCGGAGATGATTCTTCGGAATTCTCATTTGTTAGTTCAGGTTCTTTTTAAGATTCATGAACAGAGGGTTTACCCACATCTTTCGTAGAGGGTGGATGTTCTACAGAACCTTCTATGTCTTCCGTAGAGGGTTTATGTTCTATAGAAATTTCTATAGGTTCAAAAGATATTACACCTTTTGTAGTATCTTCTGTAAGCGATTCATTAATTTTTACATTAACAGACTCTTCTATCGTAGATGTCCTTTTGTTAAGGACTGTATAGGCTTTTCTAGACATAGAATATCCTAGAAAGATACCTTCATCTGACTTAGCATCAAATTTTCCTAGATTGTCCTTAGGAGGTTTCAAGATAAAACATGGACTTCCAAAGGCATGAAAATAGGAAACGTTTGGTTTCCTCCCCCTGTAGAGTTGATAGGGAGTTTTCTCTAGTATGGGTACAAGTAGAACCCTATTAGAGATGTAGCAGGCTGTATTAACAGCTTCTGCCTAAAGGTTCTTGGAGCATTGCTCTCACAAATCATGGTTCTAGCCATGTCTAAAAGTGTTCGATTTTTCATTTCTACTACTTCATTCTATTGAGGAGTATATGGTGCAGAGAAGTTGTGATCGATACCATGTTCGTCACAGAAGGTAGCGAAGTCATGGTTTTCAAACTCAGTACCATGATCTGTCCTTATAGCTTTTACAGAAGATCCAATTTCATTTTGTAATTTCTTAACGAGCTTTATGAAACTTTCAATAGCATCACTTTTGTGAGTTCGAAATTTAACTCACGTATATCTGGAGTAGTCATCTACTACAACTAGACGGTATCTTCTACCACCAATACTTTGAACTCTAGTATGACTGAATAGATCCGTATGTAGAAGTTCTAGAAGTTGAGTAGTAGAAATTTCATTCTTAGACTTGAATGAGGATTTTGTTTGTTTTCCAAATGAACACGCTTCACTGAAGCTGTCTTGCTCGAATCTGATGTTAGGTAAACCTTTTACCAACTCTTTTCTCACAAGCTTGGATAACAATTTAAAGTTGGAGTGTCCCAACCTTCTATGCCATAGATGGCTCTCATCTTTGACTGACAGAAGGCAATTTTCTGTAGTACAGAAGCTCTCCTGCGTCAAGGTATAGATGTTCCTTTTTCGATTTCCAATGAAGTTAACTTCATTGTCTAGGATACCAGAACACTTATCGTGATCAAAAGTTATTGTATAACCTTTGTCAAAAAGCTAGTTAATGCTCAGCAAATTATGCTTGAGTTCTGTGACTAACAGAACCGCAGCTATGACCACGGAGTCGGGACTTCCAATGGTACCTTTACCGAAGACAGAGCATTTGCTATTGTCACCAAATTTAACAGACCCTCCATTCTGTAGAGTCAGTTGAGAAAATTTGGATGAATCTCCGGTCATGTGCCTGGAGCATCCACTATCCAGATACCATTCACTTTCAACAGCTTCTGTTTGAAAGCAGGTATGAATGTCATTTTGAGCTTTTGTGTGAGCAGTAAGGGATATTAGTGCTTCTTCTTTCCCATCACCAAAATCATCAAGATTTGTCCAAGCAGCCATTGCTTTCTTGGACTTATACTGTGGAGAAGGTTTCTCCTTTTCTTTAAGAAAAGGACATTTTGTTCTATAATGCCCTTTCTTTTTGCATTCAAAGGATATGACCATCATAAGATCAACTTGCTTATCACGATTTTGGCTTCTCTTATTGAAGCGTTTCTTGGAAGCCAACCGTAGAAGGCGTTTAGCTATCATAGCGAGTTCATCATCCGAGTCAGCTTCTACTTCATCATCAGAACCTTCTGTTGGTTCTTCAGATGCTCTGTAAGCTATTGCTCTCTTTGTATCAGGCAGAGAGGATCTTTCCATCTCATATGATATTAAGGAGCTCATTAACTGGCCTAGCCGAAGAGTAGAGAGGTCTTTAGCATCCTCTATAGCCGTTTTCTTGGCTTCCCAAGATTTGGGTAGAGTACACTGAATCTTTCGAACTAGCTTAGAATTTTTATAGTGTTTGCCTAAATGTGTTAACGCATCAACTAGGAGGTTGAGTATCTGGAACATCTGTTCTACAGATTCATCAGCCTTCATAGTACAATTTTCGTATTGATGAATTAAGAAATTCATATTAGTTTCTCTTATCTGGTCTGTCCCAACGTACAAGGTGACAAGCTTATCCCATATTTCCTTGCCCGCAGTGCAAGGAAAAACTTTCACAAATTCACTTTCAGACATAGCACTAAACATTAGATGCTTTGTCGTCTTAGTGAGTCGTTCGATCTTGAGGTATTCCCATATGGGACGACCATCTCGATCATTTTGTTAGTTCTATTGTATAGAAGGTGAACCATCTTCTCTATAGGACCATAAGTCATCGTCCATAGCATCTATGAATGCACTCATTCGAATTTTCCAATAGGCAAAACTCTTATCATAAAAAATGGGAGGATTCCCATCATGTGGTTTTGGTACATGGTAGTTATCAGCCATTAGCTCAATTCGTATAGAGTGTTACACTTCTATAAAGCAAAACGGTGACGATTATAGTATAGAACGTCAACAAGCAAACAGCTTATGTTAGGTAGAGATCAGTTGTTAAGCCAACAATCAAGCATCTGTTAACTAGAGCACGAGTGTCAATATGACAAATCTAAAGTTTTTCTTTTGGTAGCGGTTATTAAATTCTACCAGAGCAACAGGCTTCTGCAGAACAGAACTAAGATGCCAACCGTGGAGAAGAAACTGGAAGATAAAAGCTTTTGTAAGATCTCAACAGGCAATTACGCTTCTGTTGGACAAAAATCTTATACAAGACGTTATATTCTTACAGAGCGTAAGGATTCCAACTCAAAATCAGAACATCGCCTTAGGGTCGTCATAAGGATTCACTGCAATCGGGTAGATCAGACCCACCAAAACTAAGACCTGACAGGTACATGAGAGCATGCCAGTTGAGATTTGAAACTGGTATCTTCATGGGATGGATACTTCCTATGTTATATATAATTTTTCATAGTTATTTTCCATGCATATAATATTTTAAACTATTTCTAACTTTATTTGTTATGATATATAATTTGTTGGACCTCATAAAAAGGTGGGGGAAGTGTTTACATGACGGATTATCTTGGGCCTATTTTTTGGACCGGTTAAAGCCTAGGAGAGGAATATAAGGGACGAAATGAGATGTGGGCTTATACTAAGTCTATAGCCCATGTCTACACAAGTTCATGTAGCCTGAGGTCACACGCCTTGGGAGAGATGGAAAGCAGTTTGTTGAAAAAACTCCTAGATCTCCGGAAGGTAGTTTAGATTGGGAGGATCTTTTGAGAAAGTGACAAACATCCCGGGCCGATTTGCTCTATTCAAATAGAGCACGATCAATTCAGCCAACAAAAGCTCTACTTGCTCGTCACCCCATAGTTGTTAGGATTCCCCGACCTGGGCGAACTCGCGAGGGTTCATTGGTCTTCACTTTCACCACCAGAGTGAGCAACCGTAGCTCTGTCAGCTAAATTCCGCCTCCTTTCTACCGTCCCGGTGAGCAACCGTAACCGGGACAAACAAATCCTGCCTTCGATCCGTCACCAGGGTGAGCAATCGTAGCTCTGGTATCCACATCCGTCAATACCTTCGACCACACTCCGTCCACCA
Source organism: Melastoma sanguineum (assembly GCA_029817735.1). Lineage (NCBI taxonomy): Eukaryota > Viridiplantae > Streptophyta > Magnoliopsida > Myrtales > Melastomataceae > Melastoma > Melastoma sanguineum. Next base: position 249,722 of record JARUPW010000019.1, on the reverse strand, counting down.
AGCCCCAGCAAACAGGTTCCATCATCCAAGTTCGCAAATCTACGGCGCCCAGTAGCAGGTCTACAGCACCACTACCATCCAAGTTCCCAAGTCTACGGCGCCCAGCAGCAGGTCTACGGCGCCACCACCATCCAAGTTCGCAAGTCTACGGCGCCCAGCAGCAGGTCTACGGCGCCACCACCATCCAAGTTCGCAAGTCTACAGCGCCTAGCAGCAAGTTTGCGACGTTGCATCATCGTCTTTACTTTATTTTTCATTGTTGTAAGCTTTTCACTCTTATTGTAAGACTTCGTTTGATCAGTTAAATTCATTTCTTTTTACTTACTGGCGACTACATCTGAAACCCTGTGAGTACTATTGACAAATATTTCCAACGTGATCCGTTTCGACGCGAACAGGAAGTTAGATCGATATTGGTTTCGTTTGGTATCTTTACACTACTTTACTTTAAGAAATTTAAATCACAAATAATTTAATCTCTCTTTGATGATATGTTTTGATATCAAATCACATTATTTTCATTAACATTTTAAACTTAACATCTTTTTATAATTTAAGGGAGACAAGATATCAAGTATCGGGACTTCATTTGATTTACGCAAATATTTATGTAAAAATTAAAACAACATCCCAAATAATGATATATATATACCCATCACACTTAAGTCCAAAGTACAGCTCAGAGCAAGGGAAATGATAGGATGTCTGGTACATTTGATACCTACGGAGCCGGGCGTCATCGAGAATTACGTCGGCAAGGAGATCGAGAGATGTCATCGCGTACATGGAATCTGCATCAAGGAATGACGTTCAAGGAGAGTCTTGGAGGCTTTGCATCATTTCTGTTCTGCTCGAAGGCATACACGTCTTGATGGTTGCTCCAATCGGAGGAACCTAATTGCGTAATTTCACCGAGTATGTCCTTTACACTTTATAACGTGAGATTATTATATAAATATTTGCTTATAAATGAGGCTTTTTTTTTGTTGTTGCCCGCCCGGTTTCCGGAGCTTCGCTCCGACTAATCCGGACTCGACCCGGGTAGAACACCTGGCTATGGTGGGTGAGTCTTCCAACAGGGGTGGCTGCGTACGGTAGGTTTCGAACCCGAGACCTCCTTAAGCGAATCCAAGCTCCTTACCACTTGGACCAACCCCATGCTCCTTATAAATGAGGCTTTCGCTTTTATGTTTTAAGTATAAAGAAATGGGAGGATAGAAAATAACAAGTTTGGAATAATTTCAAAGTGTTTTGTATTGGATAACGAATTCTCTAAAAAAAAAGTTAGTTAAAATATACGTTTATCATCTTAATTATAGGTCAACTTTTTATTTTATGTCCACTTAGTTTGTTATATAATTTTGATACCGATTACTACTTTATCATAGCTCGTGGCCAACGATGGACGACGTTAGGCAACGATCCTACTAGGTGCTAATGGTCGCTGGCTTGATTCCTTGTGTTGTCTGAATGTGACACTACATGGCTCCAACATGAATTAGTCCTGTAGTCGTGATATTTATTTATCTTAATTTTGATGATGACATGTCCGTGAAAAATGCATTGTTGTACCGCTTGAGAAGTGTGTTGCAACACTAAGTAAAAGTATACTGCATTACTGCGCTACAATTACTCAAACGTGAGAAAATTATTATTTCAGCTTAATTGTTGTGATTTTATCATATTTATGTTATTAAATTATAATAATTTGATAATTATGTATGGGGATCAAAGGGAGATATTTCGGAAATAAAATCTCTAACTATAGTAACATATTTTATCTTATCATATCTATATGGTTGTTAAAGAATAACATTATCCTTGATTAATCATTGCAAATGATTGAAATAATCATTAGATTGAAATAAATCATGATTGGAATAAATAATATGAATCTGAAAAGTTGACATAGATTATTTTCCTTTTTGGTCCTAGTGACCGTTAAGCAGCTGTCTGCTGAGCCTGATTACTACGTGCTGAAATCTGGTAATCAGGATACAAATCAAGTGATTCATTCCCTATTAAAACTAGACGACATTCACCCACTCGATAACGAATTTGTGTGGTCCGTGTGGTTGTCCAAAGCCTATGTGGTATGTGTGAAGCTTTGAGGAGTTATCTGAGTTGTGTGATCGGCGAGAGCGGAAGGTGCTAAGTGATCGCCTGGTTCTTACCTTCCGCAACTGCGTGCGGGAGTACCAAGGGTTCTGTGATAACTTGATCGTCGTGAGAGGGACTGTGTGTCCTCGGTGGGTTCAACGAGCGGCTGGCGAATCGTCTGAGGGAAGCTAAGTGAATACCTGTGCTGGTCACAATAACCTGTTGCTAACCCATCAGCAAGAAACCCTTCTTCTTGTGTCTTTTTGCAGAGAAGTCTCGAACCGACGAAGTTTGAGCAGTTAGACACGCACTTGAGAGTGTGCACCAGAAGTCTCGTACCTATAGAGTAGAGCATGAGTTGGGAATGTCAACGAAGTGAAAAGAGTTCCTCCCGAGCACATGGGTACTATGCAGAAGTCCCGACCTCCTGATATAGAGGGACAGTAGAGCAGGTTGCGTGGGAGCTGCCGGAGCTGAAAATTCCACCAGGCACTGGGTGTGCAGTGCAGTTAGTCACAATTGTTGTAACACCACTTCCTACGTGACAATGTAAAAAGTGGCAACGTTGATATTCACTATATAAATATTGAGCAACAGCTTGCTGATATATTCACCAAACCACTCGATAAAGAGAGGTTTATTTATTTACGAAGTGAGTTAGGAATTTGCAATCCTAACACCTAGCATGAAAATTAATCATGCGTTTTTTTCTCCATGTAGATAATAATATATTGCCAAAAATGGTATTAAAATTTTTATTCCATCCTAAAAACTCATGTTCTCCACTTTCCAAATTTCAAAATTAACTTCCAAAGTTTAAAACCTCTTTACACTTCTTTTGCCGACATTCTTCACAAACCGAAACATCTCCTTCTTCTTACCCATTTTCTCTCAAAACCCTGAAAATCTCAACTTCCGATCATCACCCATGGCACCAAAATCGACGATGTCTGCTTAAGATAGGCAAAACTCCCAAAAAATGGTCCAAATCTGTGGACACTCCTTCAAAGGTTTCTCTTTCTGAGGAATAACCCCCTGCTTCTGAAGGTGAGACACCCGCACAATCTATGGTTGCTTCGGTGAAGAATGAGACCGGTATCGCTGGAAAGGCCAAGATAGCTTCTGTCAAAGCCGCAAAGGGGTCTTCCATCGATGTCGTGGTTGCTGACTTGAGCACCACCACTAAAATCGCCTTGGCCAAAGCAATTGATGCTGAGCATGTGAAGGCTGGAAAAACAAGGGCTGAAGAGACTCTCTTAGATGTTGTCAAATCTAAGGACTCTATGGAAGAGACTTAGGAATCCCTTGAAAAGGAGGATTCTTCACCCACAAGAGATGTGGCTGCTCTTGAGGATGACCAGAATTCGGGTGATAAGAATTTGTCTCAAGATGAGGAGACAAACCTGCCTGAGGAGAAGGACCTCACTGAGGATAATGTTGGGGATGAGATTGAAGTCACTGATGTCCATCTCACAGAGAAACCTCGTTCTCATGTCACTGGTGTTGGTTCACGCATTTGAGGAAAGTGTTCCTTGCCAGGTACTCCAAAATCTATCCCTTCTGGAACTAAAAAGCAAAAGCTTGCTAGAGATTCTAATGTCTCTATGCATGAGGTTGATCAATATGTGTCTATGATTGAGATAAATCGCATTCTTGCTTATGATTCAATGCCTCATAGAAATATGAATGCCAGGAATGTCACTACCTGTAAAAAGGGTAGACTGACTGGTTTACTGCAAATCTGATCACCTTTATTGACATGTTTGAGCTGCTTAGCTGGAAAACCTTTTGTGTGCTTAATGAGACAGGGTCAATCTCCAAGGCCAAACAATTCTATGCAAATTTGACTTTTTACAAGAAGGACTCGAACATCAAGTTCATCAGGACTGTCATTGATGAGAATGTCTTTGTCTTCTCTGTTTTTTTATGTATACCGACTTTTTAATGCTGACCTTGTCAACAATCTAAGAGTGATCAATGAAGGTAAACAGGAAGATTATCAGGTCATCAATGAGGGAGTCCCCATTTCACCCAATGGTTATCTCCAAAACACTACTTTGAACTTCCGCAACAGGATGCTGCATAAAGTGGTGATGTCATGCTTTGCACCCAGGGTGGGGAGTGTTGACTCTATTATGTCATGAGATTGGAATCTGATGGTCAATCTCAAGAAAGGTACTCCTGGAAATCTGGGAGGTATTGTCTGTAGCCATATGGCCTCTTGTATCAAGGATGAGAGTAGGGCACTTCCTTTTGCTCGTATTATTACTGCCATGTTGAAATTCTTTGGTGAGGATGTCAAACCCTTGAACAAGATGGATGTCAGGACTACTCGGGTAATTGGAGCTAACTCTGTGGAGAGCATGGGCTATCAATTTGTTAATGATGCCTTTGTTAAGAAGCCTTCTAGGCGTGAGATAGCAACCTCTGCGCATGGAAAAGCTGCTCCTGCTGAAAAGCAGAAGTATATTAAGCAAGAGAAGGTGGTTGCTGATTCAAAGGCTAATGCCTCTTCCTCAAAGCTCCTGAACACAATTTGTGAGGAGATTAACTTCAACAAGTGCTCTCTCCTGGAAAGGATGGATGGCTTTGGTAATAGACTGGCCAAGCTGGAAAAGATAGCTGAGAAAGTACTCGCTGTTGTCAAGGATCTACCATGTGAGGATTGAAATGTACTCCCCTTTCTGTGGATTCACTTGCTAACAACCCTGTTTCTTTGTTTTGAAAAACTTTCTTAAAGTGGACTGAGTGTGCTTTCCACTTGTTTGTGAATGTTGTTTGAACAATGTTGGGTGTTTGCAATTTTTGCTGCACCAGTAAATACGTAAACATTTGCCTTATCCTCCACCTATTTTTTATATGACAAAAGGGGGGAGAAGTGCATGTGTTAAGGGGGAGCAAGCATAATTCTTCTCAATCCTTTTTCTATTTAAAGATTTGACATCATCAAAAAGGGGGAGAATGTTGACCTTAGTTTTGATGATGACGTGTGCGTGAGAAATGCGTTGTTGTACCGCTTGAGAGGTGTGTTGCTACACTACGGCAAAGTTGTATTGCATTACTATGCTACAATTACTTAAACGTGAGAAAAATTATTATTTCAGCTTAATTGATGTGATTTGATCATATTACTATGCTACAATTACTTAAACGTGAGAAAAATTATTATTTCAGCTTAATTGATGTGATTTGATCATATTTACGATATTAAATTATCTTATCAGATGATTATGTATGGGGATCAGATGGAGATATTTTGGAAATAAAATCTCTAATTATAGTAAGATATTTTATCTTATCCTATCTATATGGCAATGTTAAGGATTAACATTATTAATCATTGCAAATGATTGAAACAGTCATCAGATTGGAATAAATCATACGAATCTGGAAAGTTAACATAGATTACATTCCTTCTTGGTCCCAGTGACTGTTAACCAGCTGTCTACTGAGCTTGATTATAGCGTGCTGAAATCTAGTAATCGGGAAACAAATCATAAGATTTGTTCCCTATTAAAACCAGAAGACATTCAAATACTCGATAATGAATTTGTGTGGTCTGTGTGGTGTGCTGAGTTGGAATCCCATTCTAACTAAGAATTCTTGTGGCCCCGGAAGATCCAGCTGTAGGAGAACCACAATTTCATTTTTGTCTAAATTCCAGAGTAAATGGGCTTCCCTCCCGAGAATGAATCCATTGATTCTCTCCCAATTGGTTGGTAAAGTATATATTTTTAATATTGGGTGACCGATAGCAAAGTACCACCGTGAAGGAAGGGTGAAAAGAACCCTAGTTCAAAAGGTTGACATATTCAGGAATCTCAGGAGATAATTTAGCTTTGATTGAGTTTGATTAGATATCTGTTAAAACACAAAAAGAAACATAAAAAACCTGTGTGACCTGTGTGAAGTTTCGAGGAGCTATGTGAACTGTGTGGTCAGTGGATAACTGAAGGTGCTAAGTGATCGCCTAGTTCCTACCTTTCGCAACTGCGTGCGGAGTGTCAAGGGTTATGTGATACCTTGGTCGTCGTGAGAGGGACTGTGTGTCCTCGGTGCGTTTAACGAGCGGCTGGCAAATCGTCTGAGGGAAGGTAAGTAAACACCTATGATGATCGCATTAACTAGTTGCTAACCCATCGGTAAGAAGCCAATCTTGTTGTGTATTTTCGCAGGGAAGTTTCGAATTGACGGAGTTTGAGCTGTTAGACACGCACTTGCTGGTGCGCGCCAGAATCTCGTGCCTGAAGGGTAGAACATGAGTTGCGAACGCTGCCAGAGTGAAAAGAATTCCTCCAGAGAATAGGGGAGTTGTGCAGAAGTCTCGACCTCCAGATACAGAGGGACAGTAGAACAGGTTGCGTGGGAGCCGCCAGAGTTGAAAATTTCACACAAGGCACTGGGTGTGCAGTGCAGTTAGTCACGGCTATAATAACTATGCACGTCCGAACTGAGTGTAACACGGATACCTCCACTTCGCTATGTGAGAATTCAGGTTCCGCTGTGTGAGGAACCAACTCCTCTTTATCTCTTTTGTTCTCTGACTCTTTATGGTTGTCTTTCTTGTGCTTATAGATAGGATCTATCTGAGAGAAGACAAAAGTTGTGTGGAAATTCTTTGAGCAATCAACTGCTAAGTGCTAGCATCATTCTGCTGGATACGAGAAGACGTCCACTATGTGAGGAGCTGATCGTTACCCAGGAGTGATCTCCTTTGTAAAGGATTTTAAATCTCACTTTTGAGATATAGAAAGCCTAGTGCAAAAGGCTCATTTGCACCCATTATATTTATATAGTGGAATCACCTCTACGTGGAAAGTAGACGTAGGTCGATTAAGGCCGAACCACTGTAAAAATTACTGTGTCCCTTACGAGCGTGCTTACATGCATACGAGTATCTTATGATCAAAATCGTAGTGCTTACAGCGAGCCATCTTTACTTCTGAGTAACGTTTTACTGTGATACAGTACGCTTCCGCATACGCTGAAACAGGGCGAAAATATGATAAACACTAATTCACCCCCTCTTAATGTACATAAAGGATCCAACAATATTTCTTCTAACTCGTTATATAAGTTGGGATTTTAAGATTAGGGCTTCAACCATTGATTTGAAAAAAAAAAATCATCTCTTAAGGACTAAGACGGACTAATCCACATTGTAGCTATGTGCTGCCACATTTGTCTGACATGTAATTTTCTTTAGGCAACACATAGATTCCATGGGAGAAACTGTTAGTGCCACGTAGGATCATTGTCTAACGTAGTCTAATGTTGTCAAAAAGTTGTGATTAAACAATAGTTAGTGATAAAATAGTATGATAAATTAAGTTTAGGTAAAAAAAAAAAACCGAAAATTGGCATATAGTTGTGGTCACATATGTTTTGTATACAATTTAAATTTGGGAATATCCAAGTTATAGCCCTTATGTTACTATTGGCAAACACTAATTTCAAGCTACACAAACTTAATTAAAAAATAAGAGAATAGCCCAACTAAATGGAAGACGCGGTCGTGTACGATATACTGCGCCACAAGGATTAAGTCGTTGTTTTATCGCATTTTTATACATCCAAAGACGCCCTCCCCTTCCTCTTATTTCAACTAGGTAGGAGAAATAAAAAGCATGCCGACAAACGCGGACTAGATGACTGAAATTCTCAATTACTTGAACGTTGTTGAAGGCATTATTGTCACGGTTATTGGGGTTTGTACTCTTACTTATTGTTCATTTTCCTTTATTGTTGGAGTTTGATTATGTCTGAACTTTGTTTATCTTGGAATTTCTTAAATCACGTGATTGGAGTTTTGTTTATCTGTAACTGTTGTTGGGAATTGGCTAAAAGTTGAATCGTGGGAAAGTAGGGATCAGTTGTGTTCGTGGGGGAGTCGCAACAATGTCGCTTTTCAGAAAATCTTCATTAAAATAGTCCCGTTGTTGAAGTCGCAACCTACTGAAAAATGTGTTTGTAGGTGCTATACTACTCGGAGAAAAAAGGGTGTCGGATTTGCGAACAGCGACAAGGACAATGAATTAAAGTCGTAGTTGGGTGTCCCGACATCGATAACACACTGTTACGTTCGCAACTTTATAAAATTCATATGTTCCCTAAAGTCGTGATACCTGAACGCACGCGCAAATGACAACACAACTTGTAAAATTCCTAAGTCACGGCGAATACATGATATTTAATGTCGACCTAAGTCTCCTAAATTCACGCGTTTGTAAAATGTCGGCGTCCACGAACAATGAAATAGATATTATTTGGGTTGTTTGGAAAGTGGTGCTTTGCTGTATCACATGAAGGGTTTTGCGGAATTGTTGCGACACAGCGAAGTGTTTCTGGAAATAAGGAACAAGGAAATTTGGAGAGGATATTTGGATAACTGCGGAGCCTTTTACTTTTCTTACGACCAGAATAACTTCTTGCTCTTTTTTCTTACACACCTTTCTTCTCTTACATCATTTGGAAATTGCTTCTCCTTTTATAGTGTCCTAGAAAAGATCTAGAGAATGCATTTACTCTATCTTAGTTATTAGGTCATTAACTCCCATTTATTTCCTAGGCCATTAACACCACCCCACTACACACATAATGAGATTGCAAATTAATACGTCATTTAACATGACATTTAACACCCCCTCTTAATTTATAATCTTCAGAAACTTCTTGAACAACTCGAGCTTCTCGAAATTCACGGCCTTTGTTAGAACATCAGCGAGCTGATCCTGGGTATGAATAAACTCCATACTTATCTCCTTCTTCATCACCATTTCTCTGATAAAGTGGTGGCGTAATTCAATGTGCTTTGACCTTGCATGAAACACAGGGTTCTTCGTCATAGCAATGGCTGACTGATTATTACAGAATACTGTTGTTGGATGAGCAACCTTCTGTTGTAACTCCAGCAATAACCTTCTTAACCATACTGCTTCTCGAATTGCTTCATTTGCTGCAATGTATTCTGCTTCAGCTGATGATAACGCTACAGTAGTTTGCTTCTTCGAACTCCATGAGATGAGTTTTGTTCCACGACAGAAAAGATATTCTGACGTACTTCTTCGATCATCAACACTTCATGTCATTCCAATACTTCGCATACTTGAGCGAGGTATAACCAATAACGGTAATGATAACCTTTAGATTCTTCATTATAATCAATAACAATTAGATTCTCACTCTTCTCGTCAAACTTCTCCTTCTTCTTCGTCAAAAGAGCATATGCAACACATCCAAATACCTTCAAGTGATCAACCACGGGTTTCCTCTTATGCCATGCTCCGTAAGGCGCCTTGTTTTGAACAGCTTTCGTCGGTGATCGATTAAGAATGTAAGCCGTTGTATTCACAGCTTCGACCCATAATGAATTTGGAAGACCCTTGCCTTTGAGCATACTTCGAGCCATCTCAACAATAGTCATGTTCTTCCTCTCAGCAACGCCATTCTGCCGAGGTGAGTACTACACAGTAAGTTGTCGTTGTATGCCTTGCTGCTTGCAATAATCTATAAAAGGCTTGTAAATGAATTCTCCTCCACGATCTGTCCTCAAAGCCTTTATTTGATATCCACTTTGCTTCTCTGCATTGACTTTGAAACTCAAAAAAGTAGTGAAAGGCTCCGATTTCTTTTCAAGAAAGTATACCCATATCATACGAGTGTAATCATCAACAAATAAGATAAAGTATCTCATGTTACCGATCATTGGAGTTTGGGTTGGACCACAAATGTCAGCATGTACCAACTTAAGAGGGGCTTTAGCTCTCCAAGTGGTATTGGGAAAAGGAAGACGATGTTGCTTTCCATACACACATCCTTCACAGACGTATGTTGTTGTTGAGTGGATATTCGAAAGACCTATGACCATATTCCTCCCTCTCAACAACGTTAGGCCCTTGTGATTCAAATGTCCATATCGCAGATGCCACAACTAGGCTTCATCAACAACTTCACTCTTCAATGAAACATTCAAAAACGAATTCATCTTTAGCGGAAACAAGTTATTCGCCGTCATCTTCACTACAGTGATCATCTTCTCATTTTTGTCAACGATCTCACATTAACCATTAGCAAAGGTAACCTTATAATCTCTCTTCATCATTTGTTCCACGCTCAAAAGATTCTGAGTAATGCCTGGAGAACAAAACATATCATTAATCCGCTTTTCTTCACCATTTGCTACTCTCACAACAACGATTCCCTTTCCTTTAATCTTTATCTTTTTGCTGTCTCCAAGCTCTAATAGCGAGTTGTAGCTGTTATCGATCTCCACAAAGTTTTTCTTATTTCCTATCACATGATTGCTACAGCCACTATCCAAAAACCACACTTCATTCATATCTTGTATTGCGTTGAAACAAGAATAGAATGCTTGCTTTGATTCTTCTTCTTTTGAAAAATTTACCGAATTTTGAGAAACATATTGATGCGGCTACTGCTGCTGCTGCTGCTTGTCTTTAAAATAACAATCTCGTTCTGAATCCTTTGACTCATGTCCAGCTTTTCTACAAATATAGCAACTAACTTCTAAACTTCCAGATCTACTCCGAGAATTGTCTTTTCTATTTCGGAACTGGCTTGCTGTACGTCCTCTGCCTTTTCCTTGAGAACGGCCTCCACGTCCACGACCATAAAACTCTCTATTGTTGTTCACAGTACGCTCCTTCTGCTCCGACTTCTTTTCTAAAATATTTAACTTCATTTGAAAAGCTTGTTCAACGGGAGTTAAGTACTTACCTACTCTTCTTTCGTGTGCTTCAAGAGAACCCATTAGCTCATACACAGAAATTTCTCCCAGATTCTTCGTTTCCTCAATCACAGCAACAACGTGCTCAAATTTCTGTGACAGGCTTCTCAACACTTTCTCCATAACCTTCTTGTCGAAAACTTCAACACCGCAACACTGATTTGATTCATGATTTCAACCACTCTCGATAAGAAATCTTTCACCGTTTCGGACTCCTTCATGGCTAAGTTGTCAAAATCCCTCCACAAGTTTGATGGAAATCACTTTCTCCGAGCCTTGAAACTCTTTCTTTAGCACGCTCCATGCTTCTTTCGCCTTCTTGAGACCATAAAGCCTCGGATAAATCGTCTTACTTACGGATTGTTTCAAGATCCGCAACGCCATCGCATTCTTCATCACGTTTTCTTTTGCCTTCTTTTCTTGTTTTCCAGCACTTTCTTCCTCATTTGACAATTCGTCGTCTTCTTCAAAGCCTTCATCAAATATCCTCCACAAATCTTGTGAGAGAAATTAGTATCCATTTGCGAACTCCAATAATCATAGTGCTCTCCATCAAATATCGGGATTTGGTGGGACGAGTAGGAGAAGAACAAGTCGCTGGAAGACGTAACCATGATCTACTGCGCTCTGATACCACTGTTGTACAGCAGCCGACGCCAACTGTCCTAAAAGCTTGAACTGTTAGGTGAAAGCGTGGCATACTATATATTTTCATTTTCAACACTCCCCCTCACGCTGAACCGGGCTGGCTTCTTTTGCCATTTTTGCGATTCCCTTGTTCAGGTGATTGGCGGGCTTCTGTGGCCCTAGGGGTGGGCTTCTGTGGCCTCTTTATTGTTTTTTTTTAATGTTTTTCATTTTGCGCCTGGCGGGGCGTGAACCCTCGACCTCCGGCTCTGATACCCAAATTTGTTGGGGTTGTTTGGAAGGTGGTGCTTTGTTATATCACATGAAGAGTTTTGCGGAACTGTTGCGAAACGGTGAAGTGTTTCTAGAAATAAGGAACAAGGAAATTTGGAGAGGATATTTCGCTAACTGCGGAGCCTTTTACTTTTCTTAAGACCAGAATAACATCTTAGTGTTTTTCTTACACACCTTTCTTCTCTTACATCATTTGGAGATTGCTTCTTCTTTTATAGTGTCTTAGGAAAGATCTAGAGAAAGCATTTACTCTACCCTAGTTATTAGGTCATTAACTCTCATTTATTTCATAGGCCATTAACACAATCCCACTACATACTTAATGAGGTTGCAAATTAATACGTCATTTGATATGACATTTAACAGATGTTACAACTTGGGTATTTTTTTAAAATTAAAGTACTATTTCGTAAATTTTATTTTCGTGTACGAATCTCATAATTGCCCATCAAAAGAGAACATTAATCTCTACTTTTCTTAGGGTTTTTATTTTACTAATTACTTACTGGAGCAAATGTCACGGAGAACTGCTGGTTGGCCACCTCATTTAAAACACAGTCAATTCATTCATTGCTTTATGGTTGAAATTAAAGAGAAAAAGGTGAGAAAAAAAAAAAAAAAAACAATGATTGATGGTAACGTGATAAAGTGAATGCGGGGAATGCTTCATTTTGAAGCAAGCATTTTCAGTTGATTTCTTTTATTGATTGAAATTTTCAATATTGTTGTTGCGGTGATGCCCACATGACATGCATTCATTGGTGGTGCAGCTAAGTATATTATAAATGATTGCAAAGTAGTGCGGGATTTGGCAGAGAGCTCCCCTCCATCAATTATCCTTCAGCCTTGTCCAGTGTCCAGGTAAATTTATATTTTGAGTGGGAATTGTATGCTTTTTTCCGTTTCTCCCATTTTGGTTTGATTTTTTTATATCACACAGTTGAAAAAGATATTTAATACTTTGATTACAATAGTCTCGTAGGGCTAATTTATCTGAAATGAGGTGTAAGAAGATCGAAATACACTTTTATCCAACTAATATGCATTATTAATTTGTTACTCCAACCTGATAATTTAATTACTCGGTGGTTTCTTTCTTATTATTAAGAAAAAGGCATGAATAGCTACGAATAGCCAATTTAAAGTTGTTTGCTACTTGGGACATAAATGCTACCGTGATAAATAGATATATATATATATATATATATATGTCAACATTCATCTTAGCTACATAAAACAAAAATCATCTGAATGTTAAAGAGATTATATTAAAGGTGCCCAGGAAAAAAATGTTATGAGAAGTGAAAACCTGGCTAGAGGTCAAGCCCATACAAATAGGCAACCGAAAGCACAGTGGAGAACAAGCACCTTTGGGGAGCGAGTCGTAGCCCGACAATAGGCGAGCAACTGATGATAGCGAGCAAGCAACGTGTTTTGTCGAGTTCAAGTCAAGAGGCGAGCGAAGATGACGAGCGAGCAAGGGGGATGGAGCACGATCGAATAACTCGGGAACGAGCACCCACGACAGGAAGACGTGAAACCTACGGACACCCACATCTCATCTCCATCCGCAAGTAAAGGAAGTTCGCTCCTTGATCAGACACAATACTCAACGGTTATGGCATGATCCAATCCCACGACCCGACAAACCTCTGTAGGTTTCCTCAAAGAGTGACAATTTTAGCCAATAGTTTAGCATAAATAAGACTCTTGTTTTCTTTAGTAGAGAAAACAGTCATTTTTTAAAAGTTTTTAGGACTTAAATTATCCTAAATCTTTGAATCTTTGATATTTATCTCCTACTTTTTGTAACCACTCTCGTTTCTTTTTACTTGAACTCAAACGATTTACGTGATCAACACTAAAAGGATTTGTCAGTATAATTCTCATCTATGCGGAAACGATTATTGATTGCTCTTACTACTTTAGTGAAGATCAAATTAGAATTTATTTTTTGTTATGTTTATGACACACGACAATTTTTCTGAGATTCCTTATGGTTATTTTTAGGACATATAAATATACTTTCACAATTCCTAAGAAAGGGGGGATTGCACCTATGTGTGGTGGTGGGTTACAGGGAGTCGACAAGACAATCCCAGTGACGTTCACTTTTTTTAGTTTTCCTTTATCGTTTATGTTCGGCATCGAATCAATGTTTTCTTTTCACATTAATTATTGTCTTTCTAGCCCTACGACAGTTCAATGTAGTGCGTGAACCTTCTTTCTTAATGCGACAAAATCTTTATAATTGTTTATCTAGTTCTATTTTGAATACGTATTAATTAACAGGTCACCAATTAGCATAAATCTAATAATCTAGGAAGATTTGAGAGGGTTGTCTAGGTTAGATCTCAAATTGAATAACCTAAGTAGTCTATGCATTGGGAAAACGAAAAAATTGTGTGAATTGAAATAACTTAGGTAATCAATTAGGATTGTATCATAATGGGTTACCACTAGTTTTTTGCATAGGAATAGAGTAAAGAATTTGATGTTTGGTAATACGTCTTTGTACGTTCAAGAGAAATATGCGGAGATATTTGAATCCTATTTTAGCAATTAATAATTAGATAAAATTAGAAAGGGGGGATCGAATATAGAGCACGCGAGAGAAAGTTGGATGTCCTAGATCTTTAAATCATTTATTTTTGCTCTGTTACAATTCTTTTTGTTATTGCTTTAATTCAACCACTCTCGTATCTTTATACTTGACCTTAAAAGGATTTTGTCGGTACAATTCTGTGTGAAGACAACCCTTGCTTTCCCTTGGCACTTTAGACAATGTTAAAATAGTATTTTATTTTCGTTGCATTGACGACGCTTTTTTTGGTGTCGTTATCGGAGACCTGTTTTCTGACAAAATTACTTTTACCTTGAGATCAGCAATTAATCGACGCTTAAGTTTTACTTTCCATTTTAGCTTAGTTGCAAGTTGATTCATTCTAACCTTGAAATTGAGAGGGCATTCCATAGGTAGTTTCGACAAAGGTCAAGAGTACAACTAGGCAGCTATGACTGATGGTAATAAGGGGGGACAACCTTGTCCCCATAGATGCTAATGGAGGAGCATTGAATTTGGACAATAAACCAATTGTGGAGTTTACATAAGAAAAGACCTCATATTCGCTAATCTTGTATTACACCACCAGCTATCCAAGCTCAGTATTACGAGATCAAGACTCCATATGATCAAGAACTCAATGCAATTTAGAGAAACGTTGATGGAGGACTTGCACAAACACTTGAGCAAATTCTTGACTGTTTGTGACACATTCAAGCATAATAGGGTTTCACAAAATGATGTAAGGTTAAAGTTGTTCCCATTTTTGCCGAAGGACATAGTGTGGAGGTAGTTTAACTCATTCCTAGTGAATTCTATCACCGCATGTGCGCATATGGAGGATGTTTTTCTAGACCAATATTTCCCTCCATCGAGAATATCACAAATGAGGAATGACATTACGGCGTTTCAACGGCATGACACGAAATCATGTGGAACCTGGAGACTGTTTTAAGAACATGTTGATCCAGTACCCCTATCACAACATTCCAAGATGAAGACAGTTGGAAGTATTTTACAACAAGTTAACAGAATCCTCATGCAAAGATTTGAATGTGCAATCTAATGGATCATTCTTGAAAACTCGTATATTGAACGTTTAGAGCACCTGGAATTGATGAGAAAGACATTTATGCCAACTCCATTCTTGGTTTGGATGAGTAAATGGTAAACACCTACAGTACATCAGCAAGATGTTCTAACATCAATTCAGGCATAATTAACAGGCCTTACTAAGAAGCTCGAGAAGAATGAAGCTGCAATAGATAGAGTGGAGTGTCTGTTAATCTTGGTTTTCATGATGAGCCTGAGAAGCGTGTTGCTAATGTCCTGCATTTTATTATTGTAATATTATGCTTATCTTTGATGATGGGCTTAAGAAGTGCTTATTCTCAAGGGGAGATTATCTCCCTACAAGGATTTGTTTTGTCATCATCATAAATGGGGAGAACGTTAACCTTAATTTTGATGATGAGCTTGAGAAGCGTGTTGCTAATGTCAAGTAATTTATTATTGTAATATTGCGCTTGTCTTTGATGATGAGCTTAAGAAGTATGTTGTTGATCTACAGTAAGATGTTATTGTATTACTACGCTTAATCTTTGCAAATATTGAAATATATTTTGAATTAAAGATATCGAATTCAAACATCAAAGCGTTTAAATTGATTGAACCAATTTTGGACTTGCCAAAAATTTTGATTAGGAGCTATTTGCTTAGATGAATCTGGTTAGCTGTTATTTCAATCTTAAGCACGGCAATCATTGAGAATGTCGTCTCATATGAATTTGATCCATTGTGATTTGATACTTTAGGAAACAAGTCAATCTGATGTCCCAATGAATATGGACAACTCCCATGATGATTTTTCCCATATGATGAAGCTCACATATTAGAGGTTTTTGTGTGAATTGTGTGTTTGTGCGGTTTGTGTGGTTGGGTGAGGAACAAAAAGTGCTATGTGATCGCTTAGTTCCTACCTCTCACAACTGCATGTGAGAGTGCAGGGGTTGTATGCTACCTTAGTCGTCTTGAGAGGGATTATTTGTACCATATGCATTCAACGAACGGCTGGCGAATTGTCTTCGAAAGCTAAGTGACTACGGTACGTATTACAGTAACCACTTGTTAACCCATCACCATGAAGTTGTTCATGTTGTGCTTTTCGCATAAAGCCACGAACCGACAGAGATTGTGCAATTAGACATGTACTTACGGGTGCGTGCCAGAAGTCTCGTGCCTGCAGGATAGAGAAGAAACTGGGAACACCGTCTGAGTGAAAAGAATTCATCCTGAGCATAGGGGTGTTGTGCATAAGTCTTGACCTCCTCGATGGACATTAAAGCGCGTTGTGTGGGAGCCACCGGAGTTGAAAATTCCACCATATACACTAGATGTGCAGTGTAGTGAGTCGCATTTGTGGTAATCATGCACGTCTAAACTGTGTACAGGATGAATACCCTGACTCCGTTATGTGTGAAGCGAGTTCTACTATATGAGGAATCATCCCTCTTTCTTCTTTTCTTTTGTCTATTCTAAGTGACTCTTCGTGGTTGTCTCTACTATGTTTATAGACAGGCTTATACTAAGAAGAGACAAGTGTTGTGTGAAAGTCCTCTGCTGATATTGAACAAAAAAAACAAGTTGCTCTTTTGAGAGATGTTCGGTTGCTATTGAGAAATTATTTACCTGTGAAGATTTATATTATACTATTACTTAGTTCTATTAAAGCCGAACTACTATAAAAATTATTGTGTTTCATTATGATCACTCTCATATCCTGACAAACCACCATTCGATCAAAATCATAAGTGAAACCTACAGCGAATAGATCTCACAATCTGAGCAACGCTGTGTTGTGGTAAAACGATACACTTTCGCATACTCTAGGAAATGGCGAAAAAGTGACGAACACTAATTCACCATCTCTTAGTGCACCTGAACGATCCAACAATGTCCAACACTACCTTGTCCCCAAAGAGCGCAAAAATAAGATGACGAATCTCAACACCGTATGTTCCTTAATATTTTTAAAAAGCTTCAAACTAAATATTCCTTCTATAGAAGCACTTGAACAAATTGCCTAGATACGTCAAGTTTATAAAAGACGTACTCTAGAAGAAATGACGATTAGGCGAGAGTGAGACAGTGGTGTTGACAAAAGAGTGTGGCGCAATCCTTCAGAAGAAATTATACCCTAAACTTAAGGATCCAGGTAGCTTTACAATTTCATGTATCGTCGGTTCAATATTTTTAAGTAAGGCATTAGGCGATCTTGATGCAAGTATTAATCTAATGTCTTATTCTGTTTATAAGGAGTTAGGATTGGGTGATATAAAATCCATATCAGTCTCATTATAGTTAGCTGATAGGTCTATGGTCCTAAGGGAATAATTGAAGGTGTGCTAGTTAATATAGACAAATTTGTATTCCTGCCGATTCATTTTTCTAGACTTTGAGGAAGACCAGAAGATTCCGATAATCCTAAGATGAACATTCATAGCCACAAGTCGAGCTTTGATAGATGTACAAAAGGAAGAATTGACAATTCGGGTCAATGACCAAAAAGTGACGTTAATATCTACAAGTCTATGAAATGGTCGAACGAACCTGATGAGTGTTTCTTTTCAGATGTTGTGGATAAGTGTTCTTTCGATTATGTCTCGCATGTATATCATGAAGATCCATTGGGAGTTTTTTATTTATTTATTTCGGAAGTATTAGAAGTTGAAGTGGTGCATGAAAACCAAGGCATTATGGAGGCCCAACCATACTCGACAAAGAGGAACTAATGTTGGAACGATCGTTGAACCCCATGAATCCTTCTATTAAGGAACTATCCATCATAGAGCTCAAACAATAGCTAAAGAGCCCAAAGTTGCTTCAAACTTTAAGAAAGCACAAGAGAGATCTTGCTCTTTCGATCGGAGCAGTCAAGGCAAAATACTCTGAGACAATATTCAAGATTAGCAGGAAAACAGTTGAAGCACAAGCTGACGATTAACCTTAAATATTGCCTTTAATGCATAATTCTGGCATTAATTAAATAAAACTCTCTAACTCTATTTTCATAGAGTTATCACTTACGCCTCAATCTCTAGCTTTGATTCCCAAAAAGAACCACCCATCGAATCTAGACTCACTACTTCTCGATGGAAAATAGAATAGCTTCGAGAAAGCGCTTGCATCATTCTAGGCGAACGATTTTAGAACAGATGAGCCAAAAGATGGCTGTACACGACCATGTATGACAATAAGCACTAACCCGTAACTCTTGAAGTTTTTCTAGGGGAGTTAGGGGACCCACCAGAGTAAGCAGACATACCCTTGTTGTGGTTGTTAGCGTCTTTTGTGGTATCATGTGTAACTTGAACCATAAGAGGTGAAGAGGATTTCATCATCCTCCCAAAATCAATCCCATCTCCAACCTTGTGTTACTAAATAGCATCAGTTTTCCTAAAAGATTATATATTTTTGAGAATTTATTTGAGGGTATTGAGAGCGATGACGAATTGGATTATTTTGACATTAGGGTAATGATCTTGTTTTTCCTTCATACAAGGAATGGGTTTAAATGAAAAAATTAACGTTTCAGTAAACCTTAATGAAAAACCGAAAAGACATTTCCCCACGAGGAAAAGGGGAGCAATATGTTGCCAAGGCCAAATTCTAGGCCCGAGAGAAAGGCTATGAGAAGCTAAGACCTAGCTAGATGGCATGCCCATACGAAAAGGCAATCGAATGCATAGAGGCAAACGAGCACCTTGGGGAGTGAGCAGCCGCCCAACAACAGGCGAGCAAGTGATGATGAGCGAGCTAGTAGCAGGTTTTGTCGAGCCCAAGTCAAGAGGCGAGCAAAGATGACGAGCAAGCATGGGGGATCGAACACGATCAAGTAACCTGAGAACGAGCACCCACGACTTGAAGGCACAAAGCCTACAGACGCCCATGTTTCTTCACCAACCCGCAAGTAAAGGGAGTTCACTTCACGAACAGACACAATCCTCAACAGTATGGCAAGATCCCAAGACCCGGCAAACCTCCGTCGGTTTCCCACGAGGAGCGACAATTTTAGCCGCCAATTTAGTATAAATAAGACTATTTTTTTTCTTTTTATAGAAAAGAAAGTCATTTAACAAGTTTATAAGACTGAAATTGTATTTTACTCTATTTTCTTTTGTTTTTTTTTTTCGTGTCCGAGTTTCCTATACTCAAGCTTTCTGATTTTGAATCATGCCTGAGATTAGTACTCTTTATCTCGATCCATATGTTTTAGATAGATTAGCGACCCGTCGTAATCCCAAAATTGAACCTAGCTCTCGAGTATTTTTGACTCCGACATATTTTGCAGAAACATAAATAGATAATATAGCTACGACTCTTTCATTATAATAAAAAATGAAAAAAAAAAATCCATCCAAAAGATATCCTATTCATACTTCCAACCCTTATCAAGGTCTGTAAGTATTCTCAGATTCTTTGACTTGGTCGGGCTTGTCTTTGACCATTAAACGCGAAACTCCTGAAATCTAATTACAAGCTAAGAAAAGGTAATTAAAAAAAAAACAAACTTACGACCACATTAGAAGTACCATCTTAAAATCGAACGTTCCTCGATTGTTTTCCCCCCTTGTCTATGTTGCCATTGTTCAAATCTTTTTTTATTTTAATTTTTCTTATTCTATTGAGTAGAGGAATAAGGAAAAATATCCCTTAAAATTCAATTCAAATGGTCAAGGAAAAGATTCTAAAAAAAACTTTTGGTTTAATTAAATTGGAATTATCAGTACAATACGTTTTGGTTTTGGGGATAATAATTTCATGAAAATTTATGACAAGGTTTAGAAATAAAACACCACCGCATATTTTATAACCTAAAAATAAGTAAATTGTATTTTGTTTTACCGGAATAGAAAAGATATCATAATGTTGAGTAAAGTTGGAATCATTAAAAGAAAAACATTAGATAAAAAAAAAAGATGAACAAATTGTAAAAGTATTTCATGTGGTCGTAAGCCCCTCCCAAACAATAAAAAAAAATTAATGAAAGAGAAAAAGAGAGAGGCACGGAGGAGGAGGAGGAGGAAGAAGCACTGGAATCCCGAGGAGCTCGTGTTATTACAAAAAATACAAAAAGAAACAAATAATAAGAATAGTAGTAATAGTAATAATATACAATTGTTCATGCAGTGCTCGTGATGGCCTTTCAATCCTCAATTATAATAAAACCCCCCCCACAAGAAGTTTATTCCATGGCCATGCAATCCTTGTTTGGGTGATGGTTCTCCTTGGCCTTCCCAAATAAACCACTTCAAATACTATATAAAAAAAACTATTCCCTACCCAATACGATTTTTTTAAAAAAAAATTTAGGATAAGCAATATCTAAATCTATATCATGCAAAAGGTTTTCGTCATAAAATTCTGCCTTCATCAAACCGGGGTGGGGGGGTGCAAAGGGGTACTACGGGTTGTGACTAATTTGCTTGTTATAATGGGAGATATGTATAATCAGGCCAGGCTCCCACTTGCAGCCTGGAAACAACTTCATGTAAATTTTTTTTAAAAAAAAGAGTTGGTCTATTCTTTTCCACGCACTCGTTGGTATTCATAAAAGGGCAAAATATTTTATTACAGGGCCAAATGAGAATTTGGAAAAAGGCATGCCCAGGTGACGCTACTGGACATCTCACCCACCTTCTCCTAATTACATCATCAATCATATGCCATCCACACCCCCCCAACCCAATATTCACACTCTCTTGTTTTCTCATTATTTGATTAGATAAAGTTTTTTTTTTTTTTTTTTTTTTNTTTTTTTTTTTTTTTTTTTTGTGTTTGTCCTAACTTGTTGGGGGGTGTCAAACTAAAAAGCTCTCTCTCTCTCTCCTACAAACAAAGGCCTTGTGGTCTTTCCTTCTCAGCCTCCAGTTCCTTTTCTTTCCTTTCGTTTTTTCCCTCTTCCTTGTTTCGCGTCCGTTGTATCACGTGTCAACCAGACTTCCTTTGCCAACCACCCTCCATTAAGAATATGTTCCGGTGATCAAGGACGCCTTGCACGATCGACTCTTGGTATTTTCTTTCTTTGCTTGATTTTGGATCATAGAGGGAGGGTCAAGGGTGTGTTTTTTCAGCTTGAAAAATGGGGGTATCCAGTGTCTCCAAGTCGAAGGTC
Source organism: Melastoma sanguineum (assembly GCA_029817735.1). Lineage (NCBI taxonomy): Eukaryota > Viridiplantae > Streptophyta > Magnoliopsida > Myrtales > Melastomataceae > Melastoma > Melastoma sanguineum. Next base: position 228,218 of record JARUPW010000019.1, on the reverse strand, counting down.
ATCACTGGCGACGCGGGTTACATCCTCGAGGACGTCCCCCACTTCTCCGATTACATCTCCGATATTCCGGTGAGAAGCTCTTTCCTTCGTGTTGTTGCCGATCTTGTTTGCAGTCGTTTTTGCCGTACCCGTGGTTTGTTTTGTTCTTGTATTGCAGACTTTTCCAAATCCGTTGAAGACCCACCCGGCGTTCGCTGTTGTCAAGTGAGTGTCTCTTTGGCTCCTTCGATATCTTGATTATGTTCTCATGTAGAAGCTTGATTCTGAATTTGTTCTCCTCGGCAGACAATATTTCGTTCATGATGACGACACGGTGGTCCAAAGGGTCAGCCTACTGTTGCCTTGGCTTCTTTAGCCTTTCGCTGTATTTGGCCGGTCGTCCCATGTAAATTGGTGGCTTATGCAGGTTATTGCGCACAAGAATAGCCCGAGAGGTATACATTTCCGCCGAGCCGGACCGCGTCAGAAGGTATGTCTAGGGATCCATCCTATTTGCTGGAAACAATCGATATGCTCACTGTGGTGGTTGTGTTACTTGTGGGGATTCAGGTGTACTTCGAGCCGGATGAGGTCCACGCGTGCATAGTGACATGCGGGGGTCTCTGCCCCGGCCTCAACACGGTGATCCGCGAAATCGTTTGCAGCTTGTACCATATGTATGGAGTCAAGAAGATCCTTGGAATCGATGTAAGAAAAATTTTCTTTCACCAAAACAAAATCATTCTGTAACAAGAATTTCATGCATGGTGGTGACGAATTCAGGGCGGATACAAAGGATTTTATTCGAGGAACACCGTTCCTCTGTCGCCGAAAGTAGTTAACGACATCCATAAACGTGGCGGGACGATCCTTGGGACGTCAAGGGGTGGTCATGACACTGCGAAGATCGTCGACAGCATCTACGACCGCGGAATAAACCAAGTTTACATTATCGGTGGTGATGGAACTCAGAAGGGCGCGTCCTTTATATTTGAGGTGGGTTAATGATTGAGAAAGTCTGATTGCGAGATTTTTAGCATGCTCACGGAAATTTCAATTTTATTATTTTAGGAAATTAAACGGAGAGGTCTCAAGGTTGCAGTCGCTGGGATTCCAAAGACAATCGACAACGATATTCCTGTCATAGACAAGTCCTTTGGATTCGACACGGCGGTAGAAGAAGCTCAGCGCGCGATTAATGCAGCACATGTCGAAGCTGAGAGTATCGAGTACGGAATTGGTGTCGTCAAAGTGATGGGGCGATACAGCGGTGAGATCGAAATACGACCCTCATTTTTCTTCCCGATTTGGTCTTGATGTAGTGCTTTGATTAATGTCGTCACCATCGTGCAGGTTTCATAGCGATGCACGCCACACTGGCAAGCAGAGACGTGGACTGTTGCCTGATACCCGAGTCGCCATTCTACCTCGAAGGACCTGGGGGTCTGTTTGAATTCGTGGAGAAGAGGCTCAAGGAGAACGGTCACATGGTGATCGTGATCGCTGAAGGAGCGGGTCAGGAGCTTCTGACCGAAAGCCAGCTCTCTTCTGGAGAGGATGCATCAGGAAACAAACTCCTTCGCGACATCGGACTCTGGATATCACAGAAGATCAAGGTAGATAACGCTGGCCATATCTAGTGATTTCAGATTCTCCCGTCACAGCGATTACCAAAGTAAATGAAGATGCTTTTGTGCAGGAGCATTTCACGAGGACGAACAAGATGGCCATAAATCTGAAATACATAGGTTAGTAGCCGTACAACTGACCATTTTGTGAATTACTCCTTTTCTTTGACAATTATGTCTTCTCCTCCGCAGATCCTACTTACATGATCAGAGCCGTCCCGAGCAACGCATCTGACAATGTGTACTGCACGCTGTTGGCTCAGAGTGCTGTTCACGGCGCGATGGCAGGGTATACCGGCTTCACAATTGGCCTCGTCAATGGGAGACATTCCTACATACCCTTTCACGTAAGTAAACATCATAGGCAAAAAATTGAGATTTTCCATGGCAGTATCCGACAACGTTTCCCTTGTTTCACACAGAGGATAACTGAAAAGCAGAACAAGGTTGTGATAACTGACAGGATGTGGGCGAGGCTGCTGTCATCGACAAACCAGCCGAGCTTCCTTAGCGCTAAGGATGTAATCGAAGACAAGGGAGAGGACGAGCGTCTCCCCCATCAAATGTTGCCCAACGGTCAGCCAGATTCCGATAACCTTGTCAAGGAGATCTGCTCCAGCTAAATTATTCATGCTACTTAGTTCTTATGTAAGAAAATATATATATATATATAGGGCATTCATTCTCTTCTTACACATGCTCGTGTTATTAGAAACAACATCGCACTGTTTCTGTTGTCGCGTTTCTCAAAATGCTTCATAGCATCAAACAATCAGTTTAGTTATGTATTTGTCTGCTTCCAGGCATGAAAAATAGCCCACTTCAAAAGCTTTTACTGCTAACGTGCAATCGTAAGTTCCGATATAAAAGAGAGATCATATTTACTACTCCGAAAAAGAGGGCTACAAAATAACTCGATCCATAAAATGCATGCAATGATACTCTACAATTCGGCAATTCCCGCAAACAATTGCGACCAACGAAGATGAGCGAGGCAAATAGCAAGAGGATCTCAATCCATCCCATACCCTAACTCGAGGCGTGATGGACGTCACGATTCAACCAAAGAAGGCATGTTTCATGGGTAAGGAAAATGGTAGTGAACGGACGTGTTGCCGAAACGATAATAACATCGTGAAAAGGGATCCTCAGCGAATTAGGATTCTTAACGAGATTCCTGGACTCAAGCTCAGGAACTTTTCTTTCTATACACCGGAGCCGAACATGAGAAACAACCGCCGGCAAAACAGAAGCTACAACAAGCACACTTCCTTCTCTCCTTTACTTCCCCAGAAAAGAAAACTATAGCCAGGAGCAAAGGGGAAAAGGACAGACGAGCATATTTATATCTGTACAAACATCGAGAGGCCAGATAACAGTCTGGAGCGCCTTTCTTAGCGTTTGTTTTTCTGTAACTAGTAACATACCTGTGAAAAGCTGTGTCATGATTGCCAGAACACATCAGGGTCATTGCTGTAAAGCGAGTGATCTTGAATCTCTTGATTTGCCACGTGCCAATCAATGAGACGGGCTTGAACGATTTTGCACATGACAAGACCAGAAGGGAGCATCCACCATTCACTTTCATCCCTGTTTCAAACCAAAGAGATGTGTCAGCACAAGCTCGAAATCCAAAGGTAGAAACAACAGGTCAAGGTCATTTACATGCTAAAATTCCAGGATTGAAAGTATGAGCCCTGGTGCTTTTTACTCGAATGTGCCTTGTAATGAAGGAATCCACAAACGAAAGCAACCACCTAGATCAGAGTTTCAAGATAATAGTCAATGTTCACGCCAAAAAACTGGCAAGAGTACCGTGGAGCTTAGAAGGGACTTACAACGTTAGTCAGGGACGTTATGTTCCACAGAGCATATACACGAGCCAAGCCTGCTGACCGTCTAGGACCGTGACTGAACAAGGCACTAATGCCGGCAGGGAAAGGATAAAGAATTGCAAGGGGAAGGATGAACAGAACCAACAAGAAGTCCAGCAGAGAAATAGAATAAAACTGTAGAAGAGTAAGTAAGACCAAGCTAAAATCGCCTAACAGCAACATGGAAATAACTAGACCAACAAGATCCTGCACGAAAGAGAAATCAAAATCAGGGGTTAGAAGTCGAAGCAAAAATACCAAATCACTGACTAATCATTCTCACCTGATGACCCATTGGTTTGGTATTATATACAACTAAAGAGGAGAGTTGAGAAATGGACTTCTTCTCTTTAAGAGTTCGTAAAGTCTTGGCATCCAGAATATTTCCATGAATCTTCTTAAGTATCAGGAGAGGGAGATCTTCTTTTCCTTCGGAGTCATTCCCTACATTTTCTCGGAAACTTCCACCCAATCTACAAACCGGTTAGATAAGTTAGTTCAATTTTGCATGACAAGATCAATCTTCCTTTCCTATTTTCCCTGAAAAAAAAGAACCACCTCGCAGGGTGTCGGTCAGTGGGTGGAGACCCATCTCCGCCAGAACCAAGTGACTGTGTTTGGTTTCCAGATGCTATAATACCAAACTGGCAATATCCCGAAGCTGTAGGCTGAAAGCAAGCCAGGTCTAGATGCACGCCGTATGCACTCAATGTAGGGTTTGCATGAGTTTGAAGCCAGCTAACAACTCTGCCCATTGTGATTCTTAGCTGACCACGGCATACCAAGCGCAGCTGAGCATTTAAACCGGCCACCAACCGATACCATATTGTCGGAGGGACAGCCTAAGAATCGCACCACGAAAGCTATCAGTGTCCCGATCTTAAACATACAAAAAATATATTGTATTTTAGAGGAGCCATCGACCTCACCTGACTCATTAGGCTAGTGAGGATGTTATCGTTGTGAAGACAGAAAGGAGCCATATAACTTCCATCTCCTCCAAACATCAAGGACATGGGAAATCTCTGATGAAGACGGGGCGGAAGATCAGGTCTCTTTTCGTCACCACCAAGGAAAAAATCCACATATCCAAGCATCAAATCAGAAGTCGCTGCAACCTGGACCAAGATAAATGATTCTGCTGAGTTGGGAAAAAAAATACAACTGAAGAAATTCTCTGCCACTGGACCATAAACATAGCAAGCACAATGCCAAGGCTCACTACATGATGGCAAAAACTAGAAACAGAACCCCCTTCCAGAGGCAAATATCAATCAGTCACCATACACGTTCCTTAGCAAAATTTATACAGCACGGTGCTTAACCATTCAGTGATTCCAGATACTGACATTGCAAACAGGTTAAAGAAAGCCATATAGAAGTGCTACCAATTCAACCATTTTTCACCTTCCATAATTTCACATTTTCAACATACGAATCACTAGCTAACACTCAAGCCTAATGTCCTGCTCAATGACATCGATTTCTATGAACACCCGTTGTCCATGTGCTCTTTACACATCAAATTGTTTGCCTACTCATCTTTTTGGGTCATCTACCCACTCCTCAATCCCTCTTCGGTAAAGTAATGTTACAATATCTAACTTGGGCTGGACATTAATTAATTAACGTATCAAAACTGCAAATGAAGTAAAACAACTGAGAGAACTGAACAAGGCTTGTAGGTGAAAGAGCCCTACTGACATAAGAAGATGCAATTACTATATTTTACATACCCATGAGAATACAACTTGGTATTAAATAAGATAACAAATCTGACCTTGAGTCCTTCGTAAAGAGCTCGCGACCGACAAGAACGTAAGCATGCGTGGTCATACTCGGACCGAACAAATTCACGTAGTTGCTGCAGTTTCCTCTTGCGACAACGCTGAAGCCATGACCAGGCCAGTGGATAAGCAACAAGAGAGAGAATCAGATAGACTGAGCCTTCCCACCACTGGTATGCAGCTAAATGATTGATCTCGTCAACAAATCTATTAAAAGCATCCTCAAACCTGCAAAGCCAAATTAAGCATCAACTAAAGTAACTCAGTTTTCATTCAAATAAATCACTGCCATAGCTCCCTCCAGACTAATTTAATAATGGTATACTACAAGGAAAAGGACAATCGGAAGAATAGCATGGACACTGCATACACGATGTCACAGATCTGCTCTGGGGGAGAGTGCGGAAGATGCCAGGGTTCACTAAATGTATTTGGCCCCATGAAATGCATCCTATGCACATGAGATTGGGATTCCTCAATTCTATTTGTTTCCAGAACCTGAATGAAAAATCCATTTTATGTAAAAGCAGATATAGAGGATTACTTATTAAAAAAAAGATAATAGAGGATTGAAGAATAATACGAGAGCCAAAGAGGCAACCAAACCAGGAAAGTGTCCAGACCTCGTTAAGTGATTCTAGGAAAGGGAAGGAATGATCTATGCGAGAGCTGCGTCGAGCAGGTACAAGAGATGGTAGTTCATCCCCACCAACATATTTCATCCGTGCAACACTGAGTACAACAGCTAGCAGGACAAGGACAGCCAGAAGAATAAATCCAAACAACCATGGTCCCCCAAAAGTGTAGACGAGCTCTTCAAATGCAGTATAACAGTTAGGCAAGTGGAATCTCTCAGATATGCATTTATATGGACAGGGTGTTTCTGTCACACCACCTGATGCAGACAACCCAATAAAAATCAAGCAAATATCTCAGATAAACCACCCCATAAATATAAACCTTAAATATAATCTCGAACTGATGAACAGCAACCTCGGACAGTGATGTATCTTGCGCGGCGGGGAAGCTCGTTAATTGGACAACTCTGACAAAGGGCTCTGTCAGATCCACTAACATTCTTGTAAGTGCCTAGAGGGCATTCCTGGAATTGCATCATAAGCCAATGCAATAAAAAGCATTAGAGCCACACATATTCACAAGAAAACTCGAACAGATGGATGCACATTGGTCCTGTTAAAAAGATTTACATTAAGAGTAAATTCACAATCTGAAAGTCTTAAATACATGTAATGCAACTACAGCAACAATTATGATGACCCCAGAACAGTAGTAACAGGAAGGTACAATCCTAAACACTCAAAACTGTTCCACTCAACAATGTATAGAGCATTTTTTTTTCCTTGGCTAATAAATACTGAACCCTATGCATTCCCTTATCATTACCTCAATCACCGAACTAATTTTTTGAAAAAAAAATATCAATCACTGCACAATCTGTTAGCATTGTAAGGGACAACAATAATTATTAGTGTGCAACTGAGTCAGATGTCTGAGGATCATGCTTAGTACATAAATGGCAACTACAAAGAAAAATTATGAAGACCACATCACAGTAGTAACAAGAAGGGGCAATCCTCGCGTCAAAACCCTTAAAACTATTCCATTCCAACTATGCATATAACATATTTATTTCCTCTGCTAAGAAATACCAAACCCCATGCAACACCCTCAATCACTGAACTGATTAGCAAAAAAAAAAAAGTGAATCACCGCACAATCTCTCATCATTATAAGGGACCTTAATTACTTGAGCGCGATTGAGTAGGATATATGAGGACCTTGCTCACTTTGTCTTTAATACAACACATAAATGGTAGTGGGACAAACCTCACAAAAGATCCCATATAGGCCCTTGGGGCATGCCTTTCCAGTCACAGTGCCATTCCCTCCAGGGCGGCCCTCACCTCTGCCAAATCCTCCACTGCAATTATGAACAGGGGATTAGTCAAAATAAGAAGAATCAAAATGTTCATGAAACCATTGAACGATCTGCCAAGGATAATTGGCATCCCGGTCCCCAAAACCCTTAAAATTTAAAAACGAGGAAGAATTAAAATAAATCAGGCATGAAAAAAACAATGGCAATGAGCAAAACAATGTCAAGCAAAAAAAAAGGTGAAAACGTGCATTATATTCTAATTAAAAACAAAAATTCTCTTCATTTCATGAATCTGTGGAACACTGTTAAAGTTAATGCAGCAGACTACCTTGGTAACTGCATTGGTACAAAAATGACAAGAACGAGCATTACAAATTAAGGTGTGAAAGCAGCCTGGACATTAGATAGACCGGATCAGTAAATTTAGAATACTTAGAAAGAACTATGACGTCAGACATTCTGGTGGACAAATCATCAGTACCTGTGGACTTCAACATGTGAGCCAACATACTCACAAATGCAAAAAATAGAGGAAAAACATGGGATAAAAAACAAGTGAGCTGTTTTTCCCCTAAACATATTTTTGAAGTTATTAGAACACCAAAATAAAGTGCAAAGCATGGAAAGATAGGGATAAGTCAACTTATAGGGTTTACAAAAGAACCTGTAATAGTTGATGATATTATAATCTTTCATAGTATATGCACACATTATATGATGGTATATGAAGCATTTGCATAAAAGGGAGTACACCAACCTGGATAAGATGCTGCCATTCACTTTGGCTAAGGGTGAATACTCATCACCAATGGGAATACTGTACCAGTGGAAGTGAATCCTTCCACCGCCGCCACCACCACCACCATTAGGACTTCCGTGCCCTCCCGTAGCAGAGACAACAGAATAATTACTAAGGGACAAGGCACGGAGAAACACAAGAATCGTTCCACCAGAGCCACCGCCGGGTCCCACATTCCAAGTTGACCTAGTGTGTCTCCTTGTATTTTCTCCAAAACTTCTCCCATCAGCTTGTATGGAACCATCAATGGACAGACTTGTAAGTGAGTGCTCAAAGGACCCCATTACTGTAAAAGGAAATTACGATATGTCAAGACAGTTGTATCATCACTGGAAAGAGAAAAACCCATGGGCCACAAATTAGACTAGAAAAATTCTGATAAAGAACATAGGGGAGGCAGAGTGAAAAGAACTTGCCTATAATACCACCCCCGGTTGTTCCACCATCGGCACTACCATTCCCGCTACCACTTCCAAGCTCACATGGAAGTTGAGGATTGCCATATGTGGAGCCACCAACAACAAGACTGCCATTATAATATCCATCTCCCCCTTTTCCGCCATGCCCACCACCACTGCCTGGACCATTCTCAAGAACACTTCCCCGGCCCACTCCTCCAGTGCAACCTGACAGGTAAAAAAGAATCTGCTTGTGGGACTATCCAGCACAAAGAAGATATGGCAGATTGCGATAAAATTAAATATATTCTCAGCCGAATTATTATTCTACTTTGGAGAATCTAGCATGATAAATAAACAAACAAAATATCCTGTCAGATAAAATTTACCTAGCCCAGATGCAGTAACTGTTCCAGTAGAGTGCACAGCAACAGTTCTGACCCAGTGAAAGTGAACGACTGACCCCGTCACTATTCCTTCGACAATTATATCCTCAACTCGGCACACCTGCAACAGAATGTGCAGTCAATGTTTGTACAGCCCTTCCCAGAAGTTTTTAAAAAGCTTCTTTAATCACTGGGCTTAAGTCAAGCAAAAAGACCTGAAGAGTGAAGGGCAATGAGGAATTGACGTTGCAGTCTTCTGGAGGGTGCAGTAATTCCCTCGGACAATCTTCAAGATCACAGTACAGTCGTGGCGTTCTGCAAAATGAAAGTTTTGTGTTCCAACCATTCTTATATCTAATAATCCCCAAGACAAGCAATATCTAAACACAAAATGTGAAGGTTTAGGAACTCACAAGTCACCGTCATCAGCACTTTCTAAAGGGCCCCGCAACATGGATCCTGGACCAACCTTCATAATATCAAGACAGTCAATCAATTCCAGGGTAAATGGAAGAGCATAATCACTTTATGAGGCATAAAAGAAAATCATAGTGACAATAGTGGGAACACTTATGGATGTTTGTTTCACATACATGGAAATGTGAATAATTGCCACTGGTGATGCATTCGCGAATTTTTCATTCACTGAAATCAATTTTGTTATTCAAATTTGAAAAGAAAAAACACCCAAGAGACCATTTTCCAGAAGCTGATTCTGTTTTATACGAACTACCAAACCGTCTACAGCCATATAGCTAACTCTTTAAGATATTCAAAATTTGCTCACTATAAATCCAAAATCCCCTAAAGAGTCCAACAGCACATAGTTCAACTTGGAAAACATTCAATAAACATAAACATACACATGATATATGTATTGATATACCAGTGACCTACACCTCATGAGGACAAATTAAAGCATTTGAAGAAGCCAATGAACTTTGAGATGAAAATAAAAGATAAAGAAAGAGATAATGAATCAAAATACTTTATAAAGATTTTCCTTCATGCCACAGAACATTTACACAACAGAAAAATTAAAAGTATTCTATCTTACACTGATGCTAAAAAATAATGAGATGACCAGACGTTGGGCCTCAATCAAATCTCCTGGTCCAGATAGATTAAGGAATCCTTGACCATGTACTCCAAGATTTGCATTAGAATGTATTACAGATGATTCCTGCCAATACAGAAAGGTAGATGGTGAATACAATGGATAATTGAATTAAGCCCAAATTTACTGCAGGAATAAAAACTAAGATGAGATTACCCTAAGAACTAAAAGATTACTGGCTTCGAGTAGTGATGTTGCCAGGATTGTATCATGGCCACCATTTATGAGCATTTTTGAGTTCCACATCAAGTGCATCTTAACTGCCATCCGAAGAGCACCATATATCTATGGTATAAAAAATACAAATACGTTAATACAACAGCACCAAACATGCATCGGGAAAAGTGACCAGAATAAGAGAAAGGAAACCAGTAATTTTCTAGTAGTGAAAGAAAAAAGAAGTTCAAGATTCTAACAGAAAAAAAAAAAAAAAAAAAAAAAAAAAAAAAAAAAAAAAAAAAAAAAAAAAAAAAAAAAAAAAAGAGAGTAGAATATTCGACAACGATAAAGATATCATCTCCACAATAGCCTATGGACATCAAGGGGAGTCAGAGTAAACAATAAATCAAATTATATTCTAAGCGATTCCACAAGTTTAAGGAGTCTCGACCCTTATTTTGGATTAAACCACCACCATTTCCGAATTAATATTCCCAGAGATTTTTCAACGAGTGATTCTTTTTATAAAGAATGCTAGCCTTATCTTCAAACTCTTTAATTCCTTGCAATTTTCAGTAGTCATGCACTGCTGACAGTCACAGGACACCAACAACATTGGATGAACCACCCTAATACATAAGCAGAAAAAGGAATCCAATTTTTCAGTACAGACACTATCACTACATTCCCATTATAGAAAGAACTCCATGAGAAGTTTATTATAAACCAGGCACTTACCTTAATAACAGAATCGCTCATCAAGAGCTCTTCCGCCAGTAGCTCAAACTCTGATGAGGCAAAATGCGCCAAGCCAAAGCTCAAAATAGCTCCAGTCGTCATTCGAAGTTGTCCATGAACCTGCACAAGGAATGTTCTAGAGTCGTGTTTTGAAACTAAAACTTTTACCTATCTCAATGTAGCTTTCATAAAGCAAACTCAAATGAGAATTTGAGCTCATACATGTGCATTTTCTGAGGACAGGTGGACATGAAAACTTGTCAAAAATCAACAAGAAGAAAATATTAAAAAGTTACATGATACATCAGACTTAAACTTGAAAATAAATATTAAATTCTATTCCCCCACGTATAGATGAATAAAATGGTCACTATATGCAGCAAATAGAAAAGAAGCATCTGCCGGGAAGTCGATTAGTCCACACTTAGTATAAAACTCATCTATGAAATCATTAACTAAAAGTCCATGCAAAACTTTGACCCAGACTGGAACTTGAAAGCTTTCTTAAGGGAGTAGACAGTCTGATGTCCCAAGAGCAATGCCCCTAAAACTGGTACCTGAACACGGCCCCAATATAAAGGGACACAAGCCTTTGCATGGTTCTGAATATAAACATTAGTCCAGAGCGGTTGCTTTGGAAACTCAAGCAGAAGCGTGTCTGTAACTGTTGTTCGGTTGTGGTTATCAACAGTAAGACTTCGAGGCACAGCATCATAGTAGGTCCCAGCCGCACCGGTATTATCCGGGCAGCCCAGACTCCTCCCTCCTGAAAGAGGATAAGTGCATTCAATGACCACGAAGCACACTTTAACCTCTGGATATAGAGCAACAATCTTCCAGGGGAGTCATTCTCTCACCATGAACAAAGTATTCCGTATCATCATGCCTGCTGAAGACGTTAACAGATATTCTACCGCCACCTCCACCACCAAAACCAGAGCCTCCTGAAGCACTCATTATCCCATTCCCTGTCCTGCATATCCAGTAATGCCTTATGTGTTATTGACACCAGAAGTTGAAAGCACGCAGCCAGATGAAAGAAATTTGGCAGCACTTTCAACAAGAAGAATCAGATGTCAGATAAACCTGGAAATGCAGTCCGATATTGCTCATCTATTTACAACTTCTCTACGGAAAAAAATTGACAAGAATAAAGATTCCATAGAGATAGATGATACAGAATAGATTTGCTATAATATCAAGCTGAAAACTTCCCAAAATAGAGAAGTTCCCAAAACGTTCAACTAATTCCAAACCCCTCAAAACCACCAGTAGAAATTATTAGCAGGTACTCCTATGTTGAGTGGTCTGGTTCAGTTTGGCTACTAAGGAGGTTATGGTACTATGCTAATGCTACTCTCCGGAATAGGTTACTTTTACATTCAAATATGTGACAAACAACAAGAGCAACTTTATCTTTAACTAATGATCATCTTCATAGGAAGTCCATCATTATGAGAGACCACAACCGTTAAGAGTATTATTGACAAGAGTCAATTAATATTTTCCAATTACTTTTTGACTACTCCAAAAGACATGGATTGACTCCAATATTTAAAATATAGACATAAAAAATAATGCCACGCCAGAAAAGTTCAGACAAAAACTCTACCGAAGCTCTTACATTCTATGAGCAACTATGTAAATGCTTCCACCACTGCCACCACCTCCCTTTGCGCCGCCAACATCACCATCAGCTATAAGACTTCCCGAAACCTCCAACTCATTATCGATCTCAAACTTGATCCTTCCGCCACCTCCGCCCCCAAAATCCTCTTCTTTACTAGTGGTGCCCCCTTTACTCCCATAACTAAATGGTTCATCCAATGATGACCAGGAATAAGCATCTCCACCCCACACATCATCCGGCAACTTCCCATTCTCGGCCACACAATTGGCACCCCTACCACCATGGCCTCCGCCAGCACCCTGAATCCCCTGTGGCGTCCCGCTCGTCTGAGAGGGCGGCTCCCCCGCTAACCCCACAACATTCACCACCGAGCCACTCCCTAACCTCCCGTTCCTAGCCACAACGTGCAAGGTTCCCGTGCTAACCACAGCATTCTCCCCCAAGCTAAAATCCCCGCTGATATTCACCAAAATGAAGCAACCCCTCCTAGGACAACTAACGTTGACCCCGGGCAACAAATTCAAGCTACCCAACCCCTCTACATAAACATCCTCCGCGAAACTTAAGCTCGAATTAACCCGGCATGAGGTGTCGAGGGAGCCAACCCCACCGAGATCATCACAGGTGAGAGAAGGGGGGCGAGGGGGGAGCACAGGGGGAGGTGGCGAGGGCGGGGAGTAGTCTCCGTGAAACCCAAGGGCTTCTAAATCGACGGATGACGACAATCGGACCCCCTCGCCGGACGCGAGGGACGGAAGGACAGAGCAAAGGGTGTAGAAACAGAAGAAGAAGAAGAAGAAGAGGATGGAGCGAGAAGGGAGCAGAGAGAGAAGGGGGAGGGGAATTGTTCCCATTTAAGGCGGGGAAAGTCTCATGAATTCCCCCTCCAGGCAAGCCGCGCCGGAGAGGAGCGGAGGGGAGGGGGGGTTAGAGGCGGAGCTGAATCTGGAAGCTTCCGAGGGAGTTTGCGTGTGGAGGTGGAGAAAGAGGGGGGAAATTGCGTGAATGCGAACAGAAAATGTCAGGGAAGGGGGAAAAAGGAGGACGTGGAGTTGTTGCAGATGATGGTCAAAACGGAAGAGGAAGAAGAAGAAGAAGCAACAAAAAAGAAACAGAAAAGAAAAAGAAGAAGAAGAAGATGCACAACCGGTGGGTGGGACTGGGAGGGCGGTGCATGCCCCGCACGTGTCGGGCCTTCGCTTACGCCAGCTGGGTATGGGCCTTGGCCCATTGGATGATTAGGGCCGAAACCCTCAAGGCAAATTTTCACCCTATTTGTATGTGAGTTTTATTGATTTTCCTAAGAGGTTGATCGTGGTCATATGGTAAAATTCATACTCGAATACGGACCTAAGCGAGGGTCCGTGTCGGAAGGAACGGCGCGAGGGGTGTCACGCCATGATAATCAATCATATTTTACTGTTTCAATTTGTTTTTATCTTTTATCTTTGAGGAAGATAATTAATGAAAACTAAGCTGAAGTGATCCATAAGCACGTTGTGACTAATTGTCCAAATGCCGAGGAGTTGCTCCATTTGTATTATATTATAATAGGTTGACAAAGGAGTCTAAAATAATAAGATTCGATTGTTTGAAAAAAAAAAAACAACTGTCATTCCAAATAACTAATGTATCTTCTTAACAAAGAGTTTTTCTAGAAGAATAAAAGAAATTAATCTAATGGTGGAATCGAATTCAAAATCTCATTTAATCGAACTAAGTCTAGTTTCGATACTCTAATAAGTGCTTGAGGTTAATACAGCGACATAAAATACAAAAAAAAAAATCGAGGAAACCTCCAACTATAAGAAATCCTAGAACTAATAATAATTATAAAAGAAGAATATCGAAACATACGACACACACTAATCCACGGAATTGTTTGATACAAGACGAACTCACCTAAATTCTTTCTCCACGATTGCTCTTAATAGTGGAAATTCGATTATGTATTTCATATTAATTCTAGAGTTAATTTTTATTTTCTCTTTTATTTTTAACTATTATTCATCTTTGTACCATTAGATTAACGACAGATAACACAATTATAATTATAAAATTTAAAAATAAATTTAAATATGTTGTATTTATTTTGAGTGATAATTCCAAATAATTGAAAAATGTTAAATATATTAGTTGTTTTATGCTATACATATATAAGGTGCCTAAACTAAGGAAGTAATAAAAAAAATATGATATGAAAAGATACACTTTTTGTGAAATAAAAATAGCATTTTTGTCATTAAACTTTTAACCAGAATGCCTACAATGACAAGTTCTAATTAAGTAATTAAAGTGATTAACCACTAATAGTTTATAATTTCGTGACTATTTTAGCATTCATAAAAAGAGATCTTGTAGTGTTCATTTAAATAACACTCGGGGACCCTCGGTCGTCCGCCAAAAAGTACGAACTAGGAAAGTTCGTATCCTCATACCCCAAATTCGTTCAGTTTAGGAAACTAACGACCGACTAACTATGAAATTATTAGCAGTCAACCGTTACAAACTTTCCCCAAGGAACGAACTTGTGATACGAATTTTTCTGAAGAGGACGAACTTGTGGTACGAACTTTCCTAAATAGAATTCTTAAATAGAACGAACTTGTGGTACGAACTTTCCTAAATAGAATTCTTAAACAGAACGAACTTGTACGAACTTTACTGAACGAAACGAACTTGTCATATGAACTTTCTTAAACGGAACGAACTAGGGGTGCGAACTTTCTTGAACGGAGCGAACTAGTGAACTTTCTCGAACAGAACAAACTCAGGAAAGAACTTTCCTTAAAGGAACGAATTGGGGTGAACTCGGATGCGAACTATCTTGACGAAAAGTCAGATATGAACTTTCCTGAAAGGAACGAACTGGGAATACGAACTTTCCTGAACGAAACGAACTCGAGTGCGAATTTCCCTAAATGGAACTAATTGGGGGTACGAATTTTCTTGAATGGAATGTACTCGGATACGAAGTTTCTTGAAATAAACAAACTGGGGTACGAACTTTCCTGAATGGAACAAACTCGGATACGAACTTTCCTTAAAGGAACAAATTGATAGTACAAACTTTCCTGAACGGGATGAACTCGAAGACAAACTTTCCTGAACGGATGGAACTCGGGATACGAACATTCTGGAATGGAATGAACTAAGGTATGGACCTTTCAAAAAAGAACGAACTCGAACTCAGGTATAAACTTTTCTGAACAAAATGAGCTCGAGTACAATTTTCCTTAACGGAATGAGTTCGGGTACGTACTTTTCTAAACCGAATGAGCTCATATATGAACTTTCTTGAAATGAATAAATTGGGAATACGAACTTTTCTAAACAGAACAAATTCAGTGTGAACTTTGTTAAAAGCAACCAATTGGGAGTATTAACTTTCTTGTACAGTACGAATTCGGGTACAAAATTTCCTGAAAGGAACGAATTGGGAGGACGAACTTTCTTGGACGAAAAGAACTCGGGTACGAATTTTCCTAAAATGAACGAAGTGGGGGTACGAATTTTCCTCAACGGAACAAAATCGGGTGCGAACTTCCTTGAACGGAATGAAGTTGGGGTACGAACTTTCTTGAAAAGAACGAACTTGGGGTATGAACTCCCTGAACTGAATGAACTCGGATACGAATTTTCCTAAAAAGAACGAACCGGAATATGAACTTTTCTGAATGGAATGAGCTTGGATACGGACTTTCATGAAAGGAACGAATTGGGTATATAAAGTTTCGTCACATGAACGAACTTGAACTCGGGTACGAACTTTACTGAACGGACCGAACTCGGGTATGAACTTTCTTGAAAGGAACGTACTAGGGGTATAAACTTTCCTAAATAGAATGGACTCTCGTGAATGGAACAAACTCGAAATGAACTGGGGTACAAACTTTCCTAAAGGAACAAACTCGAATTCAGGTACAATTTTCCTAAACAAACTAGACTCTGGTACTACTTTCATGAATGAAACGAACTTTCTAGAATGGAATAAACTCGGAATGAACTAGGGGTACAAACTTTCCTAAAGGAACGAACTCGAATTCAAGTATGAACCAAATTCGTATACTAACTTTTCTGAATGGAACAAATTTGGATATGAACTTTCCTGAAAGAAATGAACTGGGGTACGAGCTTTTTTCAAACGATCTCACGATATGAGCTTTCCTAAAAAGAGCGAACTTGTGGTATGAACTTTCCTAAAAGGAGTGAACTCGCGATATAAACATTCATGAAAGGAACAAACTTATGGTATGAACTTTCATTAATGAAATGAATTTGGAAATACAAATTTCCTGAATAACGAACTTATGAAAATACGATCTAACTGTCAAGCAGTCGCCAGATCATTGTATCTTCCGTGCACGGAGGATTATGCCTTCCCTTGTCCACCCAATCTATATGGTAGTGACAAGACCAATACATAATTTTTTAATTATGTATAATTTTAGGTTTCTCGGAATAAATATAGAAAACTGACTTTATTAAATTATAGGATAAGTCATATTACGTTAACTTTGAAGGGTAATTTCACCGCCTATTTTTTTATTTTTTTATATTACAATGTTACGTTTAAATTACTAAATTTGTTTTCTAATATACTAATAAACATCTAAAATTTTCATTTTTATTTGGCTTTTAAGGTGTTTTATTTTACGTAATAAGCAAGTAGTAACCTTAATTTACATTATATAGCTGAGACACA
This sequence comes from Melastoma sanguineum, assembly GCA_029817735.1. NCBI lineage: Eukaryota > Viridiplantae > Streptophyta > Magnoliopsida > Myrtales > Melastomataceae > Melastoma > Melastoma sanguineum. The sequence continues at coordinate 211,118 of JARUPW010000019.1, read as the reverse complement.
GAAACTGCAATTTTTTTATTCTTATCTTTTTCTTGTCATCATATTCTATAAGTAAATAAATGTGCTTTTCTCGACATAATTTTTCTTAGTTTTTATTTTGTAAGATTTCTTCTGCGTACAAATTGGAGATAATATAATAATAATAATAATAATAATAATAATAATAAATGAAATAAGTGCAATTTGATAAAGTTGGTCTCCAAAAGTTAGATTTAGATCCTCCATATATAATCACAAGAAAATGTTTTATAAATCATATTAATAGATAAAAAAAGAATACTTTTAACTGATAAAAATAAATATGTTATACTTAGATAAAAGAATATTATATTAAATGAGGAATATTGTAATATATGATTAATGCACTACGCAAAATATGTTTTATTTTTCCAAACGATATTTTGACAAATTTATTTTTTTGTATTAATTTTGATAATTTTTATATTTTTTCATCATATTAATAGAAATATGATAAATTTATTTTAGTTACTTTCATTTTTCATTTAATTAACAAGTGGAAAAGCATGGTTATGTATGCTATGACAAATAATTTAATTTACAATAGTTTTGTCATGAAAGGCGAGCTTTGTTACTCCATTCTCTACAAAAATAATTGGTAAAATCCCGTCCAAATTTCCAAAATTCTTGAAAAATCGTCGAAATGTCGCAACTTAAAATAGCGACTTTATTTCATGATGGATGGTATAATTTATTACTTACAATCTCCTTTGTTCACAGCTTATATAAAGTAAAATATAAAGTGAATTGTTTGCTGTCTAAACACAAGTTAAAAGTGAAGTGAAATATAAAGTATGTCAGCAGTTTTACTTAACAATTTGAGCTTGGCCTATATAACGCTGGTATCAGAACCGGGTTTAAACCCCAAGCATTGTTGAGAGGCTAATGAAACTCCAAATCATAGCGTATGCAATTGAAGACATCTATCCTGACATTAGAGAACAAAATCTTTTTTCATTACTATTTGTTGATAATAATAACGAAACATTTTTTTAATCTATCAAAGAAATATAAATCATTTTATGAGGTATAATTATAAAAACGAGGAAAGAGTCGAGTTACAAGAATTTTTTATAGATATAATTTTTATTTATTTGCTGAAAGATAGATAGACCGAAAGCAGGTCCATTTAAAAGAAAGACACATTCGTCGAAAAGTTTTTGTTGCCATTGGAAAAAGTCCAACTCCTATTGAAAATGAGAAGTGGATGAGAGGTATAATCAGTATAGTCCATAAAAAACCTTTTGTTTTTTCTTATTCTTCTTTTTATTCTCAACTATCATTTCTCAACTCCTAAAGAAGTTAGAATAAATAGGATTAGGCTAATAGCGTAAGAAAATGAAATAAAGCTAAAAAATGAACTAATAATACTAATGATATTTTTTATTTATATTAATTTCGTATATGCATTTAAAATTTTTAAAAGTTGACTTCTTAATTATTTATATAATTAATTTAATCGAATTTTATGACTAATAAAACAATAGTAAACTGTTACTACTCTAAATAACTAACTCGAAATAGTTATCTATAATAACTTATGTAAATTAATCTAAATAAATTAGCTAAATTATAACGATTTCTTTCTAAAGATATAAAACAATTCAATTATCAATAAATATACACAGAGTGCTTTATACATTTCTGTTTTTTCCATTAACATTAAATTAATATTAAAAAAATAAAACAATAAATAATATAAAACACACGACTTTTTTAGAAACTTTTTTAGAATTGTCACTATCCAACATTTTTCCTCTTTTGATACTACCATGATCAAACTCTGAGCAAACATTTCTTCTTGCACCTCTAATCCTATTTTTAATTTGATACAGATTGAAATATAAAACCATAAAAAGAAGCATAGTATATAAAAACTTCGTTATTTCTCTTTTATTGTCTTTGTCGGACATTTAGGTGGATTGAATGGGATCGAGATTACAAAAAATTGAAAAATAAATGAAATTGTTTGAACTTTTTCATGTTAAACAAGATAAAAAAAGATAATTATTTTCAATTTGATTTTTTCATGGCGGTTCTAAAAAACGTATTTCTATAAAAAAACATATTCATAAGAATATTTGAAAAATAAAGACATATTTTACCGGGTTGAAGTCATTAGAGAAATATATTTCTACAGATAATTTAAAAAGTTTTTTTGTGCAACAACCCAATAATCAAACTTATAGTAAATAATAATTTAATGGTACTTGGTTTTTTTGTAGGCATGAATATTCTTTTAATCATTTCATTTCAAAAGATTTTGAAAAATTTCTTAAAGGAGTCATTTTCATTTAACAAGATCTAATATCTTGATGAAAGGCGAAATATTTTTTTTAGATACAGGCGGAATATTTTAATAAACAATTTTTTTTGTTTGGCAAAAAATTATTATTAGAGGTTCGCCTAACACGGAATTGTGAAAATTGACCAATCAAGTTGAATCTTTCATTAACTATGTTGATAAGATTTTGATGATGAGTCAAACAGCATGTTTGATCTGTTATAACTTTACATAAGCTGTAACTCCTGTAACGAAGATATGCTTCATAATAAAGGAAGAATATCACGATAATATTTTCTACTTCCCCATTGATCATTTTAGAATCAAATGGCGGGATTCGAAAATATTTTCCATAAATAGATATTTCAATAATTAATTAATTGTTAATTAATTATTGATTATCTTAATTATTTATTCTTAGGAATATTATTTGAATTAATATTAAATAGTTATCCGATAAACAAATGTTTGAAAGTCAAAAATAAAATATTTCCTAATCAAGGAAATTATTTTGTTATTTTTTGCAACTTCTATCCAACCTTCTATAAAAAATTAGGTTATTTAGAAACCACTCTCAAACAATGTTTCCAGATTAATTTCGTCCAGATACAATGAAAATCTTATCTGAAACGAATTATGTCAATTTGGAATAATTGATTGGTTATTTCCTTGTATAGAAGTTTGATTCGCTGTGCTGGCCGAATCTTCTATAATGTTATATCTCGGGGTTAAAACATCCATTTAATACAAATACTTGGATAAAGCATTATTGAATCTATTCGCTGATCCACAGAAGCGACAGTCCGCTACAGCGTCACAGAAGGCTGAAGCTTCCAGCCAAGGTTCTGTGCTCACACAAGTCTGGTTGATTTCCTTGTGATTCGATCTAGACTCATCCTAAACTCAGCAAGAGAGTTTCTTGCACCGGTTAAGCTATTCTAACCGCCCCGTTGTAATACCTCAAATTTACATACGGGCCGCGAACAATCATCTTTAAGCCAACTTTCATTCCCAAAACGGCCGAAGCCCAAAATCCATACAACTTTAAAAGTCGTTTTACACAAAACGGAAATAAAAAGAAAAATAATAACAGCGACAACAGCCACAAAAGCCATCTCAGCTGGCTCAACCTCTTCCACAGCAGTTGCCTAATCAACAGGCTCAGTAATAAATGGTGCAAGCACCACCGGGTGAATGGAACTGCGGCTTCATCCAATCCGCTGCCAAGTTAGATGGCGCAGCAATCGGCTATGTACTCTCAACTTCAGCAGCCGCAGCTGCAATAGCAGCAACTGTGAAAGTGCCACCAAAGCTTGAACGACATCAATTCCAGCAAGCAGATTGCAGATGCAACAGCAGCATCCGCAAATGCATCATCATCAGCGTTAACATCAACAACATCAGCAATCAAACCTCAGGCGCTACCACAAAAACAGAGCGATTGAGACGAACTTAGTATCCCAGGAACAACAGTTATGGCTGATAACAATCACAACCTCAAATCGCTCGGATGCAGCCATAGAAAATCAAGCAGCACATAACAGCTGCAACTACATGCAGTCGCAGCAACAACAAAACCCCCAGCCAGACAGTTGTTAAGACCATGCCAATTCATCCAAGCCAAAGACAACGTACTTACCTGCCAGCCGTCCAACCAGTCGTTGGGACTGTTCGTCCAGTTCAGCCTACTAGAATACAGTTCGCACAACTGTGCCAGAAATACCCGTCAGCAGCTTCCAACTCCAGAAGCAGCAGCAATCTGCTGCAGCTACAACGACTGCCGCTCGAAGCAAGGCTACACCAAGCTGCCTTCTCCTTCAACACCGTCAACCTTTGCCCCCTACGACCACGACGTCACTCTTTGTTGAGCTTTACTCCCAGCAATCTATCCGTATTCCACAGGGAAACATTTTATAAGTCCTTCCCAAAGGTGGCGAATCCAGCCAGAGAGTTGTGGAAGTGATCACATACCGAATGAAGTTCACTCCTGTAGCTGCGAATATGACGCTCCACCCAGGATTCTCTGCTGCTTTGTCTCTGTTTGATCCCTTGTGTTCTTCACCTCGCCGAGTTACTCATCCTCTGCCTGACAGCAATTTTCTCCAGTTTTGGCGAACTTCCCCAAGCTGCACCCATCAACTTCAAATTGGGGGCCCAAGACGTAACCATCTCGAAGTGGGTCAGAGACAAGACCTAGACAATCTGCAACCCCTACCCACAAAATTTGTTAGCCCATCAAGCACTAACCCACATTTCTCCAAAGAGCCCAAGGCAGCTCAGCCCCATGATACAAGGCCAAACCCAGCCTAAAACAAAACCCAAAAGGCCAAGACAAAGCCAGACAAAACCCAAACCCAAAGAAAATCCAAAGGAGGAAATGGAGGTAGCCCAAAACACATCACAGCCCAAGCCCATGGATTACCTGCATTCCCGACAGGATCTCTGCTGAAGGACGATCCCAACGCACCTGACAGGAAGCTCCCCCTGAATCCTCAGCCGCTTTCTGTCTCCTCCTGCAAAAGACGATTTGGACGACGCCCCGGCTTGATCCTGTCTCCCAACAACATTCAACTCCCCAACCGAAACGGATCAGCTAACTGAATCGGAGGGATAATTGCAAGCAAATTAAGATGATCGAAGGAGTTTCAGGGAGGAGAGAGCCAACCAGAAGCTCGGAAGGGAAAGGGGAGGCTAACGAGATAGTCAAGAGAGTGGAGAAGCTTTAAAAAGAAACGAAACATACCAAAGCAAGGGGGTAAAAAAAAAAAGCTTTCTGGAGGGGAGATTAACGAAATCATCGTTCTTCATCCCTTCTTCCTTCTCCCTGGACTCTTCTCCTGAAGGATAGAAGTCCAACAGCCAGTCTTCCCCTTTAGTTTTGAAATCATCGTCAGTCCTCTACTCCTCTTGGAAACTCGCCACCCTTCATATCCTGTCGACCACCTTTGTCGCTGGGATCTCTAGACGTCTTCGAACAGAAAAGGGCGCTTCTTCTGAACTTGGAGGAAAGAACCCTGCCGCCGGCTGTCTTCACCACCAGGAATCCTACAGCAAATTCAAGCCAAGGTAAGAACAACTAAAACTTAACAGGATCCCCCAAGTGGCCAACCCAAACAGGGGACCAAATCAAGGCAAGGGAGGATACGTCTTATCTCTGAGGGTGGTGGACTTTGGCTCCTCGCGACGCGCCGACGGCGACGCAAATCTTCGATGATAGCTCCAGCGTCACTAACATGCTGCTGCTAGCAACCACTGGCTTCTCTTCTTAGTAGCAGCGATGGAGACAAATCTCCTAACATAGGCCCCCCTTCCCTCTCAGTTGGCTCCAACCGGTTCCGTTAGCAGGCGATGGCTTCCAGGCTCCCAGTAGGGAGCCCTCTTGTCCTTTTAATCTTTTCTCTTCATGTGCAGGTAAACATTTTGAAGACGGAGATGTTCTGCCCTCTTCAGCTGCACCATTATCCCCACCAACCAGCACCAATACACCTCGGTTATGACGTCGTTTCTTCCCCGATGCCTTTGAGCTTGAAGCAGAGTGTATGACCTTCTCGACCCCCGCCCTGACGAGTCAACAGCAACCAGACGTCTACAACAACCCCGTGGCATCCAGGTCAAAGCCTCTTTCCCTGAGCACCAACCACGGCTGCCCACGTCCTCCCGGCGTTCCCTCCACCAGTAGCGGCAATCCCGTCAACCTCCAGAGTGTCGCGCCCGCCCGGCGACCGGCTGATCAGCCCCCGCTTCCTCAGCCCAGATCCGTCACAGCGGCCCACTCTCCGTCTTCCAGCCTTCCCCCGTCCTCAGATTCCATGCGCCTCAACCGCATCCCGGCGAACCTCCTTCCCCGACGCCCCAAGTCAGCCAGCAGCTCCACGGCAGCCCTGGCAAATGAGCCCTTACCCCGGCAGCAGCTCCACGGCGGCTCAGTCGACCCATTTCCCGGAACTCCCCCCTCCGGCGCACCCACGTCCGGCAACGGCAACCAGCAGCCTCTCCCCGGCGTTCCTGAACCCACAGCCTGTCTCTTATACACATCTAGATGTGTATAAGAGACAGCCTGGAAACCTACAGCAAATTCAAGCCAAGGTAAGAACAACTAAAACTTAACAGGATCCCCCAAGTGGCCAACCCAAACAGGGGACCAAATCAAGGCAAGGGAGGATACGTCTTATCTCTGAGGGTGGTGGACTTTGGCTCCTCGCGACGCGCCGACGGCGACGCAAATCTTCGATGATAGCTCCAGCGTCACTAACATGCTGCTGCTAGCAACCACTGGCTTCTCTTCTTAGTAGCAGCGATGGAGACAAATCTCCTAACATAGGCCCCCCTTCCCTCTCAGTTGGCTCCAACCGGTTCCGTTAGCAGGCGATGGCTTCCAGGCTCCCAGTAGGGAGCCCTCTTGTCCTTTTAATCTTTTCTCTTCATGTGCAGGTAAACATTTTGAAGACGGAGATGTTCTGCCCTCTTCAGCTGCACCATTATCCCCACCAACCAGCACCAATACACCTCGGTTATGACGTCGTTTCTTCCCCGATGCCTTTGAGCTTGAAGCAGAGTGTATGACCTTCTCGACCCCCGCCCTGACGAGTCAACAGCAACCAGACGTCTACAACAACCCCGTGGCATCCAGGTCAAAGCCTCTTTCCCTGAGCACCAACCACGGCTGCCCACGTCCTCCCGGCGTTCCCTCCACCAGTAGCGGCAATCCCGTCATCCTCCAGAGCGTCGCGCCCGCCCGGCGACCGGCTGATCAGCCCCCGCTTCCTCAGCCCAGATCCGTCACAGCGGCCCACTCTCCGTCTTCCAGCCTTCCCCCGTCCTCAGATTCCATGCGCCTCAACCGCATCCCGGCGAACCTCCTTCCCCGACGCCCCAAGTCAGCCAGCAGCTCCACGGCAGCCCTGGCAAATGAGCCCTTACCCCGGCAGCAGCTCCACGGCGGCTCAGTCGACCCATTTCCCGGAACTCCCCCCTCCGGCGCACCCACGTCCGGCGACGGCAACCAGCAGCCTCTCCCCGGCGTTCCTGAACCCACAGCGGTGGACTTCGGCTCCTCGGCGTCCCCAAACTCGCGGCGGCAGTCCCACGGCAGCTCCGGCGACCTTCCCAGAAACTGTGGCAGCCGTGAGCTCGAAACCCATCTCTCCTCGGCGTCTCCAGGCACGGCGGTTGCGGGTCCACCCCCCCGTGGCGGTCCCCGGGACGCGCACAGCGTGACCCTCCCCCGGCGCCAGCTCCATGCGACGGCGAAACCCACTCCTCCCTCGAATCCACCTCCCCGGCGGAACCCCCGGCCCAGCTGCGACGGCTCCACCACGGTGAACCCTTCCCCGCAACCTTCAGGAACCCGCGGCGGCTCTCCACTCCCCCCCCGGCGAGCGCAGACCCGCCATAGAAGATCGACCCGGCGCCCTGAACGCACGGTGGCAGACCCACCGGCGACACTCCGGACTTAACAGCGACGGATCCGCACTCGCGCGGTTCCCAAGGCCAGACGACGACAACCCAGGGCAGCCCGCCCCGACTTCCGTGGCCCAAGCGTCGCGATCGGCACGGCGAAGCCCCTGGACCTTGGCGGGACGAATCCAGTGAGATCAAGCGACGGCGCCCCACACCACAATCACCGCGGCTCCACATCAGTCAAGCTCAGGAAGGCCGGCACCTCGACAGAGAGAAAGGAAAGGTCCATCGGTCTAAGATAGACAACTGATTGAAGAATGAAAAATCAAATGCGAACGTGTCCCCCTCCTATTAACCAGTACGTAATGGTTCTTATTGGTGGTTTAACAATTAGGGTATTATTTTCCTGGATGATCATGTCTGTGAGTATGTACATAGAATAGAAGCTATCACTCATGTGAGTAAACGGAAACTCCTCGACATCAACCGACAATCACAACCAAATACACATCCCCGATTGAAACGGTAAGACAAGCCTTAACCCTTCTCAATTTAATCGGAATTTCACTAAAGACTTTGACTGATACTAACACACTCTTACATTTTCTTTGCATGTACACTGAGCACAACTTCGAGGATCAAAATTCAAAACTTTCGAAGATTCGAAGACGCGTGTTACAACCGGCGATCACCCCGGCCTAAAAAACCGTGGGCGAAGATTAAGCGGCCCCAACTTCACAAAGGTACAAAGGGGAGGTGCGGGCCTCCCCGAAATTATTTTTGAGCCCATTGTAACGGTTGCGGGCCCAAGTGCATAGGCCCGCAACACCGCCCTTCCCCGCCCTTTACTCTTATTGTTTGTGAGTTGCCGCATGACTTAGGCTTAGGTTAGTTCGTGTGTTTGTTTTTAATCAACCTACCTTAAAATCGATACGAGTACTCCCAGAGCCCACGTCAATCAAAAGTAACTTTTTGGACAAATCGCCACCCTTTTTCGCATGTGGTAGAGTACTAAGGTTAGTAAATAGGAATCCCCGAACCCAGAACTCTGATTTTTTCCGACTTAAAATCACATTTTTAAACTAAGTCGGTGGCGACTCCGAACAGTTTTCTAAAGCTAAAACTAAACCCACTACCCCTTTTTTTCGGAGCCATTTTGGGGTGAGGTGACGGCTCCGAGCCGCTCTTGGGCCCTCCCCGAAATTCGCGAGCGAGGCCTTAACGCAGCCTTTCGCTCGCCGCCTAGGGACTGGAGACGGTTGGCCGAGAATGCCCCGCAGACCCGTTCGCGAATCAAGGGAAGGCCCAACCCGGAGCCCTTTTCCGCAGCGTCCGGCGTTCGAGCCAGAACGCCGACCGGATCCTCGGGCTTGCCGGAACCGCCGTCGCGCGCCGCTAGGCCGGAAGGGCGCGCGCACATCCCGGATGGCAACTCCGCTGGGGACCTCCGCATGTGGATTCCTACCGAAAACCTTTTTACCACATGTGGAGAGGAGTTACTTGTTTTCGCATGTAATTGATTGGCTCGGTGCCTTTTGTATGATCTCCTCCCTGTGTATGTTTACCGCTTTCCTAGGCATACTTAGGTAAGTACCTATACCCGGGACTAGGATTTTTAGGGGGTCACCGTAAGGCACGGCCTCGCTGCTTCCCGCGGCTTGTAGGCTATGGACCGGGACCCGCCTCCCTTAGTCCGAGGGAGGTCTTAGAAGCCTCCATCCGAGTCTAGAAATTGCTTGCCCACTACAGGTACCAGACGCCGCATGTGTATCTGTCTGTTACTAAGTGCCTGTTTCTCGTGCAGGGACAGGTTCAGGTATGTGTTGTATGTGATAAACTGTAACACTAACCTCTGTTCATTTTGCAGCGGTTTGGGTTGGTCACAGGGGGGGTTTCCGAATTCCTTTTCTCCCTTCCCTAACCCCTTTTACTGCTTTAATGCATCCATACCCATTCATAACTGCATGAATGCATTTCAATTTACAAACGTTCTTGTAATAATACGCATTTTGTTTTACTTGAACACGATTGCGCAAATCGCATGCCAAATCATACTAGGATTAGGGATTGGAATGTTATCATCTCCGAATGACACCCTATTATGCAGGAAGATTTCATGGAGCCAATTGCATTGCGACAGAAGAACATGCCTAAGGTCCACCACCTCCACCAGTGGCTGCCGTTGCTGAGGCCATCCGAACTCGAGTTCGTGCGGTCCAAGCTCAAGGGGCTCTTCCACCTCATGCGTCTGGAATTGGACTGGGCTCTCCTGCAGAACCTGGTGGCGCGCTGGGATCCAGACTCCTTTGTCTTCCGCTTTGGGGACTTGAAGCTGGCGCCGCTCTACGAGGAGTACATCAACCTCGCTGAGATGCCCCACCGCATAGGGATACTGCCCCTGCCTCGGATTGACAAGCCGAAGGAGTACATAGCGAAGCTTCTTCAGATTTCATCGGCAAGCGTCCCCGGGCTCTTCAACTCCCAAGGAGATATCAGCGTCAAGGACGTCATTGATCTCCAGCTGGTGCCATTCAACCCGCGCATGGGAGAAGGCCAAGGATCAGCGCGAGCATTCATCCTCCTCTCCGTCGGGACGATCCTGTACCCACAGAACGAGAAGACGATCAACCGGCGAGCTGTCTACATCACCAAGGCAATACTTGAAGACGCTCCTTTCCTGCCCAACCTGATCGGAGAGACCAACTTCAGCCTCACCAACATCGTGCGTGAAGCAAAGCGAGGAGTCCGCAACCACAGGATGACCTTCTGCCCAGCCCTGCTGCAAGTATGGTTCTACACCCATCTCGGGATCACGGGAGAAGCCTTCACTAGGGAGCACACACCGGGGTTGCTTGCCCGCATCGTGGAGCGTGCCCGCCTGCCTGCACGCACTTTCGTTGGAGTGGACGCTCTGTTCCGGTCTCTGGAGCCTGCCGATTTCTACCAGAGAGCCCGCTGCTTCGACACAGATATTGCCATCACCTCCTCGACGGATGGGCTTTTCATTCCAATCATGGGGTTCGGAGGCACCTCTTATTACGCGCCGTTCTAGGTTCGACACCAGCTAGGATTAGCCCCGAAGACCAGGGCACCCCCGCAGCAGCTCTTCCGACCACTCAGCCTCGACGACAAGGTGGTCAAGACAGCACTCCAGAGGGTGATCGCGCACATCTCCCGCATATGGATGACACTCACGGAAGAGATCTGCGAGCTTCCACCAGAGCCCGATGAGGAGGATCGTGCAGCCCAGTCCCAGCGTTTCTAGAGGAAGCGTCATGCTCTGTGGGATCGCACTTGACCGATGACGTCTCCATGCGGCTACCGGGCCTGCGCGCCCGTTCTATCTTTCTTTTCAGTCGATTGTATTTACCTTTTTAAGACGATGTCGAACTTATTGCCTTCTATCTAATTCGTTTCCCTTCGTTCGGGGTTAAATTCGAGTGACAACAATCCAATCCCTATATTAGACATCTCATGCATCACTACATGTCATGCATCCATAGTATCACTGCTTGATGCTAATCGAATTTTCCTTTGTTCATCAAGGTACCGAGCAATTGCTCCATACCGAAAGCGTCTAAGATACCGCACCATCCGGGCGGTGATGGCTGAAGCTTCAGCAGGACCACCGCCAACTCCCATGATCGTGTCCCCGGCAGCGGAAGAAGTAGCCCCGGCCGCTGGAGTCACCATCGCAGTCCCCCCACCCGCCGCCATCGAGTTCTCAGCTTCGATGGAGGCTGCCTCGCCTTTCCCAATTTCAACCTTCCCGCCATTGCCCCAGACCATACTTGCTGCCGGGCAACCCTCCGACGGGAGAACCTCGCCATTGTACATCCCACCATTGACTACGTCAGTAGCATCAACAGTGCAACCCTCGGCAGCCCTACTGACCTCAGCTCCCTTCAATCCTGCCTCGAACACGCTAGCCCAAGGCGCCAGCGATCCCTCACTGGGAGACAAGGTGGAGTCTCTCACGGCCGAGCTCTCTTCCTTGAAGACGATGATGGCCGAACTCATCCAACGACAGCTAGCAGCCACACCTGCTCCTGCCTCCTCCCAAAACCCACATCTTCCCCCTGTCATGCCAGGACCTCAAACACCACCATATCCATCTTACCCTAGCCTAAATACTTCCTCAAATACTTTGCCTACTTATAACCCATCAAACACTATGCCTTCCTACAACCCAGTCATGCCCGGATCCGCTACCTCCACAAGTGTGGCATCCTTATATAACCCATACATGCGTGGGCCACCCCCTTCCCTTCCGATGCCTCAACCCTATTTACCTCCATACTACCCACAGCCAACGTCCCAAGGGCCAACTCCCTACCCTCCTATGACATTCGGGCCAACTCCCCATGTCCAAACAACAACACCCGGGCCAACTCCCTATCATCAAACTACCTCTACACCTCCTCCTTTCAGAATCCCTCCGCCAGTTGCTACCCCTTCAGTTCCGCATGTGGAACCTGCCTTGCCAACCCCACGAACCTGCAACGCGGCAATCGTCGACGAGCTGTTTGGCGAACAACAACAAGCTAGCGCTTTCGAGACAAGGCTCGAAGCTAGGATTGCCTCAATGCAGCAAGAAGAGGCTCGCCGCATGGCGAAGTTGGAGGAGCGCCTAAACGCCATCCAAGGATATCGGGCACACAACTGGGAGTACGCCAACTACCAGATCCCGCAAATACAAGTCCCGCCAAAATTCAAGATGCCCGAATTCGAGAAGTTCCGCGAGAATGGCTGCCCGGAACTACATCTCAAGCACTTCTGCCACAAGATGGCGGTATATCCAGCAGATGACAAATTTCGCATCGCCATGTTTCAAGAAAGCTTGGCGGAATCAGCGCTACATTGGTACTACACCAAAGATGTCAGCCAGTATGCAACATTCAAAGACCTAGCTCTTGACTTCCTCAACTACTACAGCTTCAATGTAGAAATGGCGCCAACAATCTCGGATCTGCGGAAACTGAAGAGGTACCGCACCGAAGACGTCAAGCAGTTCGCCTATCGGTTCAGGCACATTGCGTCTCAGATCAAGCCGGCACTTACGGAGAGGGAGCTCATCGATGAATTCATGCAGTTGCTCCCACGTGAGTACATGCCCTACATGATCGGGCAGACATTCTCCACCTTCGCTCAGGCAGTCATCAACGCAGACAAGCTTGACGGAGTAAACCGAGAAGGGTTGATCCCTTCCCCTTCGGCAAAACCGGCAGTGAAGCCCAAGCCCAAAGAGCTTATCGCAACTGCTGAGCAAAATAGGCAGTCGATGAGGGCAACTCCACCACCAGC
>JARUPW010000019.1:0-196768 GCA_029817735.1 Melastoma sanguineum | reverse complement strand
CTTTCTCAATCCAACTTAACTATTCGGGCTTTCGACGGCGCGAAGCGACAGGCCCATGGCGAAGTCACGTTGGAAATCAAAGTTGGGCCAACCTTATTCTCTACCCAGTTTCAGATTCTGGAGACTGCAGGGTCCTTCAACATGTTGCTGGGGCGTCCATGGATTCATCAAGCCGGGGCAGTTCCTTCGACGCTACACCAGATGGTTCGATTTTCCTCAGATGGCAAGCTCATCACAGTCCGAGGAGAACATTCAATGGAGCTTTGCCACGAGATTGACATGCCATACGTGGGAGAGCCAACCGAAGAGCCGTCAACAACACAGACCCTGGAGTTGGTCAACATGGTGAGGCGCGACTACAAATCTGATCCCCTGATGAAATGGGGCAACATCAGCGCTGTGAAGGAGTTCCTCCGACATGGGTATCAACCGGGCCAAGGACTCGGAATCAGAGGACAAGGAATGATTTATCCGATCACTATCCCAGCCCCTGCAGGGACTAGTGGACTCGGATTCACAGCCAAAGCGCGGCGCAAACAGGGCAATCACACCAGCAGCAAGTCGGCTATCCGTTTCGTCCGTTCATCTGCGGCGACAATGGAGGGTGAAATACTATCGGAGAAACTGGAGAACGTGAAGATCCAGAGTGACGAGGAGGTCAACGGCGAGCGGACGATCGTTGAACATGTCAATATCATCCAAGTGAATTTGGGGCAAGGTCATAGGCGTCGACCTCGCAGACGGGCTCGTTTCATACCTTATGACTTCGCCATTCCCTGGGATCAAATACCGGCGTATGTTCAGCAAGCCCGAGCACCGCCTTTTCGAGCTCCACGGGTGCCAATCCCGCCTAGGACGCCTCCAAGGGTTGAAACGCCTCCAAACAGGCATGCAGATTCCCCTGCTACGAGCGAAGAAGTGGAGGGGAAACATGACAAGATGACAAGGACACAAGAGTCCGAGGAAGAAGTCTGTATGATGGAAGCGTCGATCCCGGCCGAGCCAGACATGCCTCTCGACGGGTGAAACTTTCCATCTTTACTTTTCTGCACTTAGATAGATAGAGTCTAGAATAGGTCACCTTGCTACATTCTGGTCGCGGACTAGCAAGGTTGTCTATATGTAACGCGACCCCTAGGCAATACCTAGGGCGTTTGTGGGATCGGGCCGCTGATGATCAGGGCGAATCCGAGGAAACGACGAGGGACCCGCTGAGTCCTGATCCCACAGCATTTTCTTTTGGTCAAAAGCGCATGCCTTATTATGAATTGTCGCATGAAACGATATTCCAAATAGTTCATTTGGATACATTACTTTGATTTCTTCTCCTTTTCAGGAACGGCGCTTCGGGAATACCCGAGAAAACCTCTGAACAAGACGGAGAAGCAGTAGACGACCCCAAATCCATGGACGGATATTATGGATTGGAACAAGGTCTTCAACAACATGAGGAACCGGAGGACATCACACTGCAGAAGCCGATTTCAATCAACATCGGAACCCAAGATGACCCCAAGGAATTATTCATCGGCGCAGACTTGTCAAAGGATGAAACTAAAGACATCATCAACCTGCTCAGGGAATTCTCTGACGTCTTTGCCTGGTCATACACGGACATGCCGGGATTAGATTCAGAGATTGTGGAACACAAGATCCCTACAGATCCGTCAATCCATCCTATAAAGCAGAAGCAACGCCGGTACAAGCCCGAATTAGCCCTTGCAATCAAGGAAGAAGTGGATAAGCTGCTGAAGGTCAACTTTATTGAAGTGGCTACCTATCCATAATGGGTCGCTAATATAGTCCCGGTCATCAAGAAGAACGGGAAGGTCCGAGTCTGCGTCGACTATCGCGACCTCAACAAGGCGAGTCCCAAGGATGACTTTCCACTCCCGCACATCGATCTATTGGTGGACAATACCGCTGGATTCAACAGATTCTCTTTCATGGACGGATTCTCCGGTTACAATCTGATTCGCATGGCTGAAGAAGACAAGGAGAAAACAACCTTCACGACACCCTGGGGCACATTTTGTTACAGGGTCATGCCCTTTGGACTCAAGAATGCAGGGGCAACCTATCAACGTGCTATGGTGGTCCTTTTTCACGACATGATGCATCGCGAGATTGAAGTCTACGTCGACGACATGATCGCCAAGTCCAAAGAAGATGAAAGCCACACAGTCATTCTCCGAAAGCTATTCGAACGGCTTCGCAAGTACAAGTTGCGCCTCAACCCCGCCAAATGCGTATTTGGAGCGACTTCAGGCAAACTTCTTGGTTTCGTTGTCAGTAACAGATGCATTGAGATTGATCCAGATAAGATCGAAGCGATTCGCGATCTCCCAGCTCCAAGGTCAGTCAAAGAAATCCGCGGCTTCATGGGCCGCGTTAACTACATCGGAAGGTTCATCTCCAACCTAGCCGACACGTGCAAACCCCTATTTAAGAAACTGAGGAAGGACGTCAAGTTCGAGTGGGATGATGATTGTAAAGTTGCATTCGAACAGATTAAGACATATTTGACAGAACCACCAGTTCTCATCCCGCCAAAGCCGGGGCATCCTCTCACACTCTACCTCACAGTTAGAGAAGAATCATTTGGAGCCATGCTTGCCCAACAGTTACCAGGCGCCAAGGAGCATGCAATCTACTACCTTAGCAAGAAGTTCACTGACTGCGAGTCTCGGTACACCACTTCCGAACGTACTTGTTGTGCACTCATTTGGGTCCTCCACCGACTCCGACAGTATACTCTGCACTACGAGATCTTGTTAGTGTCCGAGAATGATCCACTCAAATATCTCTTCGATAAGCCAACATTGATGGGAAGAGTCTCTAAGTGGCAATTACAACTTGCCGAGTTCGACATTCGATTCCACTCCACGAAGTCAGTGAAGGGGAGAACGATCGCTGATCATATCGCCGAATATCCAGGAACAGATAATTCATCTCTGGAAATCGGACTGCCGGACGAGAACATCCTACTCATGGAACAAGAACCAAGATGGAAGATGTACTTTGATGGTGCAGTTAACTCCTCATGATCAGGGATAGGAGCTGTTGTAATCTCCCCAGATGGACAGTATTACCCAACAGCGGCCAAGGTCACCTTTCCCTGTACGAACAACATAGCCGAGTATGAAGCGTGCATCCTCGGCCTACTTCGCGCACTCGACATGCGGGTTAAACTCCTCGACGTTCATGGAGATTCGGCACTCATCATCTCCCAAACGAACGGAGCATGGCGCACTCGAGACCCAAAGCTCATTCCATATCAGGATTATCTACAAACACTAATCCGACAATTCACTGACATTGAATTCAACTATCTCCCACGAACTGATAATCGATTTGCTGATGCTCTTGTAGTGCTCGCATCAATGATCCCGTTAGCTGGAGAAGTAGACATCGAGCCTCTACGCATCAATATCGCAGACGATCCAAGCTGCATGCACATTGAACAAAGTCAGCCTGAAGACTCTCTACCTTGGTTCGTAGACATCAAGAATTATTTACAATCAGGAGGATTTCCCAAAAATAGCACAGGGAAAGAACGCAAGTTCATCCGGAGGATAACGAGAAGTTATTTCCTAGATGGTGATATCTTGTACAAGAAGTCCTTCACGACGGCTCTCATGCGATGCGTCACCAAGCAAGAAGCTGAAGCCCTCATTGTCGAAGTCCACGAAGGGGTTTGCGGACCACACATGAACGGATACGCTCTCGCCCAGAAGATCATGCGACAGGGGTATTATTGGCTTACAATGGAGGCCGAATGCATCAAATACGTCAAAGCATGTCACAAGTGTCAGATTTACAGCGACAAGGTACATGTGCCTCCAACAAGACTTTACCCGTTATTCGAGCCATGGCCATTCTCAATGTGGGGCATGGACGTAATCGGACCCATCAATCCCAAAGCATCCAACGGGCACCGATTCTTGCTAGTCGCAATCGATTACTTCACCAAATGGATTGAAGCCCAGTCCTTCAAAGAAGTCACAGGGAACAACGTCGTGCGTTTCATGAGGGCGAACATCATCGCCAGATACGGAGTTCCAGAACTGCTCATCACTGACAACGGTTCAAACTTCAACAGTAAACTGATGGAATCCCTCTGCGCAGAATTCCATATCAAACATCTCAACTCTTCACCGTACCGTCCACAAATGAATGGTGCTGTCGAGGCCGCAAACAAAAATATGAAGAAGATTCTTCAAAAGACGGCAATTACATATCGCGATTGGCACGAGAAGCTCCCTTTCGCGTTACTCGCCTATAGAACGACGATGCGCACTTCGACTGGAGCAACTCCCTTCGAGCTCGTCTACGGCACCCAAGCGGTCATTCCAGCAGAGGTCAAATTGCCAACTCTCAGGATATCATCCCAAAGCAACATGACAGAAGAAGAGAAGGCCAATCATCAGCTCGCCCACCTCGACTTCATTGATGAGAAACGACTTGCCGCAGCTCACCATATGCAATGCTACCAACAACGCATGTCTAGAGCATTCAACAAAAAGGTCAAGCCAATCAGGTACAGACCAGGTGACCTCGTTCTTAAAAGAATCCTACCGAATGTCAAGGATCCACGAGGAAAATTCGCTCCAAACTACGAAGGACCGTTCGTCGTCAAGCACGCCTTCTCAGGAGGAGCAACCATCTTAGCAAGAATGGATTGAGGAGAACTGCCACAAGCAATTAATGCAGATGCTCTCCGACGCTATTACACCTGAATGGTATCCAGATCTCAAGTTAGACTTTTGAGACGATATCCGTCAGCAGAGTTCTTTTACACCTCGAAGAATCACTCAGGATAAAGAACACTGACATCAGGGAAAAGGGAGAAATACACAATCATTCTTCTCCTCATTCAAGTTAAGCGAAATTACATGAACACATTTCGTTTACGTCCTTTGTCCCGTGGGCAGGTACAAGAGCTCCTCATACGTATGGTGCAAAACTCCTATGACAAAGGCGAGGGTGGTAGGGCGGCAAAGCTTCTAGCCAAAGTCTTGTAGCAATTTCGTCAAACCTTCGATTCCATCGGACGAAGACGCAATGACGAAACCATGCAAAAAGGGAAGTACCAAAACTCTACTTCACCTTTATTACAAATGAAGTGGCATGAACAAACTCCATTCTTACTCTAATAGAACAAGTCGCACAAACTCACTTGTTTCTCGCCATCTGTTTGATAGGTACATGAACTTCCTTACACAACAGAGTCAAGCAAGAGTAACTATTTCGTCAACCCTTTGATTCCTCCGGACAAAGATGCAATGACGAAACACATAGAAAAGGGGAGTATCAAAACACTACTTCACCTTTCATATAGATGAAGTTACATGAGCAAACTTCATTCATACTTTAAAAGAAACAAGTTACATGAACTCACTTGTTCTCTGTCCTTTGCTTAGTGTAAGTACATAAACAGCCTACATTACAGACTAAGGCGCGGGCGGTTGGGTGGAAAAATTTCGAACCAAAGCTTCGAAATTGCCTTTGTCATCACCAAAGATGATCGTACTAAAAGGGAATATCATCTACACTGCTCTTTAACAAAATTTCTCATAATTCCCCAGACGGAGTCGTATCTCCATTTCCCCAGCTGGAGTCATGCTTTGACCACCCAAATGGACATATTCATATCATCTCCCCAGCGGAAATTCTAACTCCCCAAGCGAGAGTCGAAGTACATGAGCTAACTTCGTCTCTGTCCGTTGTCAACTGTGTAGGCGCATGGACATCCACACAGCACAGTACAAACTCTTGGACAACGGCGAAGGTGGTCGGGTGGAAGCCGTTCCAGGTTTAATTTAAATCAGAATACGAAAGTGCACAAGAGCACTGCAGAGGTTTGAGTACCTAAACCTGTTTATTTCTAAAGCATTTGTGTGCTCATTTGCATACAATTCGAAACTAATCTTCAATAAAAATGTTTTTGAGCGAGAGTGGAGAAGGCAAGCCTATTCCCAAACACTTACCCAGAGTGATGAGCGCAAACACTGTGAGGATTAATACACGAGCATTCAGACGGATAACGAATCCTTTGACAAAAGATTCTCTAAACTGGGATGAGATCGAGCATTTCTTCTCTATCCCAGACACGAAACATCAACCATTGCTAGCCTTTTCGAGCCAAAGTAGAAGTTTTCATATACACTTCACCTTTTGAGTCTAAGGACCGCCTCACATCGAGGTTAAAATGGAGATCCTGTAGCTAGAAACCGGAAGCAACGGATCATGGAGGCTACATTTCCTTAAGATTCAAGCGAAGATGCACTATCGACGGTTAAGCTTACCAGTTG
This sequence comes from Melastoma sanguineum, assembly GCA_029817735.1. NCBI lineage: Eukaryota > Viridiplantae > Streptophyta > Magnoliopsida > Myrtales > Melastomataceae > Melastoma > Melastoma sanguineum. The sequence continues at coordinate 190,454 of JARUPW010000019.1, read as the reverse complement.
AGTCGTTCCTAAGGACCGAACTTCTCAAAGAGCTTATCAAGAATACAAATTCCAAAGAAAATTAGTAGAAAACAAAGCCGGGCAAATCCCTGTAATTCAGCAAAGCAAAGAAAGAATTAGCGCAAAGACCAAAGTCTTTAAAAGAAAGCGCAAAATCAAGATCAAAAGAGCAAAAATAAAGCTCCAGGGCCAACATTGGTGGTCGCAAAAGCAAAGGTGCTATCCTTCAAAGACAAAGCTTTCCCCAAAGTGGATTGATCACACCTGCCAGTAAACCAATTATTCATCCCCCAACAGAATATGTCAACTGGTGAGCTGTCTGAAAGATGGAGAATTTGCTTGAGTGGTGGAACCTCTACGATCCAATAGCTTCCGATGAGGTCCTTAAACTCTTTCTTTTAAACGATTGATTTAAACTTTCAATCTAAAGGCCTTATGCCGAACTTACATTACAACCCGAATAAAGACTCCTTTGACCGGTACATGAGCATCCAAGTCAAGGGAATTCTGAAATCCAACTGAAATAGCTTTTAGAAATGAGAGTGAAACACGAGAGAAATCAGGAGAGCCTTCTCTGCTCTCGCTTAGAAACATGGTTTTAAAAAGAAAACAAAACGAAGCATAATGTGCATGTACATTTAGTTGTTTTGTTTTATTGTGACTAATGACTTCTTGAAGAGCTTTTAGGGTGCATGTTGACCAAGACGCTCTCGAAATATAATTTGAGGTATTCCTGATATCCTTGTGAGAGAATCTTCTCAGATTCCCTCCCAAGGAGGGGCAAACTGTAATACCTCAAATTTACATACGGGCCGCGAACAATCATCTTTAAGCCAACTTTCATTCCCAAAACGGTCGAAGCCCAAAATCCATACAACTTTAAAAGTCGTTTTACACAAAACGGAAATAAAAAGAAAAATAATAACAGCGACAACAGCCACAAAAGCCATATCAGCTGGCTCAACCTCTTCCACAGCAGTTGCCTAATCAACACGCTCGGTAATAAATGGTGCAAGCACCACCGGGTGAATGGAACTGCGGCTTCATCCAATCCGCTGCCAAGTTAGATGGCGCAGCAATCGGCTATGTACTCTCAACTTCAGCAGCCGCAGCTGCAATAGCAGCAACTGTGAAAGTGCCACCAAAGCTTGAACGACATCAATTCCAGCAAGCAGATTGCAGATGCAACAGCAGAATCCGCAAATGCATCATCATCAGCGTTAACATCAACAACATCAGCAATCAAACCTCAGGCGCTACCACAAAAACAGAGCGATTGAGACGAACTTAGTATCCCAGGAACAACAGTTATGGCTGATAACAATCACAACCTCAAATCGCTCGGATGCAGCCATAGAAAATCAAGCAGCACATAATAGCTGCAACTACATGCAGTCGCAGCAACAACAAAACCCCCAGCCAGACAGTTGTTAAGACCATGCCAATTCATCCAAGCCAAAGACAACGTACTTACCTGCCAGCCGTCCAACCAGTCGTTGGGACTGTTCGTCCAGTTCAGCCTACTAGAATACAGTTCGCACAACTGTGCCAGAAATACCCGTCAGCAGCTTCCAACTCCAGAAGCAGCAGCAATCTGCTGCAGCTACAACGACTGCCGCTCGAAGCAAGGCTACACCAAGCTGCCTTCTCCTTCAACACCGTCAACCTTTGCCCCCTACGACCACGACGTCACTCTTTGTTGAGCTTTACTCCCAGCAATCTATCCGTATTCCACAGGGAAACATTTTATAAGTCCTTCCCAAAGGTGGCGAATCCAGCCAGAGAGTTGTGGAAGTGATCACATACCGAATGAAGTTCACTCCTGTAGCTGCGAATATGACGCTCCACCCAGGATTCTCTGCTGCTTTGTCTCTGTTTGATCCCTTGTGTTCTTCACCTCGCCGAGTTACTCATCCTCTGCCTGACAGCAATTTTCTCCAGTTTTGGCGAACTTCCCCAAGCTGCACCCATCAACTTCAAATTGGGGGCCCAAGACGTAACCATCTCGAAGTGGGTCAGAGACAAGACCTAGACAATCTGCAACCCCTACCCACAAAATTTGTTAGCCCATCAAGCACTAACCCACATTTCTCCAAAGAGCCCAAGGCAGCTCAGCCCCATGATACAAGGCCAAACCCAGCCTAAAACAAAACCCAAAAGGCCAAGACAAAGCCAGACAAAACCCAAACCCAAAGAAAATCCAAAGGAGGAAATGGAGGTAGCCCAAAACACATCACAGCCCAAGCCCATGGATTACCTGCATTCCCGACAGGATCTCTGCTGAAGGACGATCCCAACGCACCTGACAGGAAGCTCCCCCTGAATCCTCAGCCGCTTTCTGTCTCCTCCTGCAAAAGACGATTTGGACGACGCCCCGGCTTGATCCTGTCTCCCAACAACATTCAACTCCCCAACCGAAACGGATCAGCTAACTGAATCGGAGGGATAATTGCAAGCAAATTAAGATGATCGAAGGAGTTTCAGGGAGGAGAGAGCCAACCAGAAGCTCGGAAGGGAAAGGGGAGGCTAACGAGATAGTCAAGAGAGTGGAGAAGCTTTAAAAAGAAACGAAACATACCAAAGCAAGGGGGTAAAAAAAAAAAGCTTTCTGGAGGGGAGATTAACGAAATCATCGTTCTTCATCCCTTCTTCCTTCTCCCTGGACTCTTCTCCTGAAGGATAGAAGTCCAACAGCCAGTCTTCCCCTTTAGTTTTGAAATCATCGTCAGTCCTCTACTCCTCTTGGAAACTCGCCACCCTTCATATCCTGTCGACCACCTTTGTCGCTGGGATCTCTAGACGTCTTCGAACAGAAAAGGGCGCTTCTTCTGAACTTGGAGGAAAGAACCCTGCCGCCGGCTGTCTTCACCACCAGGAATCCTACAGCAAATTCAAGCCAAGGTAAGAACAACTAAAACTTAACAGGATCCCCCAAGTGGCCAACCCAAACAGGGGACCAAATCAAGGCAAGGGAGGATACGTCTTATCTCTGAGGGTGGTGGACTTTGGCTCCTCGCGACGCGCCGACGGCGACGCAAATCTTCGATGATAGCTCCAGCGTCACTAACATGCTGCTGCTAGCAACCACTGGCTTCTCTTCTTAGTAGCAGCGATGGAGACAAATCTCCTAACATAGGCCCCCCTTCCCTCTCAGTTGGCTCCAACCGGTTCCGTTAGCAGGCGATGGCTTCCAGGCTCCCAGTAGGGAGCCCTCTTGTCCTTTTAATCTTTTCTCTTCATGTGCAGGTAAACATTTTGAAGACGGAGATGTTCTGCCCTCTTCAGCTGCACCATTATCCCCACCAACCAGCACCAATACACCTCGGTTATGACGTCGTTTCTTCCCCGATGCCTTTGAGCTTGAAGCAGAGTGTATGACCTTCTCGACCCCCGCCCTGACGAGTCAACAGCAACCAGACGTCTACAACAACCCCGTGGCATCCAGGTCAAAGCCTCTTTCCCTGAGCACCAACCACGGCTGCCCACGTCCTCCCGGCGTTCCCTCCACCAGTAGCGGCAATCCCGTCAACCTCCAGAGTGTCGCGCCCGCCCGGCGACCGGCTGATCAGCCCCCGCTTCCTCAGCCCAGATCCGTCACAGCGGCCCACTCTCCGTCTTCCAGCCTTCCCCCGTCCTCAGATTCCATGCGCCTCAACCGCATCCCGGCGAACCTCCTTCCCCGACGCCCCAAGTCAGCCAGCAGCTCCACGGCAGCCCTGGCAAATGAGCCCTTACCCCGGCAGCAGCTCCACGGCGGCTCAGTCGACCCATTTCCCGGAACTCCCCCCTCCGGCGCACCCACGTCCGGCAACGGCAACCAGCAGCCTCTCCCCGGCGTTCCTGAACCCACAGCCTGTCTCTTATACACATCTAGATGTGTATAAGAGACAGCCTGGAAACCTACAGCAAATTCAAGCCAAGGTAAGAACAACTAAAACTTAACAGGATCCCCCAAGTGGCCAACCCAAACAGGGGACCAAATCAAGGCAAGGGAGGATACGTCTTATCTCTGAGGGTGGTGGACTTTGGCTCCTCGCGACGCGCCGACGGCGACGCAAATCTTCGATGATAGCTCCAGNCCCCCCCGGCGAGCGCAGACCCGCCATAGAAGACCGATCTAGATGTGTATAAGAGACAGCCCTAGAGCTCACAGCGTGACCCTCCTCCCGGCGTTCCAGCTCCATGGCGACGGCGAAACCCACTCCTCCCTCGGATCCACCTCTCCCGGCGAACCCAGGCCCAGCTGCGACGGCTCCACCACGGTGAATCTCCTTCCCCGGTAACCTTCAGGAACCCGCGGCGGCTCTCCACTTCCCCCCCCCGGCGAGCGCAGACCCGCCATAGAAGATCGACTCCCCGGCGCCTCTGAACCTCACGGTGGCAGACCCACCCCCTTGTTTCGACACTCCTGGACTTAACAGCGACGGATCCACTCTCTCCGGCTCACCCAAGTCCAGACGACGACAACCCAGGGCAGCCCTGCCTCCTTTGACTTTCCGTGGCCTCAAGTCTTGCGATCGTCTACGGCGAAGCTTCCTTGGACCTTTGGGTCGACGAATCCAGTGATTGATCAAGCGATCGGCGCCTTCTCACACCACAATCACCTCGGCTCCACATCTGGGTCATGTTCGAGAAGCCTCACCGGGGCGAGCAGAGGGAGAAGGAAAGGTAAAGTCTTCATTCGTTCTTTTTTTTAATAGTTATACAACTGATTGAGATGATTATTTAAAATCAAATGCGAATACGTGTCCCCTCCTTCTTTATAATTCTTAGTTATCGTATGTTTCTTTTTAAGTTGATGTGGTTTTCACATATTTAGGAGTTTTATTTATTTATTCCTTTTCATCGGCATGATATCATTACGTCTAAGTTCATTTGAATGTTTATGTACGAATTAATATTTTATTTCGATGTTCATTACTAACATCCAACTCTATTTGTTTTGCATGTAAAACACGGTAAACTCCTCGGACATCACCGACAATCTACACCAAATACACATCCCCGATGAAAACGGTAAGACAAGCCTTACCCTTCTCAATTTAATCGAATTTCACTAGACTTTGACGATACTAACCACTCTTACATTTTCTTTGCATGTACACTGAGCATACAACTTCGGAGGATCAAAATCCAAAATTTCGAAGATTTCTTGAAGGCGCGTGTAACAAACCGCGCGGATCCACCCCGGCCTAAAAAACCGTGGGCTCGAAGATAAGGCGGCCCCAACCTTCGATCTAAGGTACAAAGGGGAGGTGCGGGCCTCCCCGAACCTTATTTTGAGCCCACTTGTAACGGATTGCGGGCCCAAGTGCATAGGCCCGCAATCACCGCCCCTTCCCCGCCCTTTTGATCTAAATAATTGTTTGTGGTTGCGCGCATGACTTAGGCCTTAGGTTATTCGTCGCATGTTTGGTTTTAATTCAACCAACCTAAAGTCGGGTCCAACGCCCGTTAAAACGTCGATACGAGTCCGGCCCACTCCCGGATCGGGTCCAACATCCGTCAATCAAAAGTAACTTTTTGGACAAATCGCCACCCTTTTCGCATGTGGTAGAGTACTAAGGTTAGTAAATAGGAATCCCCGAACCCAGAACTCTGATTTTTTCCGACTTAAAATCACATTTTTAAAACTAAGTCGGTGGCGACTCCGAACGAGTTTTCCAAAGCTAAAACACCCATCCCTTTTTTCGGGGCCATTTGGGGTGAGGTGCGGCTGCTCAAGCCGCTCTTGGGCCCTCCCCGAAATTTGCGAGTGAGGCCTTAACGCAGCCTTTCGCTCGCCGCCTCCAGGGAACTGGAGACGGTTGGCGAAACGCCCCGCAGACCCGTTTGCGAATCAAGGGAGGCCCAACCCGGAGCCCTTTTCGCGCGCGTCCGGCGTCGAGCCAGATGCCGACCGGATTGGGCCTCGGGGGAGCGGGCCCGGATCCTCGGGCTTGCCGGAACCGCCGTCGCGCGCCGCTAGGCCGGAAGGGCGAGCGCACACCCGTGGTTAAAGAAACTATTTTCTTATACCACAGAAGGTTCAACCTTCTACACTATAATCAATATTTCAAAGTATTAGTGAAAACAACTGAAAGTTGGCGTAGGTGCAATCACCGAACTACTATAAAATCCTTTGTGTTCTTCGAATTTATTTTGAAGTCCATTTCACAAGTTCTGTGTTACGGCAACTTGCGTCCGCTTTGAGGGTTGTGAAAAAGCTTTTAAGAATTCCTTAATTAGACTTAACACTAATTCACCCCGCTCTTAGTGTAATCTTTGGGCCAACAAATCTGATTTGTCCCAACATACATGGTGACAAGTTTATCCCGGATTTCTTTGCCCGAAGTACAAGTAGAGACTTTAACGAATTCGCTTTCCGACATAGCACTAAAATTTAAGTACTTAGCCGTTTTAGTGAGTCGTTTGATCCTAAGGCACTCCCGTGTAGGACGACCATCAGGACCAGTTTGTAGTCCAATCGGTAGAAGAGGTGGACCGTCTTCTATGAACGACCACAAATCATCATCGATTGCATCTATAAAGGCACTCATTCGAATTTTCCAATAAGAAAAATTTTTACCATCAAACATGGGTGGATTCCTAATATGTGGTTTTGGTACATAGTAATTATCGCTCATTTTTCAACTTTCAGAAAGTTTAGGCTTCTATGCAGAACAGTAGAACTTTAATGGTATTGTACTGAATCTCAACGCACAGAAGCCTCTGTTAGACTGAAAATGACGTTGCTGGTAATCAAATCTCTGTAGAATAAAGCAGAAATACCAAAGAGTTTAATTCCACAGAAACCTTAAAGTTTCGGCAGAAGAAAAGCAACGCAGTAGCGATTTTAAGCGTATAGCAGGTAACACCTTCTATAGGATATAACTAAGCACTCAAGCTTTTGTTGAATCCCGTTTTAATACAAATGATTTGATTCTAATAGAGCTATAAGCTACTGTAGAAAGAAACCAACTTATGACAGTAACAGAGCGTAAGCTTCTGTATTGTAGGAATAGAGCACGTAGAAGGTACGAGCTGCTATAGGATCTCAACGAGCTGCTAAGCTTTCGTTGATACCCGTTCTGATATCAATTGTTGGATTTAAAGAGAGAACAAGACTTCTGTAGAATACAACAAAGTGGTGATAGTCAGAGAGCGTACAGAAGGTTCGAGCTGCTATAAGATCTCAACGAGCAGTTAAGCTTCCGTTGAAACCAGCTCTGATACCAATTGTTGGCCCAAAGATTACACTAAGAGGGGGTGAATTAGTGTTAAGACCAATTAAGGAATTCTTAAACGCTTTTTACAACCCTCACAGCGAAAGCAAGTTGCCGTAACACAGAACTTGTGAAATGGACTTCAAAATAAATTCGAAGAACACAAAGGATTTTATAGTGGTTCGGTGATTGCACCTACGTCAACTTTCGGTCGTTTTTACTAATACTTTGAAATAGTGATTACAGTGTAGAAGGTTGAACCTTCTGTGGTACACGAAAATAGTTTCTTTAACCGCGGGGCGGTTAGAATAGCTTAACCAGTGCAAGAAACTCTCTTGCTGAGTTTATGATGAGTCTAGGTCGAATCACAAGGAAATCAACCAGACTTGTATGAGCACAGAACCTTGGCTGGAAGCTTCAGCCATCTGTGACGCTGTAGCGGACTGTCGCTTCTGTGGATCAGTGAACAGATTCAATGATGCTTTCTCCAAGTGTTTACACGTCTCTGATAGCTTCCCTTTTTGTGTTTTTGATATAATCTGCAAAACAAATAAAGATAACCGTCTACAGGAGGCTGCAATCCCTCACCACTTACGCCTGCTGCAGAAACCTTCTCTTGGACCTGCTGTACGCCCACCTGGCGTTACGGACAGCTTTCACGGCCAAGCCCTTCGGATTCATAGCCAACGACGCCTACTGAGTGGCTTCACCAATGCACACCTCCTGCAAGCATATAGACAACAAAATAACCAACTACAGAAGGTTGGAGGTCCCTCACCACTAAACGCCTGCGACGGACTCCTTCTCTCTAACCAACTCTCTACGCCGACTCGCCAACCAACGAACCTTCTCCCCAGGCCCTGGTGTACGCAGTCCGACGTCACGGACAATGTTTCGGTCGAGTCCCTCAGATCCGTACGCAACGACATCACCGGAGCGGCTTCACCCACGCTCAACCCGCTGTAGTCACCTCCTACGAGAACGCTCGCCTGGAGAATCCGTCCTGCACACTCACACACACGTTAAACAACCACTAACTTTGCCAAATGCCAAGACTTACCACTCCCAAAATCTCCTATTTTATTTTTTTCTTTTCTCTCTTATATAGTAGTTCAGACATTCTATTATTAAGGAAATTTATTCTTTTGAAAATAAATTACGACCAGATTCATTCCCATAGTGTATAAACATTTGGGAACAATCTCTGATTGATTTCACATCAATCGGATTATCCAATCACAAGATATCGCCTTACAGAAGGTTGGAGCCAAATTCGATCAACAACCTTATATAGTTGGAAAGAAAAAATATTTTATTTCCAGCCTGAGAAATCTGATCATGGACTTGTGTATTTATCCGTTGGGGACTATCTAAAAATAATTTTGTATTAAATGGATGTTTTAACCCCGAGATATAACACAATAGAAGGTTCGGCCAGCACAGCGAATCAACCTTTTATACAAGAAAATAATTAATCAATTATTTTCAAATTGACATAATTCGTTCCAGATAAGATTTTCATTGTATCTGGACGAAATTGATCTGGAAACATTGTTTGAGAGTGGTTTCTCAATCCTAATCTTTCACAGAATGTCAGATAGAAGTTGCCAAAAATAACAAAATAATTTCCTTGATTAGGAAATATTTTATTTTTGCCTTTCAAACATTTGTTTTATCAAATAACTATTTAATATTAATTCAAATGATATTCCTAAGAATATTCCCTTTTTGAATTAATAAAATAATTAAGATAATCAATAATTAATTAACAATTAATTAATTATTGAAATATCTATTTATGGAAAATATTTTCTAATCACGCCATTTGATTCTAAAATGATCATTGGAGAAGTAGAAAATATTATCGTGATATTCTTCCTTTATTACGAAGCATATCTTCGTTACAGGAGTTACAACTTATGTAAAGTCATAGCAGGTCAAACCTGCTGAGGTTTGACTCATCATCAAAATCTTATCAACAATCTCCCATTTTTTGATGATGACAAAACATTCATCCATAAGTGATATGTTCATACAAGATGACGTATCAAACTCTCCCTCAGATAGAGACGATAAGGGTTTGACACTTTATAAAAGCTTCAACACACTTTTACTTTTGCAGAGTGCAAAAGCTTTTGTGTAAGCACATAGCTTAAATAGATTACAGGGACAAGGCTCCTGTATATTTAGCCCGACAGTAGCATGTGCTTCTGCACTCCCAGCAAAAATGAGTTGTGCTCAAATTTTGCATACCCTTATAGAGGTTAATATACCTCATAGTAGGTTTGTCCTTCTATCCCGCTAAATATCACAAGAATTCTTGTGGTTTTGAGAATTAGCATACGCTATATTTCTGTGTTATCTCCCCCTTGATTGTTACTTACTATTTTTAAAAGTTCTCCAAAATCTCTACCTTTGTCATATAAAAAAGAATGGAAGGAAGAAGTGAAGATCATACTGTAGAAATTTAAAATAGTTCATCCCAAGATGGGGTACACATGTTAATATGACCATTAAGATCCTATAGGATCTGGTCTAAGGTGCTGTAAAGTAAACAGAACACATCACTGCAGATTGTCACGGAGGAGCTGATCCTAACGTGCAACAATGATGACCAACTCAGCAACCTTCTCCTTGAGGACCTTAAGTTCCTCAGTTAGTGCAATAAGCTGTCGCTGCACATCTTTGATGAGATTAGGCAGTGAGGAAGAGGATGAACCTTCGCGAGGGTGATCCAGTGTTGGAACAGGTGGAACTGCAGCCTTCTCAGCAGCAAGTTCAGTCTTTTCAGAAGTAGCGGGTGCTTCCTTCTGTCGACTTTCTTTTCCCTTAGATTTCTGGACCCAGCCACTCCGAGTCTTCACGTATTGCATGCTTGCAATAATTTGTCTGCCAAAGTTCCCGACCCGCCATTTTTCAAGTGCGGTGGCAAGATTTGGATCAATTCCATGAAGTCGGAGGAGAGCAGCAACCACATGACCATAGGGGAGGGCTTTGTCCTTTGCTTTTACACATGCCTCCATGTGACCAAAAACAAGCGCCCCTAGGTTGAACTGTCTTCCTGACAGCAGGTGCTCCATAATCTGAGCATCCCTGGGAGTCCCCGCACCCACGCTTCCTGTCCGTGGTAGGAGACAGAAGATCACTGATCGATGGAGAATCCTCTTGGGAAGCTCCAAAGCCGCAGACTCAAGGTACTATGGCACTTTCACTTTTGTTCCAAGAATCACACTGTATGACTGATTCTTGTTTGGCATGGGAAGAACAGGATGTTCTGAGCAGCCGAACAGAGTGTTCATGTCATGGACAGAGTTGACCAGAGTGATGTTATCAATCACAGTACTAACATACTTATCAAAATTGTTAGTTCTGTAGCAGGTGAGGTTTGCATAGAACTCTTGGATCCTGGTTACAGCAACCTCAACATAAGTTTCACATAAAACTTTCAATTCCAGCTTCTCATACATGGGTGTGATATCCAGGCCATTTGCAGTGAACCCGCTGAAATCAAAGCACTTAATCGCAGCAAGTTGCCTACTTGCAACATCGCAGGAGGGTACAACTTATGCATTAACAACCTGATCTATTTCCGCTTGGGAGATAGAAGATGATACCTGAGGTGTGAAGACATTTGAAGGCTTGGTTTTTTCAAGACTTCTTGCTTCATGGACTTACTCACAACCTCGGGACTCTTGCGCTTGTGTCGTGTTCTAGAAGATACACTCCCAGAAACTATGACTAACATTGAACGCTTGACTTTTGCAGGGACAGGTTCCATAACAATAGCCTTGCCTTTCAGCTTAGTATTGGGAGACACAGAAGGTTTGGGAGCGACCGTCAGGGGAGTAACCTCCTGTACCTTGTCCACGTCATCCTCAGAGGAAACCTCGTCTCTGACAGGGGTTTCATCTTCTTGACCCAGATCAGTGTCCTCCAGAGGGTTCTCATCCTCCAAGACGAGATCAGTAGCAGGATCAGACACTTCGTCAGCCTCAATAGCAGGTTCCTCCAGAGAGTCCTCCGGTGTAGGGTTCCCCTTGGAAACAGGGGTTTCTTCCTGCTGTACTTCGGCAGTGACGTTGGAGATCTCCTTGTCCTCAACAAGCGAGTACTCGGCGATTTCCGGTTCCAGGGGTGCGATTTTCTCATTAACAGTAGGAATCACGGGGGTGGCTGGTTGAAGTTCAGCCGATGGAGGCGTGACAGAGAGAGAAAATGAGCAGCGAGTTCCGACCTTGCTCTTCGGTGCCATTTGCCAGGGTGATTTGAGCAATTAGGGAGTAGGGAAGGATCAGCTTTGCTTTCTAGGGTTTCTCAAGTGAGTTTCAACTGTGGTATGGAACCACGATTGAAAAACGTGAGAACATATAGAAGCGTTAATCTGGTTTAGGAAAAAATATAATATTTTATTTTATTTCCTAAAATTGATTAATTGAGAAAATCTTCCCAATAAAATCATAACTTCCCAATTTTAATCAAGATCAATGATTCTTGACGTGAGGAGAGATAAATCATATAAGATTTTCTCAAATTTTTTTGAAATAAAGATATGCTTTCAGATAGAAGATTTCCTTTCTGTTTCAAGCTTCTATAGAGGACATATTGAAATATTCCTCCAAGATTTATTAAGAAAATCTGAAAAATATCACTTAAGATTTTCTCATCATATATTCACTTAATTAAGGAATATATTTGGTTATCATCGAAGTATAAGTACCGATTTAACCCATACAGAAGGTATAACCTTCTATGTGTAGTTTCTGTAAGAATTTACGTTAATGAAAAGGACTCTTTTTTGACAAAAATTTTCATTAGAATAATATTGTCCATAGTACTCTTCTGAAAAATACATTTCGAATTAAAATTTCGAAAGATATTTAATACAAAACGTTGAACCTGCTGTACAACGTCTCTATTATTTAAAATGGATAACAAATCCCCAATTCATTCCTGAAAGAGAAGAATTTCTCCTTATCAAGGGGTTTGGTGAAAATGTCAGCCAATTGCTTGTCTGTATTAACGTATTCTACGCTTATAGAATCTTGTTGTACATTATCCCTCAGAAAATGATGTCTGAGTTCTATGTGTTTTGATCGTGAGTGATAAACTGGGTTGCGCGTTGATTGCATCGCACTAGTATTATCACACATGATCGAAATTTCAGCAAATGAGAGAATATAGTCCTCAAGTTGCTGTTTCATCCATAGAAGTTGAGCACAGCAGCTTGCAGCTGCTATATACTCGGCTTCTGCAGTGGATAGAGCAACAGAAGTCTGCTTCTTGGAAAACCATGAAATTAACATGTTTCCTATTAGCTGACAAGTACCACTAGTACTTTTTCTATCGATCTTACATCCTGCAAAGTCAGCATCTGAGTAACCAATGAGAATTGTCTGATCTCTTAGAATACCATATGCCAAGATTTACAGAACCTTGTAAATATCTAAAGATTCTCTTGACCATTATCAGATGAGACTCTTTAGGTGCCGATTGATATCTAGCATAGAGACGTACACTAAATAGTATGTCTGGTCTAGAAGCTGTAAGATACAGAAGAGAGCCAATCATGCTTCTTGAGAGCTTGTTATCTACTTCTTTACCATTTTCGTCCTTGTCTATCTTGGCACTTGTAGCCATTGGAGTAGACAGAGGCTTAGAACCCTCTAGGCCAAATTTTTTCAAGAGTTGCTTAGTGTACTTCTCTTGATGTAAGAAAGTACCTTCATCAGTTTGCTGAATTTGTAGGCCGAGGAAGAACGTAAGTTCACCCATCATGCTCATCTCGAACTCACTTATCATGAGTTCAGAGAATTATGTACAGAACTTATCATCCGTTGATTCAAAGATAATGTCATCGACATAGATTTGGACAACTACTAAATGATCACCTCTGTTTCCACTCTTCTTCTTTTATAGCCCTTTTCAATAAGAAATGAGGTAAGTCTCTCATACCATGCTCTAGGCGCCTGTTTTAGAACGTATACAGCCTTGGAAAGTCTATATTGGCGAGTCGGCGTACAGAGTTGGTCAGAGAGAAGGAGTCCGTAGCAGGCGTTGAGTGGTGAAGGACCTCCAACCTTGTGTAGTTGGTTATTTTGTTGTCTGTGTGCTTGCAGCAGGTGTGCATTGGTGCAGCCACTTCGTAGGCGTCGTTGGCTGTGAATCCGAAGGACTTGGCTGGGAAAGCTGTCCGTAATACCAGGTGGGCGTACAGCAGGTCCAAGAGAAGGTTTCTGCAGCAGGCGTAAGTGGTGAGGGACTGCAGCCTCCTGTAGACAGTTATCTTTATTTGTTTTGTAGAATATATCAAAAACACAAAAAGAGAAGCTTATCAGAGACGTCCAAACACTTGGAGAAAGCATCATTGAATCTGTTCGCTGATCCACAGAAGCGATAGTCCGCTACAGCGTCACAGAAGGCTGAAGCTTCCAGCCAAGGTTCTGTGCTCACACAAGTCTGGTTGATTTCCTTGTAATTCGACCTAGACTCATCCAAAACTCAACAAGAGAGTTTCTTGCACTGCTTAAGCTATTCTAACCGCACCGTAGTTAAAGAAACTATTTTCTTATACCACAAAAGGTTCAACCTTCTACACTGTAATCACTATTTCAAAGTATTAGTGAAAACGACCGAAAGTGGACGTAAGTGCAATCACCGAACCACTATAAAATCCTTTGAGTTCTTCGAATTTATTTTGAAGTCCATGTCACAAGTTCTGTGTTACAGCAACTTGCTTCCGCTGTGAGGGTTGTGAAAAACCGTTTAAGAATATCTTAATTGGACTTAACACTAATTCACCCCCTCTTTGTGTAATCTTTGGGCCAACAAACTAAATAGTTATTTTGTGTTCCTTCACACGTGATCAAATTTTATCTATTAATTATTCTCTAATTAGTTTATCTATATATCCGCGTGACAGATATCATCCATTATAATATTTCAAAATTTAAAGCGCAAAGATTATTATGTGTAGGTCTCCAACTATCTAATAAAATATCTAGTCATCATCAAATTATATATCCTTAAAGTATCTGTTCGGCAACAATAAATTGGCCAACACATAAATCCACACGTTTCTCATTGACTATTGTTTATTGTTCTTCTAGGGCACGCACCCATGGCGTGCTCCGACAGGAAATCACAAGTCTTCAGACTAGTCCCCGGTGATGGAGCATCCTTCGTGGTCAAGAAGGCCACCGCCATGCAACTTCAAATTGTAGCATATGCAATTGAAGACATCGATCCCGAACACGACGAGGTTAGAGTTCCTATCCCTAATATCGACTCCAAAACCCTAGAGAAGGTCGTTTGTTGGAGCAATCAGCACACGCAAAACATGGGAATTGACCAGGAAGTAATGAAAAGACGAGAGGACAAGTTTGTTAGGGAACTTACCCTTGACGAACTATGTTACACTAAGAGGGGGTGAATTAGTGTTGAACTCCAATTAAAAATTTTCAACTCTTTTTCAACATAGCCCGCAGCAGAAGAAAGCTTTTGTAAAACAGAACCGTAGATATAGGTTTCTGTAAGACAGAACGTACGAATGTGATTACAATTTGTTTTATGCACACAAGAATTTTATAGTAGTTCGGCAACTTGCTTACATCCACTCTTCACCTAGAATTTGGATTGTTTTTACTTAGTCGTATCTTAGCAACGACTATAGAAAGTGATATACAATAGACCTTTTATAGCACAGACCAAAAGGTTCTGCACCATAGAAGACTGAGTTGCAAAGCACAGACCATAAGGTTCTGCACCACAGAAGACTGAGTTGCAAAGCACAGACCAGAAGGTTCTGTACCACAGAAGACTGAGTTGCAAAGCACAGACCAGAAGGTTCTATACCAAATGTGTCAACCCTCTACAGCACAGACCAGAAGGTTCTATACCAAAGGTGACTTGGTTTCATAGCACAGACCGTAAGGTTCTATACCAAAGATGTCAACCATTTACAGCATAGACCAGAAGGTTTTGTACCAAAGGTGACTTGATTTCAGAACACAGATCGTAAGGTTATGTACTACAATGACTCGTTGCACACGTTAATGTGACTAACAAGGTAATATTCTGTCGGACATTTCTATCAGGCAGTGTCCTCTCCTACACAGTAACCTGTCGTGACTTCCTCCGAGACTTTTCACTCCGGCGGCGTCTCCACCTGCACAGCACCCAACTGCGACTTCCCTTGCCCAATTCCTCGAGATATCGACTGAGTAAACACAAAAACCCTTAACCAAGGTTCTCCTGCGTGGACCCTTGAAACTACGGCTAAGTAGACACATAACCCATAACCAAGGTTATCCTGCACACACAGAACATTACACCATAGAAGCTGGTTAGTCCCTCACCTTCTGTGCTCCCGGGGTATCTGCCTTTTCTCCGGCCCACTGCACGTGCACGCCAGCAACCTGCCGCACGTTTCCCACCAACGTCTCCTACAGCTTCCATTCGAGTTCCTCGTGGCCCCCCGAGTTACCCTCCCAAAAG
Organism: Melastoma sanguineum; assembly: GCA_029817735.1. NCBI lineage: Eukaryota > Viridiplantae > Streptophyta > Magnoliopsida > Myrtales > Melastomataceae > Melastoma > Melastoma sanguineum. The sequence continues at coordinate 174,756 of JARUPW010000019.1, read as the reverse complement.
ACTTCACCAACGATGCAGCCTTCTGCGGCTAACGTCCCTCGTGTGTGACTAACTAAAACGAAAAGTTATAAGCCCACGCTCTCTGGATTTTACAGCAATGACTTACACGAAATGGATTATTAGAAAGGTTGCTGAGTCTCTCTATTTATACACAAATAGTCTAGGTGAAAAGAATAGAAGGTAATTTGCACGATCAGCCTTCTGCAAAACAAGAAAACCGAAAGATTAGATAATAATACAATATATAATTTACAAAATCATCACTTCCATGCATATATTCGTTTAGGTAACCAAATCATATCAAATAGGATAAATATATGATAAAGTTCCAATGAATACTGCGTTACAGAAGATTTTGGCTGAATCTGGTCAGCAACTTTCTGCAAATGGAAATAATCAAATATTAACTTTCAAATTGAATAAAACCGATACCATTCTGTTCAAGACACTTAAATGAATGTATCTAGACAGATGATAGTGATAGGCATCCCAAATAACGGTCCTTTGGTGGTTGGATGAATCCACAGAAGGTTGTCGTCAACTTTGCAGAACCTTACCATAAATAGAAAATTATATTTCCTTCCATAGAAAATATAATTCCTAATGGGGTTATTAGGAAACGTAATCCATTCAATTTGATCAGATTAATATCTTGATCAAATGATTTTTATTTCGTGACTAATTAATCATTAAACAATCATTTAATCATAAAATATTTCTTACAGAAAATTCTCAACGTGAGTAGCTTCTGTAAAATAGATGTTTGACTTCTGTTACATAGAAGATTAAGGCTCATCATCAAAACCAATTCAACAAACTATATGATCTCCCGGCGGCCTCAAACTATCTTGTGGCAAATGCATTGTTCAACCGGTTATGCGAACGAGATTATAAGGGGGAAGACGCCAGACAAGATTCGAGGAATATTTGGGATCAAGAACAACTTCTCGAAGGAAGAACGGGAAGAGATAGAGAGGACGAACTCTTGGGCTTGGACAACACGCGAGGTAGAACCTGCCTCAGAGCCAAAAGGTTAGTGACCTCTAAAACTATTAATGTTCGAGTAGCTTCTACTATGAGTTATGACTTATTATCATCGTCCGATGATGAAATTCCGCGAAATGATCAATTTTTCGGACCTTTCTGTCGCAGTTATTGAGGACAAAAGTTGCAAAGGAGCACAATGACCAAAAAAACGAAGACAGGGAAGAAAAGGAGGACGAGATATACAAAGACGAAGAGTTGCAACATGAAGAGGATGTGATAATCGGATATGGATTACGACACTTTGGAACACGAGGATGTCCGATTTTTCTAATTAGACCATATAAGTAATTAGTTTGATAATTTTGATTTAACTTTAATAAAGATATAAAAGACGATTAATATATTTGTTTTTTCAATTCGAAAAATTCGGGTTCAAACTAAACGTTGAAGCAAATGGTGTTGGTTTCGTTGGCCCTTTCATTCAACCGCACACTCAAGCTACAAAATTATGGAGTCCATTATTTGACCATATATATATTAGGAATTAATTTTAATAAAATTTCTTGAAGTGGAAGTTAAATGTAAGTGGGAATTGGTTTATTCAGTAGCATCAAGGAAATAATTACTCGAGTTGTGTTATAGACGAATGAATTGTTGGAAACGTTGGCGGGCGCTCGCTGCAATTTGCCGGAAAAATCGACAAACTCATCGGAAAACAATACGATAATTTCTGGACGAAGACTCACTGTAACTCTATCCTTTTTTCAAATAAATATTACAACGATTTTAAAGACACCAAAAACCACCATCATTAACTTAAATCTACCCATTAAAAAAAACTTAAATTCAATACTAAAAACCCCAACATAAATTGTCTTAAATTAATTTTATTTTCAACACTCCCCTTAAAATTGATTTTCTTCATGACTCCAAGCATGCTTCTCATCTTGCTGAAAACATCCACTCCAAGAGTCTTCGTAAAAATATCTGTAACTTGATCAACAGAATTTACAAATTCAAGCTTGATCTCCTTCTCCGTAACACTCTCTCGGATGAAGTGATAACGCGTATTGATGTATTTACTTCGATCATGAAAAACAGGATTCCTCGCCAATGCTTGAGCAGATTTGTTGTCGACTAAGATCGTGCTTCATTCTCTGTCAAGCCTATCTCCTTCAACATTCTTCTTAGCCAGATCGTGGTTGCGATCGCCTATTTCTTCGAACTCCACGAAATCACATTAGACCCCATAAAAAAACACAAATCCAGTTGTACTTTTCCGATCATCTAAGTCTCCGACAAAATCACTGTCGCAAAATCCAACAAGTTGAAATTCCATGGATGACGAATAAAACAGTCCAAAATCGATGGTACCTTTCAAGTACCTCAAAATCCTCTTCGCCGCTTTCATGTGTTTCAACTCGGGCATCTCCATGAATCAACTAACAATCCTCACACTAAAAAGAATATCTGGCCGAGTACATGTCAAGTACCTTAGACATCCCACGAGATTTTTGAACAGTGTCGGATCCACCTTTTCTCCCTCGTCAATTTTGCACAATTTAGCTCCGACCTCCATTGGGGTAGACACTGGTTTGCTATTCGACATATTGAATCTGTCAAGAACCACCTTCACATATGCCTGTTAACAAACAAAAATTCCATCATCCGATTGACACACTTCTAATCCAAGGTAAAATGACATTAGGCCAATATCGATCATCTCGAATTCTCGGGCCATATCATTCTTGAAATCTTCAAAGAGACTCGAATTATTTCCTGTAAAAATAAGATCGTCCACGTAGAGGCAAACGAATAAACAATCTCCATTTTTATCCATCTTCACATAAAGCGCATACTCATGAGGACATCTTTAACCTTTCTCCCGAAAATAGGCATCAATCCTACTATACCATGCTCAAGGTGCTTGCTTGAGTCCGTACAAAGCCCTCTTCAACTTCAAAACCTTTTCTTCTTATCCTTTCACCGCGTAGCCTTTTGGCTGCCATGTTTCTTCTCCTTGAATTTCCTCATCGAAGAATGAAAAAAATCCATCGACGACATCTTCTTGTGCTTCCAAATTCCATGAAGCATCTTCATCAAACTCCACATCACGACTCACAACAATCTTCCCGTTGATTGGATTGTAGAGCTTGTACCCCTTTGATTTTCTGTCACAGACGATGAACACAAATTTCTCGCTTTTATCGTCAAGCTTCATTCTCTCTTGATCCGGCACATGCTTGTAAGCAATACTCCCAAGCAATACTCCATCCTTCAATGGTTGTTTGATCTTTCACGCTTTTGGTCGGACAACGATTGATGAGATACACCGCACAAGCCACTACTTCCGCCCAAAACTCCTTAGGCATCTTCTTATTTTTCATGATGCTCCGCGCTATGTTGAGGATGGTCCGGTTCTTTCTTTTAGCCACTCCGTTTTGTTGCGGTAACCATGGAACAGTACGGAAGCGCCTAATACCATGTTCTTCACAAAAACGGTTAAAAACACCAGAAATAAACTCTCCCCCTCTATCGGTTCTCGACGCCCAAATTACATAACCACCCTCTCTCTCGATCAAAGCCTTAAAATTCTTAAAAACATCAAAACACTCAGATTTTTCTTTCAAGAAAAAAACTCAAGGCTTCTGGCTAAAATCGTCGATGAAAAGTAAAAAATAATTACTTTTACCATAAAACGACGGCTTGATCGATCCAAAAACATTAGCATGAATTAATTCGAGTGGCTTTGTCGCCCTTGACGTTGTTTCTTTTGGAAATCTTTTCCTTCATGTTTGCCGAGAAGACACGCTTCATGGAGTTGATCCAAATGATCGATCAAAGGCATTCCCTTCACCATCTTCTTTTCGGACATCATTTTTAGGCCACCAAAATTGAGATGTCCCATCCTCATATGCCAACACCACGTTGGATCCTTCACACACATTTGCAAGCAATTTGGCTATTCGGTTTGTATAAGGAGCGAAAACATCATATTCCTCGACATCGTCACCTTCGCAATCAAGTTTGCGCTCCCGTCCCGTAGCCAAAGATTACGATCCTTTATCAGAATCTCGTAGCCCCTTTCCATGAGTTGCCCCAAACTCAAAATATTGCTCTTCAATCTTAGGACATAATACACATCGGAAATAAACTTGTGTGTACCATCCTTCAACTGAAGCAAAATTGTACCTTTGCCTTCAATTTGAATTTTCGAAGCATCTCCAAACATGACACTCCCAGTTGCCTTTTCTTCATTCTCCACAAATTTCGATTTGTCACCACACATTTGGTTACTCGCACCCTTGTCGAGATACCATTGGCTTCCTTCTCCATCAGCTTCTTGGTTGAGCGCTAACAATGACTCCTCGACCAGATTGACTTCTACTTTTGCGTCATCGGCGTACCAGCAGTTACAGGCATAGTGACCCATTTTTGCGACAATTGTAGCACTCAACCGGCAATTTGTTGTACCCCTTCTCGTATACGTCTCTTCATAGTCCTCATCCACGTTTTCTTTCTCTTCCTCTACCATGATCTCTCGGATTTTCTTGAGGCTTTTCATCTTCGCTTTCTCGACTTCTTGATTTCTGCCGCGACCTTGACCGCCACCCCGTGAGAATAACCGCGACCTCGACCTCGGTGAACTGCGCTCCCCTTTTCAACAAATGAATGCTTGACTTGAAGGACTTGCTCCAATGGCTCTTTCTTGTGCTTGTTCATTCGCTCATCGTGCATCCGTAGCGATCCGCTTAATTCATCAACGGACATATTCTCCAAATCTCTATACTCCTCGATTGCAACCACAACATAATCAAATCTCTAATGTCGAGAGCGTAATATTTTCTTGATCACTCGAACGTCTTCTATACTTTCACTGTTTCTTTTCATTTGGTTGACGATGGACAAGACCCGCGTGAAATAGTTTGAAATACACTCCGACGAAGAGCTTCAAATTCTCCCCGTAATATCTGAAGTCGCACCTTCTTTATCTTATCGACTCCTTTGTGAGAATTTTCGAGAATTCTCCACGCCTCCTTCGAAGTTGAGGCATTTGCTACTTTCTCAAAAGTGGCATCATCTAAACACTGGTGGATGATCGATCAAGCATGCTGGTCCTTCTTTTTGTTCTTCTCGAACATTTTAATAAGGGCCAACTATGCATCCTTGTCAGGTTTGGCAAATCATCTCTGATGATTTTCCACGCACCTTGAGAAGTGAGTATCGCCTTCACTCGGATAGACCAACTATTGTAGTTGTCCTTCGTAAGACTCGGATACTGGAAGCTTAAAGACATCCCTACTCTAATACCACTTTGTTGGAAACGTTGGCGGGAGCTGGCTGCAATTCGCCGGAAAAATCGGCAAACTCACCGGAAAACAATATGATAATTTCTTGGGGAAGACTCACTGCAACACTATCCTTTTTTCAAATAAAAATTACAACGATTTTAAAGACAAATCATCATACTCCCCATCTACCCAAATTAAAAATAAATATGCGGTTACCCAAAACCACCACCATTAACGTAAATCTATCCATTAAAAACAACTTAAATTCAATATTAAAAACCCCAACATAAATTGTCTTAAATTAATTTTATTTTCAACATGAGTAGCATATCGTATTGAGATTAAAATGAAAGATGACAGGAGAAGATTTATGGACAAGAAGCTCGATTTGAGCAATCGGATTACAAAGCAGGAATGAAATGTAAAAATTGTGTTTACATAGTTAAATGGATAGTAGATCCCGAGGACGGATAGTGAAAGAAGAGATAACTTTGCATGCCTCGCTTGGTTTTTACTTTAATCTTCATCTCATTGAATGATTAGTCCCCTTTGTAAGCTTCGAGAACAGGCTTGACTTGTTCAGCCTTTGAGACTAATGTTCCAGGAGATTTTTCGATTGTTTTATGCAGTAGTGCATTAGTTGCTGCGTGAACTGAATAACTCCCGGCCAATATATTCTGCTTCCATATTCAGGGTCTGCCTGCCCTTTTAGGTGTGTCAAAAACAGATTGTTTGACTTTAATTTGATTCACAGATGAACTATGTCTATGTCTTCTTGACTTTAATGGACATGGCGTCATCTTTCTATAATTTAAACTCGTCCTATGACCGTCTCAGGGGGATGACGACTACGGCGGCAGAAAGTTGTCCTTTTCTTCTGTTGTGGTTGCCATATACCAACTCGATGGAAATGACCATTTCAAATACCCTGATGAATGCGTCCAGCACCTAGTCGTCACCGCGAACATCAAGATGTTTGCTTGTGGCATGACTGATAAAATATGGGAGGTACATCTTGGTGGGACAATGCTATGAAAATTCAGAAAATCTGGAAATCTTGGCCGCGCATCGTGGGCTCCGTTTACCAAACTACTACCTGCCTACCTACCTACATCTTTTACTTCTCTTGGGAGCTTCTGTTAGGAATGTGATCCGAAGTTGAAATCTCGGAAAATCTAGTAGGTCATATCATATAAGATTTCGTGTGATATTATGGATATTGGAAACATATTGTTCTAGATTATATTGTCTATTATAAATAGACGAATTGTCCAGAATAGGATAATCGTATAGGTGAGATCCACGGGTTAGTGCGATGTAGACTCTGTAACTAGGGTAAGGGATGCGACGGGTTGTCGCGCTCTGGGGACTCTGGTGAGTCGTACTAGCAATGGGTGATACACGGTGAGTGGTGAGAATGTTCGAAGAGTCGGGTAGAGGGCTTTCTATGAGGACTCGAGGTGAAACTTTCTCAGGGCTTGTAATCGTGTAGCTCGTTGGTTATAGTGGAATCTCAAGGAGGACCTCCCCATGGACGTAGGCGCCCAACAGCTTCCTTATGACATTACTGTAAGATCTAGGGCGCAACGGAATCAGAAAAATAAATAAATCTTTCGCCCAAAATAACATAAACCTCTATTTATAAAATCTTATGATAAACAGTAGAACAACTTAATCGGGAAGCGTACCTCAAAATTTCGGTAAATCAAAAGACGGTCACGAACGAGCAAGAGCTCCATGTGTGACTCCTCTAGTGGTATCCACGCGCACACGATCACGAACGCTCCGACGATTCGATAGATGCTAGCCTCTTGGATTGAAAAAGAAAAACTGTCGAAAGCAAAAACAAAAGAAAACGATTCTATTTTTGGCCTGTCCCTTTCTAGTTTTTCTCTTCAAAACTTGAAACTGTTATTATCTCTAAAATCACACACAATCAGTAGACAGACGATCGAAAAAAATAATAATAATAGATTTTCTTTCCCTTTTAATTTCTTAAAATGTTATATTTCCTTCTTGCCCGTTTTAGAACAAAATAATTATACTTTTCGTTTTAAATAATTAATCCTAATTTTCATAACGTAACGTGATGGCAATTAGGGGCGAGCATAGGTTCCGGGTAAAACCGGGAACCTGTCGGAACCGGCACCATAGGGTCGGTGTCAGTACAGGTTCTCGAATGGATCGGGTAGGTTCTAGGTTCTAAATTTTAAAAAACCGGCGGTACCAAGTACGGTTCCCGGTTCTCCCCCCGGAACCAACTCGGAGAACCTGGAACCTAACCTAAATATTACCCAACCCAATATCCTACCCTAAATTTTACCCAACCCAATAACCTACCCCAAATTTTACCCAACCCAATAACCTAAATTAAACTTTACCCTACCCCAAACAATTGTCCCGGTTCCTAACCTTTCTATTCCCAGTCTCTCCCCCCTCTTCACAACGTCTTCATCAAATGGTTCCAGGGGTTACGGTTTCTTTCGGTAAGTCAGCTCCTAATATGCTTTTTCCCTTCTTCCCCGCCTTGCCTTGTCAATTTTTATTTACAATTCTTTCTGGGTTATGATTTTTTGGAGGATTTTAGGGATGGGTTAGGTTGATTGAGCCGTGGGTGATGAGAATACTTTCTTAAAAGTTCTTTTTTTTCTGAACATAGCCGGTCAGGGGGTGATTCTGTGGGGTTTGGATTTTGATTTTGATGTAATTTGAGGCGTTGGTGCTCTGGATCATCTGTTTAATGATCTATTGTTTGATTTGTTAGGTTGTTCGAATTTAGAAAATGAATCCCGATTCTGACAACAATGAGGCTCAAACAACTAGTGTCAAGCGAACTTTAGCTTCAACAGCGGCCAATCTTCCTACTGCTCCTAAGGTAACAGGCAAACAAAACATAAAGTCTAACGTTTGGGATCATTTTGCGAAAATTCTGAATGAGAAGACTCATAAGGCAGAAGATGTGAAGTGCATTTACTGTAACAATGTGTACAAGTATAATCCTAATTGGGGCACTTCAACGATGTGGAAGCATATTAATAGTTGTCGGAAGTTTCCTCATAATATGGATAAGCGACAAAAGATATTTACTAGCAGCAAATCGGAAGGATGCACAAGTCGTAATGTTATATCTACTTGGGTGTTTGATCAAGAACGTTGCAGAGATATGCTTGCTAGGATGATTATTGTCGATGAACAACCTTTTCACTTGTCGAGCATGAAATTGTAATATGATGGTTTAATTGCTGTTTTATTGGATCCACGCTACAAGTTGAATTTTGTCAAGTTTTGCTGCAAGAAAGTGTATCGTAATGATTCGGAAGTGATTAACTTGATAGTTGAAAGGCTGAAGTTTGTTTTACAACGGTTATTTGAGTATTATGAGCATTCTTCTGCCATAGATATGCTTAAAAATGATGTGCTTTCTTGCAATAAAGTTGTGGAGCATATTGGATCAAGTAGTGGTTCTGCTTTGGATGATAGTTGTGAGATGTATGAGAATCTTCAAGATGGCTACATGAGATACATGGAGGAAGAGTTGAATGTAGGAGGTAAATCTGAATTGGAGTGATACTTGGAAGACAAATGTGAAGAGTGTAAGGCTGATTTTGATGTTTTATGTTGGTGGAAAAGTAATGCCACAAAGTATTTCATTTTGCCTTGCATTGCGAGGGATATTTTAGCTATCCCCGTATCAACGGTTGCTTCTGAATCTGCTTTTAGTACGTCGGGCTGTGTGTTGGATTGCTACCGTAGTTCACTAACTCCTAAAGTTGTTGAGGTATTAATATGCGTTCAAGATTGGCTAAGATCCCCTTTATCTCCTATTAATATAGAGAGAAACCGGGAAAAATGCCGAAAGATATGAACAAGGTATCTTAATTATTTCAATTTGAGTCATGATGTTTTTGTGTATCATTCGCTCACGTTTTGTTTACATGACTTGTTTATGCAGATTTTGCCGAAATTAATTCAGATATTACGAATGTTTGAAGGCTTTGAGCTTTGGAGACGTTGATCGGGATTGAGCTTTGGAGGCGTTGTCGGATTGTTCGTAGCTCATTTTTGTTATGCGAACTTGTCGAGTTGGTCTTCATTTTGGGACAATTGATTTGGTTTGTGGATATCTAGCATGTTTTTAGGACTTTTGGTTTGGCTAGTAGATACTTGGCATATTGGTACATAATTGGGATGAATCTCTGTATTTTCTGCTACTTTGGTATGCTAATTGAAAGTTCTAATAGAAGGCACTGGAACCGGAACCGGTACTGGAACCGGAACCGGAACCGGTAGATTGATTCCTGGGTGGTTCTTTAAACTACTGGGTAGGTTCTAGGTTCTAAAATTAAGGAACCAGCCATTACAGGGTAGGTTCCAGGTTCCACGTCCGGAACCTACCCACCCGGAACCTACTCACCCCTAATGGCAATCAATCAATTCATTTTGATTTTATTAAAAATATATATTTTAAATCAAATTATGCAAACATGTGAATGCATTAATTATCGAATATTATTTAATAAATAAAGCATCTTGTATATAATATCTAAATAAATAAATATTTATTTAATATCTTTGACCCAAATAAATTCATATTCGATCATGGTCTATTTTTTCTTTCAATATTTCAGAATAAATTAATAATTTAATTAATTCTAATTCTGAAATATTAAAATGATTAATTTTAGTATCCACTAAAAAAATCGATAATATAGTCTTCGTATCGCCATGCTATGCGTGCGACCCTCTAGGTCCTATACACGAAGGCAGTGTACGGACACAAACTAAGATAACCGTATAACAATAGTTTTTAGTCACTCAACGTGTTAGGACTATGATCATAAATCATAAACCACTATGAACTTATTACTGTGTAATTCAATCTCATCATCTAACAGACATCTCAATTAATTCGGCGCAAAATACATCATCATCGAATTAATTGTTTTATTTGATTATCAAGATATAATGGACTCTCTTGAATGTAAAACATTCTTCCCATGGCTATGGATTTTAGAGTTGCTAATATCTCTATCAAGTGGCATAAACGTCAACTCTCTAATACAAAAGAGCGATGAATCCCATATTGATTCAACACTATTCTCTCAACGCTTTGTCACACACCCAATAATCATATTACTTACAATCCGGTTAAAGATTGCTTTTAACGACGTCAAAGCGTGTAACGCATAGAACAAATGAAGATTTAAAGTCAAAAGATCAGTTACACTCGTTCATAAAAAGGATTGATCAATGATATTTAATATGTGATATTCTCTAAAGTGGGTCGTGTCCAGTAACCCCAATTTCAAGTACCCCTAAGTATAACTTGGTTATACTATCCCTCAGTTTATCATGACCTTAGTTATACTCAATGATGATCAAGATGTCTATGTCCCCTCTAAACATCTACTCGATCACAGACTATTTCAAATTAATATACTCATTAATATGTGGGATTTTATCGTTAATAATTTTACGTGTAGAAAAGTAAAATAATTAATGACACATAGTGCACATAATGTCTTGGCACATAGTGCACACACTAACAATCTTCCACTTGCACTATTGCCAAGCACTATTGACTCGAAGTCCTAGGCTGCTCACATGGGTCTTATGCTTTTGCAGAGGTAAGGCCTTTGTGAGTGGGTCCACGATATTCTCGCTCGTATCAACTCTACTAACCAACACGTCACCCCTCTGAATAATCTCTCTAAAGATGTGATATTTCTATAGTACATGCTTGGATCGCTGGTGAGGCCTCGGTTCCTTGGCCTGCACTATGATCGCATTGTCGCCACAATACAATGTCACTGGGTTAATAATGTTAGGAACCACTTCAAGCTTCACTATGAAGTTCTTGATCCACACAGCTTCCTTTGCCGCCTCGGAAGCTACAATGTACTCGGACTCAGTTGTAGAATTTGCAGCCATCTCTTGCTTGGAACTCCTCCATCATACAGCTGCACCATTCAAGCAAAACACATAACCCTGCTGCAATTTCAAATCATCCCGATCTGTCTGGAAACTAGGGTAAATATATCTTCTGATAACTATCTCCTCTTCTTCTTCATAAATTAAGAACATGTCTTTTGTTCTTCTAAGATACTTGAGGATAGTGTTTACTACAGTCCAATGACCCAATCCAGGATCTGAATGATATCTACTTGTCATACTCAAAGCATACGAGACATCGGGTCGAGTGCAAATCATAGCATACATAATGGATCCCATAGCAAAGTAATCAATGAACTCTTGGCTAAGATACTCGCCGCCTCAACCACTCCAAAGGGCCTTTATCTTCTAGCCTCATTGATTTTCTTCCTCGTTCTTAAACTCTTTAACCTTTTAGAGTTTCAAACTTGTGCCTCATAAAGTAGACATATACATACCTACTTAAATCGTCGGTGAAAGTCACGAAGTAGGTATACGCTCCCTCTAGCCTGAACCAGCAATGGCCCACACACATCATTATGTATGAGTTCTAGCAGTTCTTTGTCCCTTTCACCTGTCTTGGTAAAAGGCTTCTTGGTCATTTTTCCTTCTAAACACGCTTCACATGTATCTATGGGCTCTAACTCAAAAGAGTCCAAATACCCGTTACTTAGTAACCTTGCGATGCGTTTTTCATTTACATGACCAAGTCTACAGTGCCAGAGATATGTTAAGTTTGAGTAACACGTTTTCTTTTTCTTCCTTTCAACACAGTAAATCGGCTCATCCAAATTCAGAACGTGAAATCAATATTCAATGAACCATTTTCATAGCATTCCATCCAAATAAAAGAAACACAACTTGTCCTTGAATTCAAATACAAATCTCTTGGTGTATAAACTCAACATTGAAATGATATTCTTGGAAAAACTAGGAACGAAATAACAGTTCTCCAAATTTAAATCAAATCAATTAGACAACTTTATTACATACGTCCTTACAGCTATTGCAGCAACTCTAGCTCCATTCGCCACTCGTAGGTCCGTTTCACCCTTGGAGAGTCGTCTGCAATCACTTAGACCCTACAAGTTCGCACAAATGTGAGAACTGTTTCCGGAGTCTATAACTCATGATGAAGACTCAGAAAGATTGCATTTAATCCCATATATACCTGAAGCATCCGATCAACTGGCATTCTTCTTCATAAGCAATTCTTCTTCCAATGGTCTTTCTTGCCACAATGAAAGCATATAGCCTCCTTCTCATCAGACTGGGGTACATGCTGTGAAAGGATCTACATTTTTATATATTTATCAAATAATATCTTACAACTTATACATACGTAAATGGACCACCATCAAGATTCTGAGGTTTCTCAACTACAAAATAATCATGATTCCTCTTTAAAAAAATATATAATTTAAGACTTTCGTATAACTATACATGTAAAAAACTTCAAAACATGTAGAAACATTAACCACAATGCACGTTAGTCATAAAGGACTAAATACTATCTCTAGTTCATTTTCCCTCCACGTTTTCAACGTCATCATTCACATAGAGCCCCATTCCGTACTTCGTCCAACAAACCGATATTTCCGTCGTTTCACCGTTCAAGTGGAGGAGTACGTCCCCCACATAATTTCCTATACGAAACTCTCATTTCTAGCCTCTAAATTCTTCCCAAGTCTCCTTTCGTCTTGCTAATACTTCCACTAGTCTCCCTCATGATTTACGGACGAACCTCGTTCGTGTACATCTCCCGCGATTCTCTTCCACCTCACTCTTTCTCGGCCCCTTCTCCAGGCCCTTCGACTAGCCTTACAAGACATCCGGCCAGGCATTTTAGGGTCACTAAATTCACCGTGCCCCTGGCCCAAGGATGCCCAAGTCCCGCCACCCAAGTTCCGTCGTTGTACGCCCCATTTTCCGCGTGTTAACGACTTCATTCCAACACCACTTCTGCGATGTTGTTTCGCCTAACTTAGCCTTCGAGGCAGTTCCTCCTCTAGACTCCCCGTCATAGCCTCACCAAATTTTAGGTGAGCATAATATGGCTAACCATGCACATACAAGCAAATGTACTCACACACACATTCCATTCTCCACGGAATCACATCCCGTTAGCATATTTCAAACAAGAACCGAGGTTTATCCCCATCAACCCCAGGAAATTGCTTCGTTAAGAGCCGGGTCGGGATGGCCTTTCCCACTTCCATAGGTCGAATCCTCACTTCCCCATGCTCAACACCCCAAATACCGAACACTAACGCAACAACAACCCAAATAATAACACATATAGGGCTGCGGTCATATGGCCATTAAGAAAAATGTGCAAGATAAGGGAAGAGAACCTGTACCTCGTGCTCGTATCTCTCGCTAACTCCACCAGCTCTTCCCTTCTCCGAAGCACTTCACCACAGGGCAAATGGGCTTGGGACGTTGTCCTTGGTTTCTTCGTGCCAGTCAGATCAAGCAAGTCAATGAGCTCCCCTTCTGCCACACTTTTCTCTTCTTCTTGCTCGTCTTTTTCCCCCTTTTTCTCAACGTCTAGATGAGAAGATCCCGAAAAATGGGTTTTTTTCTTCCTCCTTCCTTCACGGACGTGAAGAGGAAGATGAATGGGAAATAAATTCTCTCTTCTTCCACTTTTTAATTCTGGATGGAGATATCAAAGGTGGAGTAAAATTCATTTTCTTTTCTTTCCCCTTAAGGTACGGATGACCCATGAGGATTTTAAGGGAAATTAATTCCCTTTGTTGTAAAGTACTCCCACGTGAACTTCCCCCATTCACAAGATTGTTGATAAATTACCATGACATCATTATTAGCAAGCCATATCAAGATGAGATCACTTACTTTTGTCCAATTATAGTCTCCCTTAAGGCTTGTGGGTGAAGTCTCCCGCCCCAAGACAAGGATAATCTAACGATGGTGAATAAGGTCAAAGTCAAATAGTCCAAGGTAAATTGAAGGTAGTCACAAGTCAACACCCTCTCTCTTAAAGGGCCAAATGATGGTCAAATGGGATGTTGGAGAGTTGATTCAAATCTTTCTGTCATACCAAGCACACTCATAGACACTTGGTTTTACATGAATTCTCATTTATATACTTATTCAATAACATTCTAATTTATGCTTACACAAGTCGAAATTACCAAAATATGGGTCGTTACATGCTGGCCTTTATCAAGCCACTTTTGAGCCGGAGGTCCGATGCTCTTAACTGCTTTGGTCTATCTCACCATCATTGCTCGAGGTGAAGGATTCACCTTCATGTCCTTCTCAGCAGTTTTCAGCATTGCCATCAGATCAGTCAAACTCTTCTTCATGTTGTTCATGTTGAAGTTCAACACAAACTGAGAAAATGGTGGTGGGAATGACGACAAAACCAGGTCAACGCCTAAATCCTGGTCCAACTTAGAACCAAAGCTCTCGAGCCTTTCAATGTACCTTATCATCTTGAGTACATGTGGCCCAACTGGGTTTCCTTCCACGAACATTGTTCGAAATAGTGCCCGAGAAGTTGCATACCTATCAACTCAGGCACTCTCTTGGAAGAGCTCACGTAAGTGTTGATCAATCTCCCAAGCACTCATGTTTTCATGCTGCCTCTTTAACTCGGGAGACATAGAGGACAACATGATGCACTGAACATCTAGCACATCCTCTATGTATTGACTGTAATAGGACTGATCATCATCAGAATCATCAGGTGCAGGTTATTTAAGTGGTTCATCCTCATCACATAAATCTTTCTCTCGTGCCTTAGGACAATTTTCAGTTTTCTATACCAATCCAGGTAGAACCGATGCGGATATTCTCTTTCTCGGGAATGCTTCGCAGCGAAAGGGTGTTTGTGTTTGCCATCTACAAAATAATTTAAAGTAGAGTTTCAATATTTGTGGAATATTAATCAATAAAGGACTTTAATATAGCTCCCACTATTTTATTCAAAAACAACAACCCCCACTGTTGAAATCGGGAATTTGTTGGTAATAATTCCTAGTGGGACCGAAATCTTGAAACATTAAGTATACACACAACTAAGTTGTACCTACACGCCACACGAAACAAGTAGGCCTTAACTCACCAATCACAATTGTCTATGTGACTTTCGGTATTTTCACGTTGAGTCTAACAACTCTTAAACTCAATACTTACCCCTTAAAATTGCTGACCTTAGCTGAGCTAAACAAGTCAACTAAATTGAGTTAAGTGTACCCATTAATCATTTAGAATAAATTACAGATGTTCTACCAGAAGCCCACAACTAAGCTGTACCAACTCATCGAAAAAATCTGACTATTATAATAAATATTAATGAATGGCCTTTATATAATAATTGACTTAATAATTAGGGAATTTTATTTTTAGTGTTTCTCACCATTATAATATTTCATATCTCGGCCGACCCTTGATTTATAATAATATCATTGTTATCTTTCTCATCACATTTGAAATTAATTATGTCAATTACTTTCCTTGAGTTAGCTTAACCATCGGTTGAATCCACAACTGTTATAAAATTTATTACTCGTAATAATTTTTTTTCTAAGATGAATTATAGATTTAGAATTGATTGTCTTAAATTTAGTAATTTAAGAATTTGGGTAAAACCTTTAAAGTAATCCATCTAGATCACCTCGTACATTTCCTATTTGATTTCCTCCTATAAATCAAAGAAATGTGTTAAATATCTTGTGAAATTTAATTTAACAATATATAAAATATATCAATTACAATTCCACGTACACATACTAATATTTGAATCATATTAAATAATATTATTAAATGGAGATTTGAAATTAAATCGCACTAGGTTGAATCCACAAGCAATTCCAATTATGCACATAATAGTTAATGGAATGAATTTTAAATTTTCACTTTTGTTTTAAAATTTTAGAATTTATGAGCAATCTGCTCCTCGATATATTTATTATTATTTTTATTTTGGTATACCTAAATATTTTAATCATAATCGAGGAAATTAAAATTTCTAACTTTGAGATTTAGATCATACTATACAGCCAAAGTATTTGTGGCCTTATAATTTGATGATAATTAACTTCCTTGAACAATTTTAACATTTAATTTTGTTCAAAATAAATAATTATTTTAATATTTAACTTTTAAGAAAAATTCTTCTTTAAAATAACGATCATAACATATCAACAATATAAAGAATTTATTTTAATATAAAACAAAATGGCAAAAATATTTTGATATATTTAATTAATTTTGACTTTTACTGCATCATCGAAAATTATACGTTTTGACAAGTGTAGGCTTTGATACTACTTGTTAAATCTAGGGCGCAGCGGAAGCAGAAAAATAAATAAATCTTTCGCCCAAAATAACATAAATCCCATGGTACTTATAGATCTTATGCTAAACCATAGAAAAACCTTATCCGAAACGCGTAGCTCAAAATTATGGTAAATCAAACCACGATCACGAAAGAGTAAGAGTCCCAAGTATGACTCCTCTAGTGGTATCCATGTGTACCCGATCACGAACGCTCCGACGATCCAATAGGTGCTAACCTCTTGGATCGAAAAAGAAAAGCTCTTGAAAGCAAAAAAAAAAATGTTTCTCTTTTTGGCATGTCCTCTCTAGTTTTTCTCTCCAAAACTTAGAAAGGAAAATCTCTCAGTGATTCTCTCCAAAATCGCACACAATCAATGGAAAAAGAATAATAAATTTTCTTTCCCTTTTAATTTCTTAAAACTAGGGGTGAGCAAAAAAATTGGAATTCCAAATACCGAACAGAAGTTTTAGCATTTCGGTATTTGGTATTCGATTTTTTGTTCGGTTTTATGCTTATGAAAAAGTTCGGTTTTTTATTCGATTTCGGTATTTTAAGATATTTAATTCGGTGTTCCAAGCAAACCGAAATTTAATCGAGGTTATTTTACTTTGGGCTTTTGGCCATGGTCCATGGGCATCTTTCAGCCCACAAAAATTATCATGAGCCTAGGGTTATGACCCACACGATCCCTATCCCTCCTGGCTTGAAAACCCTCACGAGCTCCCCCACCACCATCATTCTCTCCGCGGCGGCCTCCACCGTGCGGTGCCCGTACACCTTGCCCACCATGTGGATGAACACGGTCGACGTCACCTCGTCGAAATAGTTACTCGGGAACGGCAGGTTCCTCACGTCACGTAGTCTTGCACTCCTGTAATTTCATCAGGCATCCTACAATCAATCGAGGGATTCGATTTCCTACAATCAATCGACGACGACAACTCAGCTCCAGCCTCGACGGCTCCGCTCCGGCGACCCCTTTGTTGTAGTCGGTCCAGTCTGGCGACACCTCCGCAGCCGGCCGAGGCTCTTCTGGTAAAGGTGGATTCTTTTGTATTGTTTGTGATTTGGGTGGGGGTGGGTCCTGTCCTGAAGATTCGATCTGTCTGTTCCTCATGGGAGAAATTTATGAGTATTTTCAAAGTGATGGTTTTTTTCAATGATCTAGCTGATTAATTAATCTTTGCTCTTGTTTTCTTGCAGTGTCCATCGCTCCTGCTGCGGCTCCAGGTATTAACATCATCGGTCCTCTTGGGCCTCTGTCACATTCTTACATGCCTTTTGTGTTCAATTGATTAAGTTTCTGGTGCATGGTAGCCCCTGCTAATACATTTATCGAATCTGTTTTTCGGGTTTTGATTCTTGGTCTCTCAGCTGAAGGTTCATTATGGGCCCAATTAAAAATTTGAAAGATCCAAATACCGAACCGAAATACCAAAATAATTTCGGTATTTTGGTATTTGGAACTTTGGAATTCGGTTCGGTATTTAGAGGACAAAAAATTAGAAGTTTGGAATTTGGAATTTCGGTATTTGGTTTGGTTCGAATTTGGAACACCGCTCACCTCGACTTAAAATGTCAGGTTGCCTTCCTTTTAGTACAAATTAATGATACTTTCCATTTTAAATAATTAATCCTAATTTTCAAAACGTAACGTGCTCTCAATCAATTAATTGATTTTGATTTTATTAAAAAATATATTTTAAATCAAATAATGCGAACATACGAATACATTAATTATCAAATATTATTTTAATAAAATAAAGCATCTTGTATATAATATCTAAATAAATAAATATTTATTTGATATCTTTGACCCGATCTATTTTTCTTCCAATATTTCAGAATAAATTAATAATTCAATTAATTCTATGATTAATTTTAGTTCCACTAAAATAATCGATAATATAGCGTTCGTGTCGCCATGCTATACAAGTGAACTTCTAGGTCCTATACACGAAAGCAGTGTAAATTCATACACAAACTAAGGTAACCGTCTAGCAACGTTTTTTAGTCACCCAACGTGTTAAGATAATAATCATAAATCGTAAACCGCTATATACTGATTACTGTGTAATTCAATCTCTTCATCTAATCGACATCTCAATTAATTCGGTGCAAAATAAATCATCGCTGAATTAATTGTTTTACTTGATTAGAAAGAAATAATAGACTCACTTGAATGTAAAATTTCTCCCATAGCCATGGATTTTAGAGTCAATAATATCTTTATCAAGTGGCTGAGATGTCAACTTTCTAATCTAACAAAGCGATGAATCCTAAATTGACTCAACACTATTCTCTCTACGCTTTGTCACACACCGAACAATCGTATTTCTCACAATCCGGTTAAAGATTGCTTTTAACGACGTTAAAGCGTGTAAACTCCACGCATAAAATAGATGAAGGTTTCAAGTCAAAAAGATCAGTTACACTCGTTCATAAAGAGGATTGACCAATGATGTTTAATATGTGGTATCTCTAAAGCGGGTCGTATCTAATAATCCCAATCTCAGGGTACCCCTAAGTATAAGTTGGATATATTATCCATCGGTCTATCATGACCTTATTTATACTTAATGATGATCTAGATGTCCATGTTACTCTAAACATCTATCCGATCACAAACTATTTCAGATTAATATACTCATTAATATGTGGGACTTTATCGTTAATAATTTTACGTGCAGAAAAGTAAAATAATTAATGATAAATCTCGCCTTTATTAACTATTTATCAATAAATACAATAAAGTGTCTTGACACATAGTGCACACACTAACAATTACTAGCATGAGGATATATCTCGCCGGGGTCATTGGATTTAATTTGGTGGAGTTTTCTTGTCTTTTTAAGGACAATGTTGTGTGGCTTAGGTTTAGTTGAACTTTAGTTGATTTGATTGGATAGTTTTGAGCACAGACATTTTCTTTGTATGGACATCAGCAAAATGAAGAGATATATAGCCTTCGTTAGTTATATCAGAGAGCAGAAAAATTCATCCTTTGTCACCAGCTTTTGAGATATATATATATTCTGTCTCTTATACACATCTAGATGTGTATAAGAGACAGTCCCCAGACAACACAAGGACAAACACAAACATCTGAGCTCTTTTTCCTTCTTCCCCTTCTCACTTTCTTGAGTTTTTATCTCATCGACTATTCTTGTTTTCAACTAATCCGTGCACCCCCTTCTTCCCATCTCTGTTGTCCTTCTTCCTCCATTCAGTTACCTCCCAGCACATTCTCTTAAAATGCGCTCCAATTATCTTCGTCCATTGAGATCGGCTTCCCATCTATGCTTGAGCCCAATCCTCCGTCCTCCTACCTAACACTTTGCGATAGAAGCCAGCTCCTTATCAATATCATGCAACAAATGTCTCCCTCGTAACAACACCCTTGTCCTCGAGGGTGGTTTCAGGAAACCACTGGTGAAGTTCCTGCAGAAGTTCCCCAAGTTGCTTCCTCAAGTTACTTTGTTATTTCATTGGACGTACACCTCTGTAGCTGTTAGATTTCCCTTCTTCACCATCTTCCTGCCTAGGATGAATCCTAGAACTGCAAGTTCTCTTCCGTGTATCAGCACCCTGTGCTTCAAAACATTTCTTGAGTCTGGACAGGTGAAGTGTTGCATGAATTTTTTAGTAGGATTAGACATATTCAACCTATAAGTAAGAATCGATTTTGTCCTGAATTTGAAGGACCACAATACAGATGATTTTGTCCCCTGTTCTCCAACACCCTCTGAGCTCTTTTTCTATTTGCCAATTGCCCCATCCTCTTCTGAGCTATGTGAACGTGGAATGGAAGCAGCTGAATCCTTGACTCCTTGTTCGATATCACTCGATCCACTGCCACATCTTGTGTGGTCCCTTCGACGTAAGGTAGATGGATTGGTGGAGTGACATAGAACGCTTCAAATGGAGTTATCTAAATCAACCAATGGAAATTGGTTACGTACCGCCACTGCGATATTGCTAACCATTTAACCCACCTCAGTGGATTGACCCTTGTCATACACCTCAGATAAGTCGCTCGGTTGCCTTTGTTTGTCCATCAATTTGTAAATGGCATGTTGTAGACCTAGGCAACTCCACCCCTTGAAGATTAAAAAGACGCAAAATTCACTTACGAAAATGGCATCTCGATCACTCACAATAATTGTAGGCAATCCATGTAATTTGAAAACATTATTTTGAGAAACACCTTAACCACGGTTGAAGACAGGAATGGGAGCTGCAATACCATAAAGTGTGCGTGTTTAGTCAGCCTACTACTGCCATGATTACCTCCTTCGCTTGCTACTTAAGTAGCCCAGTAATGAAATCCTTTCCTTTCTTGTTGACAGCAAGTGAATGGGAACGAGCATCCTTTTGCAGGAGTTTTTGCTTGGAAACAAACCGACAATACATCACAAGGCAGGAGAATGGTCTTTCTTGACGACGTATAACAATAGTCTTCAATATTCTAATATCCCCCTAATGTAGCTAACGGCAGGGTAGTTGCAATGGTAGGCCAATAGTCGAGGATAAAGAGGTCGTGCTAAACATACTTCCATTTTCGTTTGGACAGGGCTCGACAGAAGATGAGGTGGCTAGATAACAAAAAAACATTGAAAGTGGTCATTTCCTGTAGGGGATTGGTGGATGTCAAGCTATAGCCTCATAAATAAACCGGTGAAGCTTCTATCATGGACCTGGAAAGGTTGCCAGATTATCCTCGGATTCAGCTGCCCAACCTACATTTCATGTGTTCAGGGAGGGTCAGACATCAACTGAATTACCTCAATTTGGACATGTGTTACCGGAGGAAAGTGTGGCTATTTTGGATTTTGGATAGGAAGTTGTTTGAGCGAGGTTCAGTGGTCGGAATAAGAAACAATGAAAAGGCGTGAATGAAAGTAGAGTAGCTTTTTGGAGCGAATTGCAGATGTCACGTAGCAAGTCAAAAGTAACTCCCCGGGTGGTCGGACAGTTCGAAGGAGCAGGGGCTGTGGTGTGTCGGCAGAGGGAGTTCGGACCGGAATGCCCAAGTTCGTTGGTGTCAAGACTTTGCCAGGCACCAGTTAGTGCTCTTTCCGGTGATACCTATTCAATTAGCATAAAGAAAAATATCTCTCCCCTATTAGACTTTTTGATTTACAGACTTTAATTAAGAGACTAAACACCAAGCCATTTAATTCGCTGGTGCTGCTGATTTTCTGGGGCACGTTCATTGAAGGCATACTTCCACGCATTGTAACTTCTAATCAACATGACTAATCGAAGAGCTTCCCACTTCAGCATCCAAGGTGTGAAACCAACGGCACATGAATATGGAAACACCAACTCTTCCCAGTATCATGTTAAAAACATTTTTGGCGCGAATGAGGCCAAAATTAGTGCGATCCAATAACAGACCAAACACAGTAACTATCTCCTCTCTGTTCAAGAATCAAGAAAGGAAGATCCATGGTCCAGAGTGAGACCTCAGCTGTTCATGTTATATACACTATACTCCCATGAAAACCCGCCCACAATGACACAGGGATATAGGTGCCAACGACGATAAGCCCACGCACCTCACGAATCTTAAACCTCATACACAACCAGAAATTCACGTCTTGTTTGACCCTCGGTGTCCAATCATTCGGAGGTAATTTCTGAGGAACAAACCCCAATTCAAGCCTGAGAGTTGTGCAACTACGGAAGGTCATAACTTGTTGAGACCGTTGCTAGGAAAATTACCTGGCCAGATTAGAGTGCCATCTCAGCTTGCAATGCCGCGAGCTCGTCCTCCTCGGCAGTTCTTTGAGGGGCAGGGCGGACCGGCCGCTGACTTGATGGGGTCTGCACGGGTGCTGCAGGTGCTGTTGTTGCTGGCTGAAGTAGTTGTTCCTCCAGCTCAGCACCTTCCAGCTCTTCAAGCTCAGCCTCAAGTTCATCCTACAATTAACACAATGATGGGGTGATTAGAGCGTTCGAATATCCATCACCGCGAAAATCTGTATGCAACTGAAACCAAATGCTTACCTCGTCAAAATCGGCAGCAGCACCAATTGGGGTAGCAAGTGCTTCCTGGATCTGCTTCATATTTTCAGTCTGCTCATTTATCTCATCCATTGTCTTGTCGACATCATCGATGTTACTACAAAGGCACAGACGACATGATTTTTATAATTGGTGAAAAAAGAACACCAAGAACAAAATGTAGCTATGTAACATGATGCTTGAAATTAATTACATACGTTGCCTTCTGCATTGCCTTCATTGTGGCAGCCCCAGATCTCAAAGCATCTACAGTCTCAGTTGTAGCTTTAGCACCTTCCAGCATAATCATCTACATGGTAGAAATAATCAAGCAACAAATATAAAATGTATAAAAAGCGGCTAATCTTGCAACACAATTGTATCCTTTCGACGAGAAAAAGATTAGGCAACCTGGTCATGTATACGTAATTGGAAATTCCCAAGCTGCTCTCTTTGCTGCTCATATAGTCTTTTCCTCTTGAGACATTGTATAGCAGCTGAAGATGAAAGGAACTAAGAATACTGTATACATAGTTAAACTTGCAACAAGAAAACAAATATTACAACGGAATTTGCAGAAAGCTATTATGCTTTAAGGAGATAAACCTTAACATTAGAGAAGCCATCGAGAGAATTACTACGCATCAATATAATGGTAATTAGAGGTAGCATCCTATTGAAAGTTAGAGATTCCTCAGCAGATAGGATTGGTTTTGAATGATACTAAGCAAGCAGTATAATATCCGATTTTCTGTTTCAGCCCCAGTAAATAGGACAAGGGACCAAAGTAAATATGAAGAAGTCTGCTAACTTAAAACACCGGGGTAGCTACCTTTAGGATATCCTACATTAACCATAGCAAAAGTTAAAAGGTTTGGCCATGATTTTCTCCCATTTTCTGAAAGATCAAGAAGTTATTAAATTTCTGTAAAAGGTTAGAAAAAACTAAACATGATCTCCACCCAACCCATCTATCAGCAGCCACATCACACTAAGACTAGAAAGATACATCCAACGTTTGTGGGCGATCCAACAGGTAAATATCATAGTAAGGCCACCTGCACTGAATTCTAAACACCCAATTAAAAGTTGAAACGAATTCTATTTTCCAGCCGAACAATATCATAACCATACCCCTTTTGTTTTTTGCTTTAGTGAACTCCTTCGCCTTTTCGACCTCGGCGTCAACCTTCTTTGTGAGTAACTTCTCCTTCTTCTCGAGCATCTCGAGTGTCTAGCAATGAAAAGGCCAGCAATTTGATAAATAATTAGCAACTACAGGACTAATCATCTCATGTTAAAAATGTAGCAATGTTCAAGAATTCTGTCTGAATTTTAGATTAAGTAAAGAAAAGAAAAATATTCTTCTCCCAAACCCAGACTTGACTATTCATTTACAGCAATAATAGCGATAAAGACATCCTCAGTTTTAAGGTGAACCCCCACAACCTCGCAACTACTACTCCTACATCTTAATAAGAACTACCGGAACTCCCAACGCCAAGACCAAGCAAGGGCATTCACCCAGAAATGACTGGATATGCAGCTACATCCATTGTAGGGTAGGGTCACGCAACCTCAGGAGGCACCCATCTCCCTGTAGCTCTGGGAGCTGGGAGGGTTGGGGATTGGGGTCAAGCAACGAATCAAGACAGGACAACAACCTCGTTCAACTTGTCGAGGGTGGTGAGAGCATTACTGGTCTCCTGCTTGGGTTTCCCAAACATTCTGCTAAACATCTTGACGGCCTTCACAGACGGACGGATCCCTGCGACAGGGAAAGAACAAAGCAATCAATCAATCGGCTAGACATGATAAAATACCTCGAGGAGGCAGACGAATCGAACGCAACTGACCCGTGTGGGGTGGATTAGGGTTTGTCGAAACCAAAATTGCGGGAAGAAGCCTCGATCGGATTTTGAGCAGTCAGGGGATTTTGTTGGTGGGTGGATGATGGATTGAATTTGATTCCTGGAGAAAAGATAAAAGACCGACTTTGTTCGTTCTTTTTTAACAAAAAAACATCTTTGTTCATGTTGCAGTATGAATAAGATATTCTCTCATTTCTCCGTTCGGTTCCTAGAAGGGATCTACTTTGAACCCAAAACCTTTTAAACTATAGGCAACTTAAGCACTCGATTGAACCAAAACTTAATTGTTATCTTTGTATTATTATTATTAGTATTTGCTCATGTATTTTATTTATTATTAAATCTTAATATTTTATTTTATTTTATGAAGAAAATGGAGATTTCCGAAAGCGAATTCTCGACAAATAAAAAATGCACTTGGCTTGTAGACAACGCATCAACGCATACTATTTTGAAAAGCAAGAAATTCTTTACCGTCTTGGTACGAACGAAACAAGTGTCAACACGACTTCTGAAAATACAAAAATCATTAAGGGCTTCGGAAGAGCAAATATCTTATTATTCAGAGGAACAAATATTTGTATCGATGATGCGTTGTATTCCTCTAAGTCTTAGAAAAATTTGTTTTAAAGATACCCGCGGATATGGATATCATATTGAGACTTCAAGTGAAAATGACAAAGAATATTTGTGTATTACAAGTGTTATCTCGAGTAAGAAATGTATATTAGTAAAATTAGCCGTAGTTTTATCTAGACTATATTTCACAAATATAAGTGTTGTTGAAGTACATGTTGTTACAAACCAAAAGTTTGTTGACCAAAACAATTTTATCACATGGCATGATCGATTGGGGCAGCTTGGAGCTATAATAATGCGAATAATAATTAATCATTCATTTTTCTCCCAAATGAATTTTCATGTGCCACTTGTTCCCAAGGGAACCATCGAAAATCAGGGCTGAACCCTTGAAATTTCTTGAAAGAATACAAGGTGATATACGTGGGCCTATTCATCCACCTTATGCGCCATTCAGATATTTCATGGTATTAATTGACACATCAACTAGATGGTTCAATGTGTGTTTATTCTCAACTCGTAATCAAACATTTGCAGGATTGCTTGCTCAAATTATCAACTTATGAGCTCATTTTCCGGATTATCGAATAAAATGTATTCGTCTCGATAATGCCGAAAAATTTACTTCTCAAGCTTTTAATAATTATTGTATGTCAATTAGAATAAGTGTTGAACATCATGTAACACATGTTCACACACAAAATGGCCTTACAGAATCATTGATAAAACGTCTTCAATTAATTGCAAGACCATTGCTTATGAGAACAAAACTCCCGGTTCATGTTTGGGGACATGCTATTTTGCACGCGGCAGCGTTAATTCGCATCAGACCTACAAATTATAATGAGGTCTCCCATTTGGAAATAATTTAAGGTTAGAAACCAAATATTTCCCATATAAGAATTTTTTGGTGTGCGATATATGTGCCAATTGCTTCACCACAACGCACAAAGATGGGACCTCAAAGGTGATTAGGGACCCCAAAATGCCGATTGTTATTTTGATGAAATGATATTTCCAACATCAAAAGGGGAATAAGTAGCCGGAAAAGGAAATAATATGGCATGAGTTATCATTGGCTCACTATGTTCCTCGTACAAAGCAATCTGAACTCGAAGTTAAGAAAATTATTCACTTGCAAAATTTAGCAAATCAATTGCCAGATGCTTTTACTCACCTTAAGAAAGTGACAAAGTCTTATATTCCAGCTGCATATGCTCAAATAAGAATTGAGGTCTCTGAAGGACAACCTAGTATTGCTAATGAGCTTAAAATACAAGTAAAACGTGGTAGATTAGTCGATTCCAAAGATAAAAATCATCGGAAAAGAAATGAATTAAAAGCTCAAACTAAGGAAACAATTACTCCAAAAAAGCGTCTAATCATTGAGAATATGATTCTAGAAGAGTCATAGGTACCGGAAAATGAAGAGATCTCAATAAACTATGTTTGACTGGAAAAAGATGGAATCAAGATAAAATCGACGTCGATGAAAATTTTGCATATGTTATAGCATGCGATATTGTAAATGAAGACGAGGATCTTAAACCAAATTATGTTGAAGAATGCAGACAAATAAATGATTGACCAAAATGGAAAGATGCGATTGAAACAGAGTTAAAATCCTCGCAAAGCATAAAGTTTTGGATATTTGTAAAATCGTCCTGAATGTGCATAAAATTGTCTTGAAGGTGTAAAACTGATTGGTTATAAATGGATATTTGTAAGGAAAAGAATTGAGAAAAATGATATTGTTAGATATAAGGCACGACTTGTTGTCTAGAGATTCTCGCAAAGACCTAATATTGATTATGAGGAAACATATTCTCCTATGGTGGATGCAACAACATTTAGATATCTGATTAGTTTATCAATCCATGAGAAGTTGGAGATGAGATTAATGGATGTCACTGCAGCATACTTATAGGTTATCTTGAGAACGATATATAAATGAAACTCCCTGAAGCATTCAAAATGCCATAAGCATATAATTCAGATAGTCGAGACCTATACTCGGTCAAATTATATAGATCTCTATACGGATTGAAACAATCTGGACGTATGTGGCATAAATGTCCCGGTGAATATATATTAAAAAATGGGTATCAAAATGATCTAATATGTTCATATGTGTTTATTACGAGATCTGGATCACAATTTATAACAATTGCGATTTATGTTGATGATCTGAATATTATTATGACCACTAATGAACTTTCTGTAACAGTTGATTACATCAAGAAAGAATTTGAGATGAAAGATCTTGGAAAAACAAAGTTATGTCATGGCTTGCAGATTGAGCATTTAGATAATGGAATTTTTGTCCATCAATCTGCTTATACATCAAAAGTGTTAAAAAGATTTTATATGGATAAAGTGTATCCCTTGAGTAGTCCAATGGTCGTGAGATCCCTTGATGTAAATAAAGACCCATTTCGACCTCGAATGAATGAGGAAGAACTAATTGGTCATGAAGTACCATATCTTAGTGCTATTGAGGCACTGATGTATCTTGCTAGTCATACTAGACCTGATATATCATTTGCAATGAATTTATTAGCGAGATATAGTTCTTCACCGACGAGGAGACATTGAAATGGAATTAAGCATAATTTTCAGTATCTTTGAGGAACTATGGACATGAGATTGTTTTATCCGTTTATGCCTGAAGTAGAATTGACTAGATACGCAGATGCATGATACCTATCCGACCCTCATGATGGTAAATTACAAACGGGTTATGTTATTTACATGTTGTGGTACCGCTATATCATGGAGATTTATGAAACAAACAATTATCGCCACATCATCTAACCATTCTGAGATCATTGTAATTCATGAAGCCAATAGAGAATGTGTATAGTTGAGATCAGTTATACATCACATTCGAGGGTCATACGACTTATCTGTAAATAAAGATTCCCCAACAATTTTATATGAGGATAATGCTGCTTGCATTGCTCAATTAAAGGGATGATATATCAAAGGTGATCGAACGTAACATATATCTACAAAATTCTTTTTCACCCATGATCTCCATAAGAGTGGTGATATTGATGTTCAACAAATACATTCATCAGAAAATATGACAGATTTATTTACAAAGTCTTTGCCTACAATAATTTTTGAAAGGTTGGCGCATAAAATTGGAATGTTAAAACTTGGAAATTTAAAGAAATGTTGCAAAGAGGGGAGTAAACACATCGTACTCTTTTTTCCTTTACCATGGTCTTTTTCCATAGGGTTTTTATGGAAAGATTTTTAATGAGACAATATCATAATGAATATTCAAGGGGGAGTATTGTAAATATATTTATTGTGAATGCCATTATGACTCCTATTTATCCCTCATTAGTATATGATCTTTATTATTCCTTTCGTTACAACTGTAAATTTCTTTCCGTTGTAAGATCCCTATAAATAGATGGATACGTATTGTATATGTATATTTTTCGAAATGAATAAGATATTCTCCCTTTCTCTTTCTGTTGTATTCTCTCGTTTCTTTTAACCTCCTTCTGCTTCTTTGTTTTATAACAGTTCATTTACTGTTGATTAATATTTGGAAAAATATCGATTTATGGCCTCAATTTTAAGTCAACTTTTTTTGTCATTAATTTAGTTTGTTATATAATTTTGTCACTAATTTTTATTTCCATTTTGATTTTGATCAATCTTGAATTTTGTCGCATGAAAGCCAAACAGGGCTTAATAGAGAGTTGCATTTATTGACTAAAAAAGAAAAAAAAATAGAAAAATAGAAAATAATATCGAAATCTCTCATATGTTATTTTATTTTATTTTAAAATTTCGATAGCCAGATCAAATAAGTTGGAAGCTGAATTTGGACGATAGTTGTTGATGTTGTAAAAAATATGCAAAATTGATGAACGTCGGATGATGGCTCTATTGAGAGGTCACTTCTTCGGGTAAAGTGAATTATGAGGCGAATAAATAAAAGGTCGGAACTCCACTATTATAAGACACGGGTCTAAATTAACGTCTTATTTGACTTTCGCTAAAAAAAATTCAAGGTTGGCCTAAATCAATATAAAAGTAAAAGTTGGTGACAAAATTATATAACAAACTAAAACAATAATAAAACAGAAAGTTGGCTCAATGTTGATGCCACAAACGTATATTTTGCCTTAATATTTTGCTTTTAAACTAATTAAATAGTGTTCCAGTTTGCTTGATTAAGTTGCCAGTACAAAAAAAAAATGGATTATCGATAGAGAAAATTAATTATACTAAATTTTACATTAAATAATTAATTCTTATAAGAATTATCACTCATATCGTGTAAAACTGATTCTCTTAAAGTAAATAAATTTATTTAAAATAAATAGATACCATTTTTATATATTAAATTAAGTTTGCATTTATGTATTTTTGAACTTTTTATTATTATTTGCCTATTTCAGGATGAAAAATTAAACTAAAATGTATAACATTCTATTATATTAAAGTACAAATAAATTCTACTATTATTTTTTATTGATCAAATATTAATTTTATCATTTATTAATCTTACCAAAATACGTGGATAATTATTCTAGTGATTCTTTCGTCTTAGTAATTTTCAGTATGGGATATTCTATAAGCTTAAACCATCTTCTCTTTTTCATTAAGTTTAGGTGAATAATTATATCATATTAAAAATAAAATAATAATTTTGAGTAATTCGACTTCTTTTCAAATATAGTACTTAGACTATTTTCTTCGGAAAATTAGTGACATCTCACTAAAAAAATTAGTGACATTTTAATTAAAATATATTATTCTTTTTATCTGTCCTCGTTAGAACTAACTAAAAAGGAATTAACAATTTAGAAATATTAGGATAAAAAATACTTAATTATTTACATTCATAAAATTATGGGATCTCGATTATAAAATGATGAAATTCGATCGAGTAATTACCAAAATGGAGAATATATATGATTCGTGAAGATCAAATCGAGTTTTTAACTAATTAATCTAGAGTGTTTGAAAAGAGTAACTCGAGAGTTTCACTAAGACGATCTTGAGACGAGCCTTAGGATTCCCTGTCGGGGTTAACATAGTTTCAACTCAAAATTAGTCATACGACTTTTTCCACTTGAAGATATGTAAAAACATTTTAGGAACAAGAGGAATTCCAATTCGAGAAGGATTAAAGATGCTTAAATTCGAGTTTGAGTTCCTACATGTTTATAACAGCTTGAGTTCGAGGACGTATCTAATGAGTAAAGTTCGACAGTTGACAACAACTCGATTTCAAAAAACACCTCTAACAAGCAACTCAAGTTCGAGAAACACCTCCAACAAGTTGAGTTCCATCAATTACAATGAATTCAGTTCAAATGCATTGCTAGTAGGCTAAGATCAAGACGGCTTCAACGGGTCGAGGTCCAAGGCTTGAGCTGTCAACCCACATTCCATGGTGGTTTTCAAGCCTCTTCCCACTACCTCAGGCATTTTGTTGTCATCACTTACAACAAAGACAATTTTCCATGAAGCTCGTGGTGATTATAATTAGTATGGCATGAATAGGTGTAGCTTGTCCGTGAAAAAGACATGAACAATTAACCATCACATAGGCATTTGATTGTCCTACGCTTTCTTCATATCCAATTACTCTGTATTTCTGACATTCATGGCAATAGTTATAAGTTTTCTATTGTTTTTCATACTGGCGACCACATTTCATAATGCATTTTCTCACACTCCGTTGAGTGCTCCGACGACCCACGTTTTCGTGTGTAAACATGTTTGGCGATCACTTTAGGAGCAAATAAACATGATATAAATGATGACCGAATAATTACGGTGCATTGGCCGGACAAAAGCACTAAAAAATCATTGGGCAATGACTCAGAGTAGTATGTTGCTGGGTACACATATGTGCCAAGAGACTTTGTAATATATGTGAATAGTTATTAATAAGGGTGAGTATTTATGTTTTATTAATTACTTTTCTACTTGTAACTAATTTAAAATAAAGTCACATTAATTATATATCAATCTAAAATTGTCCTATTGTCCTTGATCGGATAAGTGTTTAAAAGGGACATGAACACAAGGGATATTTGAATGACTAGTAATGTCGTTCAACCTAAAGAATATTCCAACGCAAAATGAATAATGATTTTTAGCATATTAAAAAATTTTGTTTAGTTTATATAGTCGACGTGCTTGTTGTTAGTTAAACTGAAGATCAATACATGAGACATCTTGATAAGGTGACTGAAATCTTTAGACAAGATGTCATTATTTTATGTGAAAAAAATGTAGAATGAAATTGAAGAAGGATAAATCAAATTACAAATAACATTGCCGAGTTTATATAGAAAGCAAATCTAAAGGTTTTGTGGTTGAAAAATCTTTTAGAAGATTTACAAAGAATTTCTAAAAATTGTCTTCTAAAAATACTTAGTAATGGGAAGATGAAGACGCTCGTGTTATTTAAAGGATTAAAAAAAACATTAAAGGTTTTGTTTTTGAATTAAGGCAAAATATACGTTTATGGCCTCAACTTTGAACCAACTTTTTGTTTTGTCATTAACTTAGTTTGTTATATAATTTTGTCACCAACTTTTGTTTTTATTTTGATTTTGACCAATCATGAATTTCTTCTAGCGAAAGCCAAACAATGCCTTAATATAGTCTGACATGTGTCCTATAATAGTGGAGTTTCGACATCTCATTCATTCGTCTCATAATCCACTTTATCAGTAATAGTCGCCCCCTAATAGAACATCATCCGACCTTCATCGATTTTTCATATTTTTTAATAACATGAGCAACTATCGTTAACTTCGGCTTCCAATTCACTTGATTTGTCCTTTAAAATTTTATAATAAAAAAACAAATGAAAGGTTTTAATATAATTTCCCATTTTTAAATTTTTTTTCTTTTTTGTCGATAAATGAAAATTGTCTATTAAGGTCTGTTTGGCTTACGCACGATAAAATTCAAGATTGGTCAAAATCAAAATAAAAGTAAAAGTTGGTGACAAAATTATATAACAAATTAAGTTAATGACAAAACAAAAAGTTGGCCTGAGCCATAAATTAATATTTTTTTCTATTTTTTTAGTTTGGAATTGTAATAATTAAAGAAAAAATCGCGATTTTAAATATGATTTTAGAAAACTCGTAGTATTCCTTAAGAGTGCCTTTTAATGTGATTCTGAATAACGATTTAGAGACAATAAAATATGAATTTATTAAATTACGATTATATATATATATAAGAATTTATTGAGACATCGTATATGAACAATGATGTAGGATTTGTTTAAGACGAGGGAGTCCGAATTTACTTGTTCTCTCCATTCGGACAATCATCCAGAACCCCTCCCTCAGTCACTCCCACACAAAATTTGCAGATTCCGATGGAGGCCTTGGGAATCTCCCCCTCATCCCTCTCCATCTCCTTCTCCCTCCTCCTCCTCCTCCTCTCATCACCGTACCCTTCCTCATGCCACCCATCTCCGCCCACCCCCGCCGACTTCCTAGCCCGTGCGATGTCCCCCGACCTCGTCGACTACGTGGTCAACATCCGGAGGAAGATACACCAGTACCCGGAACTCGGGTACCAGGAGTTCGCCACGAGCGAGCTCATTAGGTCCGAGCTCGATCATTTGGGGATCCGCTACAAGCACCCCGTGGCCATCACCGGGGTTGTCGGTTACATCGGCAGCGGAAATGCCCCATTCGTTGCGATCCGGGCCGATATGGACGCTCTCCCAATCGAGGTTTGGTTGAATGATCGCCACGTTGTATTGGGTGTTATCCTGGTGTTTGTTTTGATCGATTAGCTGGTCGTTTTGGATTTTTGACTTCCTTAGGAGAGTGTAGATTGGGAGTACAAGAGCAAGGTCCCTGGAAAGATGCATGCCTGTGGGCACGACGGCCACGTGGCCATGCTCCTCGGTGCCGCCAGGTTGCTTCAGGAGCAGAGCAAGGAGTTGCAGGTATGTCTGATCCAATCCTTCTCTTCGGCACTGGTTAATCGACACCCGTGAAATCGTGTTGAACGGATGCTTTGTTTGGTTATGTGGACTCATATATGATTTGTATGCTTGGTAATTGTTTCGTTGACGACAATTGTTGAGGATATCAGCCTTTCTCGAGCTAATCTCTTGGTGAGGCAGGTTTCTGAAACATTTTTTAAGCTCTATGGAATTTGACGGAGACTGAATAAATTTATATATCTTGATAGTCTACTCGGAATTTGATTTATTATTAACTTTTTGGCTTGTGATTTTCAACCAACTTCTGTTATTTGAACTGTTTTAAAGCATGGGTAATGCACGTCGAACGGGATGTAAACTGATCGACTGGCTTGAGCAACACAATGTCTCTTCTGCCATTAATGTACTTTTGCAAATGTTGGCCTCATAAGGCACGCTCCGGATCCATAATCTGAATGTTGAATGTTTGCCAGGGGACTGTGGTTCTCCTTTTCCAACCAGCAGAGGAAGGGGGTGCGGGAGCCAAGAGTATGATCGAAGAAGGAGCGATGGAAAATGTTGAGGCCATCTTTGGTTTGCACCTCTCAACGAAGCACCCTCTTGGCACTGTTGCGAGTAGAGCCGGTCCTGCTTTGGCTGCAAATGGTTTCTTCGAAGCCGTGATAAGTGGAAAGGGCGGTCACGCGGCTCTCCCGCAGCATTCGGTTGATCCGATAGTGGCGGCATCGAATGTTATAGTCAGTCTGCAGCATCTAGTCTCGCGTGAAGCAGATCCGCTGGAATCACAAGTAATCAGTCTTTATTATGAGGAATCTTGCGCCAATCATATCTCGAAGAAAAGTTCACTTCGATTGACCGATTGGCATTTTCACTTTATGAACTACATTGACGAATACAGGTAGTTACCGTAAGCAAGTTCGAAGGAGGTGGGGCATTCAATGTGATTCCAGACTCGGTAACCATAGGAGGAACCTTCCGGGCCTTCTCAAAGGAAAGCTTCGTCCGACTTACTAAAAGAATCGAAGAGGTGATGCCATATAAAACCTTTGTTCTTTGCTGTGTATAAATCACAGTGAGGTCTCTTTTCTCATAGTTCTACATGATATCACCGAGTGATAGGTAATCACAAGGCAAGCAGGTGTTCATAGATGCAATGCCACTGTCACCTTCGACTCCGAACATTTCTACCCAGTAACGACGAATCACAAAGGCCTGCATGCACACTTCCTGAAAGTTGCGGAGGACATGCTGGGTATGGACAACCTACTGGAGATGAAGCCACTAATGGGAGCAGAGGACTTCTCGTTCTACTCAGAGATCATCCCAGGTTTTTTCTACCACCTCGGGATGCAGGAGAAGGGTGGAGAACAGCTGCCTTCCGCTCACAACCCTTACTACAAAATGAACGAGGATGCTCTCCCATTTGGGACTGCATTTCATGCTGCTCTGGTGACGCGGTACATACTCGAAAAACAACCCGAGCATCATGATGAAACACTGAGGCAACCCATATCCGACAAGGAATTACCCAAGTCTCATGATGAATTGTAGCGAGGTAATAACTTTAGAGACCATGTTAATGTTATGGAACTCGGAGTTCAACCTATCAACAATGAAAAAGTATCTGAATAATGCTTGGCTTTGAGGCTCCAGATTATTTGATATGGGAGTGATCTTTGACACAGTCTTGTCTTTGTTGATATGAGTTGAATATGAAAATCTTTTCCAATTAGGGTGACCTCGTTAGTCTCCTGATTCAGAGAGAAGCAAGGCACTATTTAGCAAAGGAATGTTCTAATAACATTGGTCCTCAAACTATTTTACAAAATAGACCGGATAGTTTTAAAGATTGAAATCGATATTTCAAACAAAGACCTAGGATATTAGTCAAGAAATTTTATAACTTCCAACCTTATTAAGGAACGAAAATCATATTTACTCTTCTCATGCAACTGACCAAGAGGAGAGGATAATAGAACAGGAATAGGACCCTCTTGAAATGCCACAATGCTATCCTAACAATCATTAAAAGCAAGCTTCTGTTATACGAAGAAAACGCCAATTGATAGATGGATTTCCCACGACATAAATCAATGTCGGAATGCAAGTCGAACACCAAACCAGTGCTTCTGCCATTGTTCAAAGAAAGACATGCCCCTCTCTTGCACCAACTCATTTGAGCAATCACTCATATACTTGAGGAAGACAGTATGCAAATCAGATATGCACTCAACATCTTGCATAAATTGGGTGAGTGATTGATCCGACATGGAACATGCCACAACATCATGGCACACGAGAACCAACAGGAAACACAGGGACTGCCATCGTCCATTGCTCAGCCCCAAACTACAGTCCACATGACGACAGACATACCGATCCTACCATCCCTAAGATCCAACCACATCCTATGAATGATATCCGAGAAAGATTGAACGGCACCAGAAATGAGGAAGTAATCACGTTCGTATTCAACAAATATCCAACTATTACAGATACTTGGGAGTTCAAGTATTCATTTCCCAACAGCAAACAACTCTTCCATAAACAAAAGAGGAAACAAAATCATCCTAACCCAACTTATCCATTCCCTTCAACGGATCTCACTTCTCGGATGAGTTCGGCCCCCTCTTCTTCCCGAATCCAACCACTGAATCAGACATCAAATGACACAATCCATCAATCGATCGACTAAACAGGAGTAAGATCAATCGAGTGATCCAAGGATCGGCGCAGGCAGATGAAACGCAAAAAAAGGAGACGAGAACCACCTGCGGTGACGAAGCGGCGGTTGTACTGCATGCGCTTGTGGGCGCGGCCGCGGGGCTTCTTCTTCTTGTCCTGCTTGGCAACCTTTGGTGTCTGCCCCCTCACCTTACCAGCACGGGCCAACGATCCGTGTACTTTCCCCATGGCAACGGCTGCAGCTCTCCGGTTGGTCGGCGCAAGGGTCTCTTTAAGGATCCGGGGAAACTAGGGTTTTGCGTCGCGGATGATTTATATATAGGCCTTTAAGCATAAATTGGGCCTAATGGGTTGGGCTGAAAGAGCAAGTCCGAGAACAACCCACGAAAAGTCCAAATTCGATTAGTTTAAGAACGAGTGTACGGACGTTTGTCGAAGTGGCAGGAACAATGCTTTTTTGTTGGAATATTTCTTAAATAAACTAAAACAAACTGACGTGGGTGAAGAGAACTGAAATCATGTACACCATCGTGTGTATCGATTAATTAATTAACAATCACAAGCATAATTATTTTACTTTTCTTCGTACAAATCATTAATCATATAGCCCTACATATTAATTAATATGTTCTGAAATAATTCTTGATTTACTGGATATGAATATTTTTAGATATGCAGATGACGTCAAGACGGACCAATGGAAAGAAAATACCGAGTGCTTAGTATTAACACAACAGAAAATTTTGGGCATACTCATAAGAAGTTTATTAAAAAATGGTCTATAAGGAATCTATGATTCACGGTCAGCGAGACCCAATACTAAGCGAGTCTATCGAGAATATAAATGGAGGCTCAGGATAAGTCTATGAGCTCATACTAAATCTACGAGGTCAAAAGCCCGAACCAAGTCTACTACAAGGGTAGGAACGAGTCAAGTCTATAAGGCAAAGTCGCATGGGTCAAAGTCTATGAAGACCAAGAAAGATGTTGACTCCGAGATTTTAGGAAAGTGGTTAGGGAGGCCACATCCCCACGATTTTTAGATGATCTTTAGTTAGAGAATAATCATGGGAGGAGAGACCCACGTCTCTGGACATCCGATTTAATATAGAAGACATCAACATTCCCTTAAACAAACACATACATTCATCTAAGGCCAAAGCACATTGTTTGTCTAAAATGCCCTAAGCTTTCAGTCATCGGTCCTCAGCTTTCAGCTTTCAATTTTCACTTTCCAAACCCACCACTTCCTCGTGCCACCACCAACGTCAGATATTACATTCCCATCCACGTCCACCGCACCACCGAAAACCAGATTCTACCGCACCAACCTGCATGTCTACGACGTCTACAACAAGTCAACGACGTCTCCACCTTTCTAGATTTTAGTTTGTTTGGGTTCTTCATCGTTTTTATGGCTGTAAGCTTTGCTCTTTGTTTGTTAGACATCGCTTATTAATATAATTCATCTGCATTATGTTACTGACGACCATATCCAAACCCTTGTGATTGTTCATTCCAAATATTTCAAATGTGCTCCGTTTTCAATGCGAACACGTTTTTGGCGACCATCGTGGAAGACTCAAAGAACTAAATGTTCAAAATGTCAAGAACTAGGAGTTCACTTCAACTGGATTCCCTCCATTACCCTGAAAATGATGAGGAGGGAAATCCGGCTCAAGTTAGCCAAGATTTTACTTCCCAACCTCCTGTTACTGCTCATACCCCATTGGAGTTCATATCGAGCATCGAGTTTCATAAAGAATTCGGAGATATGAAAAGAAATATGGGAGATATGAAAAGGAATATGGGATAGATGAAAGAGGATATGAGAGATATGACCAAGAAGATTGATGACCTGAGGAGATGATGTGCGGGTTCATCAAGACAACGCTTAACGTAAGATCAAGGGATCCCTTAGAAAAGGATTGCTCTTTTATGGGAGATGCTTGGCGAGCAGCAACAAACAAAAGGGCAGTATCGTTCCAAGCTGAGGATCCATGGGGGAACATTGCGCCGAACGACCCAGAATTGTATGAAATCCTTGTTGAGAGATTTTCCCCCACCATACTGTTTTCTTCTCATCTCCTCGCTCTCATAAAAGGAGCCTAGTGCATGCAGAAAACTTGGTATACGATGACAGTGTGATACATGGGGAGCTGAATCGAATCTTAAGTTATGCATCCCCACATCACCACATCGATGAATACATACCCAGGTCGAGTCAGGTGCTAGAAACTAGCAAGGAAAAATCAATCTCA
Organism: Melastoma sanguineum; assembly: GCA_029817735.1. Taxonomy (NCBI): domain Eukaryota; kingdom Viridiplantae; phylum Streptophyta; class Magnoliopsida; order Myrtales; family Melastomataceae; genus Melastoma; species Melastoma sanguineum. The sequence goes on along the minus strand of JARUPW010000019.1, from coordinate 136,870 downwards.
GAGGAATTTTCTACGTGAGACCCCCTGTTGATGAATCTATCTATTGGACGAACTCATTGGTGAAAGAAATTATACCATATGTTGTTCATAGAAAAGTCAAGTATATTTACGGAAATTCAATTCCCCAAATACATAGACAAGGAATGAACTCACAACAAGTCTACGAGGGTGCTTAGTGTTAACACGACAGAAAATCTTGGGCCTACTCATAAGAAGCCCATTAGGAACAGGGCCTACAAGGAATCTACGATTCATAGTCAACGAGACCCATTAATAAGCGAGTCTACCAAGAATATAAATGGAGCTCAGGATAAGTCTACAAGCTCATGCTAAATCTACGAGTTTAGAAGCTCGAACCATGTCTACAAGGGTAGTAACGACTCAAGTCTACAAGACAAAGTCGCCTAGGTCAGAGTTTACGAAGACCAAGAAAGATCTTGACTCCGAGATTTTAGGAATGTGGTTGGAGATGCCACGTCCCTATGATTTTCAGATGATCTCTAGTTAGAGAAAATCAGGAGAAGAGAGACCCACGTCTCTGGAAATCCAATTTAATATAAACGATGTCAAGATTCTCTTAAACAACACAAACATTCATCTAAGGCCAAAGTACATTTTTTCTTAAAAGCCCTCAGTTTTCAATCAAAGGTCCTTAGCTTTCAGCCTTCAATTTCCAGTTTCCAAACCCACTGCTTCCTCGCGCAACCACCAACAACCATACTACATTCCCATTTACGTCCACCGCACCACCGAAAACTAGTATCCACCGCATCAACTTGCATGTCTACGACGTCTGCAAGTCTATGACGTCTCCACCTTTCCAGATTTTAGTTTGTCTGGGTTCTTCTTTGTTTTTATGGCTGTAAGCGTTCTCCTTTATTTGTAAGACATCGTTTTTAATATAAATTATCTGCATTCTGCTACTGGCGACCACATACAAATCCTTGTGATTGTTCATGCCAAATATTTCCAACGTGCTCCGTGTTCGAAGCGAACACTTAATAATCAATCATATTAAAACAACCCACTTTTAGCCATCATATATTGAACAGCATTAGTAATAGTTAGCTACGAATAAGTGTAACCTTTTGAAATTGAAATCTTGACTTGAAACCAAAGGTAGATGCCGAGACTATAAATGTGTAAGAATCACATAGATGTTCCACATTTGTCTTTCATTATAGTCTGGTCGACCCCTTGACGCTCTGGGAGCTATAAAGAAAAGTAAAATTGATCATATTTTTTCTTCTAAATTGAGCATAGTCGAGTCCTCATACGTTGGCTTCAATTCACATGGGAAGTCGAAGGTGACACTCAAGAAGAAAAAAAAAGGCTCGAAAGTGGAAAAAGCGAGAAAGATCATCAGACGATTTGAATCACATATAACTCTTTGTGATTTGTACACGCCAAGGTAAAGTGATAGGAGTTTTCATGAAAGCTTCTTTGAAAATTATTTCCATTCATCTAAGAGGTTTACACTAGCTGGATTGTCAGATATTACGTTATTGTTAGAGGAGTCGCATTTGTGACTCTTATTGGTAAGTGAATTCGCCTTTTTCTTATCGAAATTTTTTAAATGTGATTTCCTCTCAAAAGTTATTCATGTTATTCTACCAACAAAATAGATACAGTAGCAATTTATTCATCCAAATCCGAAAACATTTCCTACTTTTGATGTTGGAGCGACCTTCGTAAGTTGCTCAATTTTCTTAAAGCATATAATTTTTCGAGAAGCAAATTTCTTATAAATTTTCACATTTTCCTTACATTTATCGTCTAATGAATTTCAGACAAACTCCAAATTCTCATAACGTATAAAAATATTTCATGTGGTGAATTTGGTAAAATTACTAATTTTCAAAATTTACCTGCAAATTTAATAATATTATTGTAACAACCCATAATTTTGTGATATTTTATATATAATTACTATTAGGGGTGAGCATAGGTTCCGGGTAAAACCGGGAACCTGTCGGAACTGGTACCATAGGGTCGGTGTCAGTACACGTTCTCGAATAGATCGGGTAGGTTCTAGGTTCTAAATTTTACAAAACCGGCGGTACCAAGTACGGTTCCAGGTTCTCCCCCTGAACCAACCTGGAGAACCTGGAACCTAACCTAAATTTTACCCAACCCAACCCCATAACCTACCCTAAATCTTACCCAACCCAATAACCTAACTTAAACTTTACCCTACCACAAACAATTGTCCCCCTCTTCACAACAACGTCTTCATCAAATGGTTCCAGGGGTTACGGTTTCTTACGGTAAGTCAGCTCCTAATCTACTTTTTCCCTTCTTCCCCGCCTTGCCTTGTCAATTTTTATTTACGATTCTTTCTGGGTTAGGTTAGGTTGAGCCGTGGGTGATGGGAATATTTTCTTAAAAGTTCTTTTTGTCTGAACATAGCCGGTCAGGGGGTGATTCTGTGGGGTTTGGATTTTGATTTTGATGTAATTTGAGGCGTTGGTGCTCTAGATCATCTGTTTGGGTGTCTTAATCAGAATCGAAACACGAACCGCTCATAGGGCGACGCCGTTGACCGAACCAGAATTGAAACTCAGAGGGCGACGCCGCTAACAGAACCGAAACAGAACCGGAACCTGTACCAGAACCGGTGGGGTAGGTTCTTGGGTGGGTTTTTGATTAATCGGGTAGGTTCTAGGTTCTAAAAATTAAGAACCGGACATTATAGGATAGGGTCCAGGTTCCACGTCCCGAATCTGGAAACCTGGAACCTGCTCACCCCTAATTACTATCCTTGTTGTGAATAGTAAGGCCACAATGATGAAAAAAAATTACTTAACAAAAATGGGGATAAGATAACCCATTATGAGGTTATTAATGCAATAAAATCAAATAATTAATAGTGGTCTTGGGTGGAGATAACGAAGGCAGACCCAAGGGGGGAAATGAAAGAAAATCAATTTTTTTTTCTTTCCTGGGTCAGAAGGGCATCGAGAGAGGGGGGAGAGAACAACCGTGAAATTGGGGGAAATGAGGAACGACAGAAGAAGAAGGAAGAGGAAGACGGTTGGGCAGCAAAAGTGGATCGTGTTGTGAGGAAGGAGGGCGTGCGGAAGAACTTGCCCTGAGGAGAACTACTTCGGAGAAGAAGGGAACTTGAAGAGTTAGGCAGTGACTCAAGTTCGAAGTACGTTTCCACTCTTTCCTCTCATCCGTCCATCTCCTAAAATAGACATAAATCTGTTGCCCTCTTCATTGTTAGGATTTGTGATATTTGTTGATGAGTGTGGAGGTGATGTTTCCGATTGATGTTCGGAATTCCCTTGGGTATAAGGGTGGGAACGTCCGACCCCTCAAGGTGAATAGGATGCTCATTTTCTTGGTGTTAAGGCAAGACATTCTGAATTCTTGACTTGTACGTGATGGTTCACTGGATTGGTGGTTATTGACATTTGGGTTACTTGGAACTAACGTTAAACACGATTTCATTGTGTGCTGAACGTGTGCTTCCATATTGGCCGATATTTGCATATAGATTGTGAGAATTTGGGCTGAGAATAGAACAAATTAAGGCCAGCCGAGTTAGGTTTAACCCTTGTAATTTTTGGGCTGGAATTAATGTGTTCGGAACGTGGATGGTGGAGTCTTGAGTGTGGCTGAAATTCCATTAGTGATGAGGCCAGAAATGGACACTGGGAACATGAAAAGGCATAGGAAATCGATAACTTAGTTAAATGGCTCATGGGGCCAGATAAATGGCACGAGAGGAGGATTGTAACGTGAGAAGAAATTTCTGTTTCCGGACGACCCATGGTCAGCCTTTACGGCAGAGCGGATGGGGTGAAATGATAGCTCGGATTGGGTCGCGAATGAAGAGATTCGCGGGTGATGCGACTGGACGAAAGAGTCTGTGATCGCGGAATTGAAACTTTAAGGGCGATACGAGGTGGAAAGGCTTCGCGGGCAGGTGAAGGGCTGAAGTTGGGTGGCCCGGATGCCGGAATATGCGCAAGAGGGGTGATCCTCTGTGGGAACTAAACTTAATGGAATATGTCAAATTTGTGCGATAAAGCTCGGTTGGAGCTACGTGAGGATGAAGGGCCGAGAGTACCCATCGAATTCATTTTAAGGAACGTATTCAGTCTTATAAACTAACCGTTGTTTGTGTTTAACAGGTTTGGATGACTCAACATGCATTTAGATAGCATCTAGCTAAAAAAATTTAATAATTGGATTTTTTTTTTTTACTTCGGAGTTATACAAACTTGGTATAACGTTATTATTAGCGGTAAAAATTGGTCAAGGCCTTTTTTTTCTTATGCTCAAAATCGAAGGACCTTTCAGGTGGTATCAGAGCAAGGTAATGCTCGGAGTAATAAGACGAAAATCAAAAAGGGGTTGGCGTTTCAACGTCGGGGCTGAATAGGCCGAAAATAAGCATTAGAATGCGAAATGTGATGTGATGAGCTGCTGGTCGTGCAATCTCGGATGGTTGAAATATATTTGAAGAAAGGAGTGTGACTTGAATGTTTCGAAAATGAACTTATTGGGTTGAAATTTTACCGAAAAAGTGGGTTGAAATGTCAGTTATATGAGTGAATACGGGAGCGCATGGTTGCCATGTGGTTATCCTATTGACATTCCGAATCTTAGTGGATATGATGTCCCTGTGGGTTGGACTTTACAAAGAATATTATTCATGAGATGAATTATGGCATCCGGGTATAAGGGTGTGGGAGTGCCGAGTCTTGTACTTAGAGAGACAAGGAGCATTCCGGAGTACATTATATGCATGTGACTTGGGGATTGTGTTATTCAATACGAAATGAGTGCTTGAATGTGGGTGATGTGCGTGGTAGGCATGGCCACCCAAGCTTGGTTGTTGAAATTACCAACGAGAAATATTATTGTTGAGATTTGAATGATTAAATATCATTGAACAATATACACGTGATTTGGAATTCTTAGTGCATATGAGTTGAATATGTTATGGCGGAATGACGGATGGAATAGACCGACTGAGTGGTGCGTTCTTGTACCTGCAGGATAACAGTAGAAAGTACTAGGATAGTTGTTCGTGACTCTCCCGTGAGGGACGAGGAACACACACGCAAATGGAAGGTTGCGCTCATACGACAGTTTAGGAAGTTGGAAGTACCGAACTATTCGGGGAAGGAAGGACCCGAGAAGGCAGAAGAGTTCATGAGTGAATTGGAAAAAGCCTTTCAAATTCTCGGATGTTCGGTGGAGGAAAAGATGATGTTGGCTCAGCACTCTCTGAAAAGAGGAGCAGAAGCTTGATGGAAGGCGAGCAGGGACGGTGCTCAAACTACTTACCTTGGGGATGCTTGGACCGTCTTCAAGACGGCCTTCCTTGGAAAGTATTACCCGTTCGTCTTCCGGGAGAAGAAGGCCCGTGAGTTCAGTACTTGCAACAAGAGGGCATGATGGTTGATGAATACGAGGGGAGATTTGCGACTCTCTCCAGATATGGACCGCCTATGAGTGCGAAAGCTAAAGCAAAAAAATTTGAGGAAGGATTGAATCCCGAGATCAAATTTCAGCTGAGGACACTGATGCTCACAATGTATGAGGAGATTTACTTGAGGGCCCATAGTGCAGAAGATGCGTGGGCTGATATGAGGGCTGTGGGAGAGGAGAATGCCACGAGGAGAATGTTGGGGATGGGACCACTTCTAAGGAAGAAATTCCAAACAGAAGAGGCATCTTCATCCTCCCGATTTTTCATGATGTGTCCTCCGCGCGCTCCGACTCCTACGCGACCATTCCCTCATAGAAGAGGTCAAGGGGCTAGGACGAGTGGACCCCCCCTTTGTCAGAGGTGTGGGAGGCTCTACTACGGGGACATTTGCACACCGAAAGATGTAATTTGCTATCGATGTGGACAACCTGGGCACATTCGTAGAGACTACCCTCAAGGAGTGGGAGGAACTTCAGGAAGCGGAGCAACCAGGAGTGGGATGGCTGGATTTAGTGCTCCACGTTCGAGAGGAGGAATAAGGCCAGCCCCGATGGTGTCTGTTACTAGGGGATCGGTGAGTGGACCTACGGAGACAGTGAGATTGAATACAACCACGGAAGCGGATGCTACTATATCTCACAAACTGAACTCAGGTACGGTTCAACTCCAAAGTGTACTGGTATATGCTTTATTAGACATTGGCGCTACGCCCTCTTTTGTGTCGTATGATTGCGTGAAGAAGCATGGGTGGTTGGTAGGAAAGACAGAAAAGAGGTTGAGAGTTATATTGCCTATTGGAGTCGAGTATTGCTTGGATGAGGTGTGTTTAGGCTGTGATTGATAGTAGCTGGTCTGAGGTTTACTGTTGATCTGTTGGTATTTCAGATCCGTGATTTTGAGATCATCCTGGGCATGGATTGGTTGGCTTCCAGCCATGCCCAGGTGGATTGCGAGAGGAAGTGCATTTTGGTCAACACAAGGGATGGAGATTCCCGTGAGTACATAGGCCATGGAAGATGCGGCCAGGTTTTGATAGTAACAACAATGCAGGCGCGCCACCTTGTACAGACGGGACATGAAGCATTCCGGGCAATGGTGCTGAACAAAGGAGTTGAGCTACCGATGCTGGAGCATATTGAAGTGGCAAGTGACTTCCCCGATGTCTTTCCCGAAGAGCTGCCGAGACTACCACCTAAGAGGGAGGTAGAATTTGTAATAGACTTGACTCCGGGGACAACTCCTATCTCTAGAGCTCCGTATCGAATGAGTTTAGCCGAACTTAAGTTGAAAGCACAATTACATGAACTTGTAGATAAAGACTTTATTCGTCCTAGTGTAAGCCCGTGGGGTGCTCCCGTATTATTTGTGAAAAAGAAGGACAGATCGATGAGATTGTGTACTGACTACAGGTTACTCAACCAACATACAATCAAGAATCGATATCCGCTTCTTCGTATAGATGATCTGTTTGACCAGTTACAGGGATCCGTAGTGTATCCCAAAATCGACCTTCGATCAGGGTATTATCTGATTGGCGTCAGAGAGGAAGATATTCCGAAAACTGCGTTCAAAACGAGATATGGCCATTACAAGTTTAGAGTAATGCCATTCGGATTAACAAAACGCACCGGCTGTATTTATGGGCTTAATGAATCAGGTTTTTCGATCGTACCTGGATCACTTCGTAGTGGTGTTCATAGATGACATACTTGTGTACTCGAAATGTAAGGAGGAACACAAAGAGCATTTGGCGATTATTTTGAGGACGTTACGGGAAAATAAGTTGTATGCCAAGTTGAGTAAGTGTGTGTTTTGGCTTGAGAAGGTAGCGTTCCTGGGACATGTCATTTCAGCCTCGGGTGTAGAAGTGGACCCAGCTAAGATAGAAGCCGTTAAGAATTGGCCACGACCAACAACAATTTCGGAAGTATGGAGTTTCCTTGGGTTGGCAGGATACTATCGGAGATTTGTGGAAGGATTCTCTAAAAATGTCATTCCTATGCAAAACTATTGAAAAAGGATGTTCAATTCAAGTGGATGGATAGGTGTGAAGAATGCTTTGAGGAGTTAAAAGGGAGATTGACAAGTGCCCCAATCCTGACTATTCCCTCGTAGTATATTGTGATGCCTCCACACAGGGCTTAGGATGTGTGCTAATACAACGTGAAAAAGTAGTGGCGTATGCTTCTCGGCAATTGAAAAGGCACGAAGAGAATTATCCTATTCACGATCTGGAATTCGAGGCTTAGTATTTGCATTGAAGTTGTGAAGCATTATCTATACAGAGAGAAATTTGAAGTGTATACATACCATAAGAGTTTGAAGTACCTTTTTACGCAGCGGGACCTGAATATAAGACAACGGAGATGGATGGAACTCCTGAAAGACTATGACTGCATGATTCAGTATCATCCAAGAACGTAGTGGCAGACGCTCTAAGCAGGAAGAATTGTATTTTGATGAATCTAGTGGTGGCAGAATCCCAGATGATCGAATAGATGAGTAATCTGGAGATCAGTTTGGAGGAATCAGATGGGAGAGTATGCATGGCAAGAGGTCAAGTAGAGCCAGAAATCATTGCGTTGATCAGGGGCACATGATGAGTACCTCAAATTAATACGTGAAGGACTCGGGACGGAGGCATACACGCGATTTGATTTGACTACGGACGGAATCCTGAAATTTCAAGGGAGGATTTGCAGGCCCGATGCCAAGGAAGTGAAGGATCGACTGGTGGCAAAGATGTATTGCAATCTGCGCAAGTTTTACTGGTGGCCTAAAATGAAAAGGGAGATTGCGAGATATGTGAACAGATGCATAGTGTGCCAAATGGTGAAGATTGAACATCAAAGGCCTGGAGGGTTGATGGAACCGTTGCCGATGCCCGAGTGAAAATAGCAGGACATAGCCATGGATTTCGTGACAAATCTGCCTAAGGGAAGTCGTAACATGGACTCGGTATGGGTAGTAGTAGATCGGTTAACGAAGTCGGCGCACTTTATTCCGATTCAGATCAACTGGTCCTTAGACTCGTTGGCAAAGATTTACATTCGAGAAGTGATAAGATACCATGAAGTATCTCATACGATCACTTCTAATCGGGATCTAAGGTTTACATCTAAACTTTGGAAGAGTCTGCAAGATGCCTTAGATACAAAGCTTCAAATAAGCACGTCATTTCATCCTCAAACGGATGGGCAGACGGAACGTATGATTCAAACTTTGGATGACATGTTAAGAGCGCGTGCCCTGGATTGGAAGGGAAGTTGGGTAAATCACTTGCTTTTGGTGGAATTCACATACAATAACAGTTACACTCAAGCATTGGGATGGCACCATTTGAAGCTCTACGGAAGGAACTGTCGGTCACCCTTATGTTGGATAGAACCAGGTGAAAATGTATTTGATGGACCTGAACTCATAAGGAAGACGTCAGAAGTGGTAGCTGTGGTACGAGGACGGATGAAAACAGCGCGAAGAAGACAGAAGAGCTACGCTGACAGAAGGCGGAGACCTCTAGAGTTCGAAGTCGGTGATGAAGTGTTCTTGAAACTCTCACCCATGAAGTCGATGTTTCGCACTAGGAAACCTCATAAGCTAAACCCACGGTATATCGGTCCATATAAGATTACAAAGCGGATTGGGAAAGTTGCGTACAGAGTAGCCATTCCTCCAGAAATATCGCATTGTCACAATGTGTTCCACGTATCCATGTTGAGGAAACATGTATTCGACATGGAGAGAAAATTGGAGGCCAAGGAGACTAGAGTGAATGACGATATGAGTGTTACGATGGAACCCGTGCGAGTGATTGGACATAAGGAACGTGTCACTCGAAGAAAGAAGACATCGTTAGTGCATGTGCTCTAGAGATGAGTCGGAGTTAAAGAGCAATCTTGGGAGCCTGAGGAGTGTATGAGGGAGAAGTATCCCCCCTTTCTGAACAAAATTTTGAGGACGAAATTCCCTAAGGGGGAAAAATGTAACAACCCAAAATTTTATGATATTTTATATATAATTATTATCCTTGTTGTGAATAGTAAGGCCACAACGATGAAAAAAAATTACTTAACAAAAATAGGGATAAGATAACCCATTATGAGGTTATTAATGCAATAAAATCAAATAATTAATAGTGGTCTTGGGCGGAGATAACGAAGAGAGACCCAAGGGGGGAAAGGAAACAAAATCAATTTTTTTCTTTCATTGGTCAGAAGGGCATCGAGAGAAGGGGGGAGAGAACAACCATGAAATTGGGGGAAAAGATGAACAACAGAAGAAGAAGGAAGAGGAAGACGGTTTGGATAATACGAGAGGGGGAGAGAACAACCATCAAATGCTCCTGTATTAAAAATGTTATTTGATAGTCCTATGTTATCAGGTAGGCTTAGTAAATAGAGCATTATTTTATCTCCATTTGACCTTCGATATCGATCACAAGCATCGATCAAAGGGCAGATTTTAGACGACTTCTTAGCCCAATATATAGATTCTAGATTAACCAGTTCTCAAAATTTGAAAGAATTTTGGGAAGTTTGGTTTGATGGGTTTTTGTACAACGAAGGGGTTAGAGTAGGAATTTATATTCTATCTCCTTTGAAAGTAAAAAACAAAATAGCTTATCGGATCGACGATATGTTGACAAATAATTCCGTCGAATATGAGGCTTTGATCATTGCTCTACAGCCCTTGATCGATCTTCAAGTGTCATATGCAATAGTTTGAGGGGATTCGCAGCTCGTCATCAATCATGTCAAAGGTTCGAGTATGTCTACCTTCGACCACCTCCAGCGATATTTTGATAAAGTCCAAGAGCTGTCTTCTTCCTTTAAGGAAGTTCATTTTGAATACATTCCTAGGGAAGACAATACCATGGCAAATGAATTAGCACAACATGCTTCTGGTTTTAAAACAAGTCATCGACTAATGCAAGAAATTGGAGGGCAAATACAGACAATACCTTCTGTATTATGCAATGATTCTATACAAGTATATGCCATCAGTATTTTCCGATCAACAATTGATTAGAGAACACTATTCATAGAATTCTTCTCCAATCCTGGGAGGGGGCAACCCGCCAAGTAAAATTGTCGGCGCGATTCTACACCGTAATCGATGATGTACTTTATCGAAAGCAAGCTGATGGTGTTCTCTTAAGGTGTGTCGATATGGATGAGGCAATCCCTATTATGTTAGAAGCACACCAAGGTCTTTGTGGTCTTCATCATTCAGGACCGAATATGTGGTGGTCAATCAAGAGGCATGGTTTCTTATGGTCCTCAATGCTGAAAAATTGCATCAACATGGCCAAATGATGTAAAAAATGTCAAAAGCATGGACCCATATCACATGCACCTGCAACTCATTTACATCATGTGGTTAAATCTTGGCCATTTCCATCTTGGGCTATGGATATTATCGGATAAATAAGACCAAGCTCGAGTAACGGAGATTCTTATATCCTTGTAGCCACCGACTACTTTTCAAAGTGGGTCGAAGCAAAGGCTTATAAGAATATTACCAAAGCGAAATGATTGATTTCATTCGATGCGACCTTGTTTATAGATTTGGCATCCCCCAAAATATTGTAGTCAATAATGCTATTGTTTTTAATGGCAGTATGATTAAAGAGTTTGCATCTGAATTCAGATTTGTTTTAACAAATTCCTCTCCTTACTATGCACAGTCGAACGGACAAGCTGAATCTAGCAATAAAATTATAAAAAACGCTCGATCTTGGCATACTTTGTTGTTGGATGTGCTTTGGGCTTTGCGTGTTACTAAACGAGGAAGCATCGGGCAAACTCCATACAGCCTAGTTTATGGACATGATGCCATCCTACCTATCGAAGTTCATTATAAATCGATGCGATTTTTGGCCCATCATGAAGATCATCCCATCGATTATAACGAGTCGATGTTGATTGAATTAGAGAACTTAGAGGCGATACGCTTTCAAGCATTGAATCGCATTCGGGTTAAAAAAGAAAGGGTCGCTCGAAGTTATAATAAGAAGGTCGTCTTAAAATCCTTTAAGAATTGAGACTTAGTTGGAAAATGATCCTCCCGATTGGAAAGAGAGATTATTTTCTAGGCAAATGGTCCCCTACTTGGGATGGCCCTTTTAGGGTCGATGAAGTTTATCCTAAAAACGTTTATCATTTTTCATACTTAAATGGCGAGCCACATGCCTTGAAGGTTAATGGCAAGCATTTGAAGCTCCATTGACCGACATTATGGGATTTACATTCCAAAGAAATTCAGTATCAATGTCCCGAATTATGGTCACAAATAATAGGGATAGTCGACATTACATAAAATACTTGATCGATAAACAAAGTCGATTCACTATGAAACATTACAAATACAAGTGGATCGATACATAAAATAAAGATATCCATTCCTTTGATATTAAGCACGCCGATCGTCGATTGTTGCAGGCATTGTTGTCGACACTAAGATCGATTGTTGCATTCACTGGAGTTGTCGTTCCAGTCTTCCTTCGTTTGGAGAGCATCCACGCGTAGGGTTGCCATCAATGTCCCCTGTTTCGTTTGCTCCAGACTTACTTCGAAAGTCCACCAGTATTGCGGCTTTAACAGCAAGCAATATTTGAAAAGGATATTTGAGGAGGCCAAGAAGGCCCCATGGCCCGACACCACGGAGCGACATTTGCAACTTGGGCAAACTTTATGTCGCTTGGCTCAAGTTTGTACTTGAGCCATGGTGTCGGGCGATGGGAGTAAACCCTCTACCTAAGGTTGAGAACTTAGGCTTTCATGAGGTCTAAGGTTGAGAACCTAGGCTTTGTGGTCTGAGGGAAAACTGGTAGGTTTGGAAAGAAAGCTTCTCGGTGGGACATTGTAGTTGGGATTGTTTGCGAATATGTGAGCTTGTGGTCCCGTGATTTTGCTATTTCGATCATAGAAAATCCCAATAGTCTCCTGAAAATCTCAATAGTTCCCGGAGAATCTTAACCGAATCATTAATTAATTTGTATTTTGAATGATCGTATTATCCTAAATATTCTTCTTTTGAGAGTTTGGAGTTATGAGTTGGATCGAAGAAAGATTAGTCAAACTTGTCATTCATTCGAGGATATCCATTCAACAAAAGAATCACCAAAAGAAATGACGAGTGCATCTAAATCGATATCCTAGCATCGATGACGGTCACTGCTCCGGGCCATATAGAAGTCCAGCTAGTAAATCGGCACAGTAGGCTCGAGTATTGTTCTTCACGTTGAGCATATTCAAGGCCTTCTGGAATGAGATCAGGTTGTTGATCTCGTATGTGGGAATGCGATTTGCTTCGACTTCTGACTGAGCCTCTGCCAATTCCCTCTCATGAGCGATCACCCCAGCCTCACCCTTTTCCAGCTTCGACGACAATTCTGCGATCTCAGCCTTCAGTCGTTGATTCTCCTCGATCAAACGTCGATGCTCAGTAGCAATTGCTATCACTTTATGCTGAGCAGACTCAAGATCATTCAACTTCGTGGAGAAATCCTTCCACTGCCTGTCATCTGCAAGAACCTCATCCCAATCTTCCCAAGACTTCCAAAATGTTTCCTTGAAGCATTGACAAATGCCTAGCAGGTTGATGGGCCCCTTGGCATGTCTCTCTATGGCTTAATAGCTTCAATAGTCTCATCGAAGTTGGATTTCGATGATTCTACGCGACGTAGTATTTCAAGCAATTTCTGAGCGAGAGAAGCAGGGTTGCTTTGATCGACACGCACTTGGTTCACGATGCTTGATGAAACAGCATGAATGGTGCTCTCTGTGACCCTCATTGGTGACAATTATAAGTTTTGCTGTTCGAAATAATACATATTTTAGTCTACATTTTCTAAAGTGAAATACATAGCGAAACTCATTACCCGAAGCTGGTCAAAGAATCCGACTAAAGCGGGATCTTCCAGCCCACTAGTCGCTTCTGGTGTTCGACACTCTACTTTGATATTCTTGGGAGGTACCACATTTGGGGGATGAGGCGTTATGACTTTCGGATGAGGAACCTCCACCTGCAAAGGCATTTCCGGATATGAGTTAACGGAAACATCGTCACATTTGAACGATGTAACGTGACTGGTTCGCTCAGGAATGGATTCCTCGATGGTCAGGTCAGAAGAGAGTGAAACGACCTGCATATGCGAGAAGTCAACTAAAATCTAGATTTGCTTAATGTAAATTCAAAGGATATACATCTACATCTCGCACTAAATTCGCATCTTGTGGGGTAACTTCTTCGACATTCTCAACAGCCCCCTCAGTCGAACCTTCTTCAGAAACATTTTTCGGCGATTCCTTGGTCGCACCTTCGTATTAGCAAGAAGATCTTCTGCTGGAGGTGACAGTGGTGTGAACAAGCCTTTGTATTCAACCTGCGTGAACGAAGCGTATTTAGAATTTAGAATTTAAACTTGTTTTGTTCGAACGTTCATTTTACCATATCGAACACTTGATCCGTCTCCTTTGATTCTGAAGGGACTCCTTTTCGTCAATGATTAGAGGACCAATAGTTGAAGGATTGGCTATCGGAGGATCGATTTCGGTTACGTCCTCCTCGTGCTGAAGATTTTCCTCCGGAATTGGAGTAGGCCTGTCCTTTTTAGGACGTCGTTGGAGACCCACATCTTGTTCTTCTACGACTTCTTCGGACGACTCGTCTTTGCTTATCGAAGAGGCCCGAGTATTGGATTTCTTCGATGCAGCCATTGGCGGTGCCCGCTTTCTTTTCTGTCTCCCTTTTTCAATAGTCGCCGCGGGCATTATATTGTCCACCGCCCCTGTGAACATCGATCTTTGTTGGAATCGATAAAAATTAATAATCAAGAGTTCACGAATAATACCTGACATCAACAATTTCTCTTGCTTTCCAATGAAATCGCTAAGGAAATCTTCCTTTTCCAGTAGCGATTGCGCTCTCTTTCTATGAAACTCAGCCTTCGCTGTATCTTTTTGAAGATCCTCTTCCAACAATAATCGAACGCCTTGGTTACGCTACATTCTCCTATGTTTTCAGAAAACGTGACTTTAGAGATGGATCGATCCAGAGTAGTAAATAACTACAGTAGTAAGGCGAGTTAATTCTTGATCGATAGCGTAACTGGTTATATATCATTAATCTTACCCTGCTAGCATGTGAGACGTCGATGCTGACGCGTTCTTCTAGGTTGGTATTGAAGGAGTCGATGAAAGGGAAAGGACAGCTCTGAGCAAATCCTAGTTGTCGCGCCACGAACTGAGGATTGTAGACTTTGACGAAAAATCCTTTGATATCACTACCGACCAAGTCTCTCGGTGTTAATACTTGGTCCCAGAATGGGTGGGGCTCTAAAGATTGTCGAAGCCTACATAAGTCAACGCTTTCAAGGTAAGGTTGCCAACGAGGTTTGCTGGAATATAGCAGTCGATTGAGATATTTCGTAGCAGAGTCTTTTCCCTAATTTTCATAGCGGAAGAAGCGAATAATCTCTAGACCTTCAAGACCTGATGAGTCATTACTAGTCGGCAGTTTAAAGTGGTGCATGCCAGGAAAGTACAGGTGCGCCCATGCGGAAGTAATCCACAAAGGGCCCGATGTTGGTCTAGTAGGGAACGCTCCTGGATTTTTTTAATCAACTACAACAGCTTCAAAATGAGCTCGATAAATCAAGCTATGGATGAATGGAGCCATCGCTACTGGCCTTGTCGCTTTCACTATAGAGTTTGCCATTGGCGCCATGTATTTCAGTGATTGTTTGCTGCGACTGCAATAGATATATTTCGCATGCCACTCGATCATGAAATGGAACTCCTCTTCATCGCCCTAGTCTTTTGGATTCTTCTGCAGATGTGCTTCGATAATCGAACCAAGACATTGTCCTTTTTCGAACTTAAAATCATCCTCCTTCTCGACCAACCTAACAGGCTACCCGACAGAGTAATATCCTGTTAAGCAAGTTACGTCGGGAATGGTCACAGTCATGGGGCCTTCCCGAAGATAGAAGTAATTAATAGAAACATTCCATAGAGATAGAAGTGTTGCGACTGATCGATGGTTGCACCTCATCGGCTCTGTCGATACTCTAATTAAATGATAGATCCCTATCTTCTCCCATTTCTCATGACGAAGCTTGGTCCACAAGGTTATCCACTCAGGGAATATATCTACGCCCGTAGTGGGAAATCTATACAATACTTGACTGGCATTAATTGAATCCCCGGGGTCAGAGGATCGACTCTTGTCAAACGATCGACCCTTATCAGAGGGTCGACACCAATTACCTGGATCAACCAAGCTGGTTCTGCAGATCGGTATGACCTCAGGGTAGGGAAGGAGGTAATCGAAGGGCACATGTTTGTCCCCTGACGTTGGGTTGAAGCAGTCGCCCCTGAAAAGGGGACCCGGAGTAATATGTCCTTTCGATCTCACTTCTTCATCGGCGAAGTCGCTAGTCTTCTTGGTCAGAACATCCGTTGCCAGACTTCTGAAGTCTTTCAAATAAACGCCAGACCCCTTCAGCGGTGTGTGATTGTATAATGCCCGAGGAGCCATGAGTAGAGAGATTTTACTGAAAAGAAAGAAAATTAGGAGCAGATGGCACAATAAGGATAAGAGTTTTGAACAAAGGCAGACAATGAGATGGGAAGGGTTAAATAGAAGAATTTGGAAGATAAATAGACGCGTCGAAGGAAGGGGGGCCAAATGTTTACACGGTAAACGTCATTTTGGGCCTCCTACGATGGGCATCGAAGGGAAACAAGATTGACGGATCTTGTAAGATGTTCGATCGTCGTGTTGAAGGTAGCTGTTAAGACAATGATCGATGTTGGTCTCACGAGCAGGTCGAGGGAATGCAGTTCATTGGTGAAGATGTTCGAAGATAATACTTCATCGAACGTCTCCAGTATCGACTGAAGACATCAAGACCCGAAGTCGCTACTCATAAGTGTCGATAGTAGGTTCTTCTTAACAGTTGTTTAGTTAGTTTTAGGACAAATAGCACGTGTTAAATGTGTGTCGGTCGGCAGTTATTAGTTAGTGTCTATAAATAAGTCAGCCCTGGTCAATTGTAAACACACGACAATCATTATATGACCCCGAAGGGCTGCTTGGTTGTCAAGTTATCTTTTCGCAATCGTTTTAAGTGTTGTTGCAAGATGGCTGTAAGTTTTTCTCTTTATGTTTAGTGAATTCTGATTGTTCTTCGTTACTTTCTTTATTGGCGACCAAATTTACTTTCAATACTTTGAGTCCCCGATATATCGCGACGTGTTTCGCTCGCAAACAGTTCCATTTGACGATCTTCATGTCCGAAGAGGCCAGGGAAGGCCAGTTGCTTAATTCTATAAAAGGTCGAAAACGTACAAAAATTTACAATTAGGTCCAATTTTTGCTTTGGAGCCCGGTTTGAAAATTATAAATATTTTGACAATTTATGAAAATAATTCTTAAAAATGCATGAGAAATTTTCGTAAATGGGTCGGAAGGCTTCGTAAAACCCGTACATTTTTACGAATAAAATATTGTTTTAGTTCGTACAATTTTAAGAAATTCGTTAGTAAAATTTTATAAAAGCCCGTATAATTTTACAAACCAATTAAGAAAGGTATTCGGTCCATTACGAAAATATTTCATAAATCTCAAAATATTTTACTTTACGAATTTTTTACTGTTAGACTTCGTACATTTTTACTAAGTTTCGTAAAAATTCGTATATTTTTGTGAAGCTTTTAGAAGTCTCTTGTCCAATACAAAAAAATTTTCGTAAAAAAAAATGTAATTGATTGTAACATTAACGAAATTTCCAAAATTGACTTAATCTCTAATGTGCGTGACTTTAGCGGCTTCCGAACATTCTTTTTGAGAGCTGTTTAAAAAATTCTCTTGACAACCAACTTGACGGACTTCTGAAAATAATTAGGAAAGTCGGTTGGCAAGAAAAGTACCGAAACGAAATAATTTTAAAGAAATGAAACGTTGGAAGTGGGAAATCCGTTGCATCCGACGGTCTTCTTTACTTTACCGAATTTTCTAAGTCGTCGTCTGAAGTAAACCCGGATGGTAAAAGTCGTAAGGGAAGACGAACTGGTAAAGACAAAGATAGAATTAACCCCAAGATCAGCCAAACGCATCAAGATGTGCATGTTACTAATAAATAAATCCACAAGAATCAAACAGAGGTCGTGGTTTTTATTTCTAGCAGGACCGGAAGGGTAGGCCGCGTTTCCGACGTGAAACTATTCTAGATGCGGCGGCAGATGGTCAGGCCGTCCCCGAGGGTGATCTGACAGATCTCGACCAGGGGATCCGCAGCCAACGCCTTGTTGAGATGTAGGGTGTCTTCCCAAGCGAACAGCCTCGAATTCTTGATCATGCTCCTGTCCTTGATCGCTACCGTTCCTCCCCATAGCGTGTTGTCGTGGATGATAACTCCTCCAACCCTCACCAGCTTCACCAGCCTCTCGTGGTAGTTGAGGGCATTGTTACGGTCTGCGTCGACAAACGCGAAGTCAAACGCTCCCCAGTTTTCCGGCTGCGATGACAACAGATGTAAAAAAATCAGGCAGGAAATCAACGGCCTCCAGGAGGGGTTGGGTTGGGGAATCACTTTGGCCAAGAGGTCATCGAGGACGGGGAGAGCCTGGGAATTGATGAAGTCGATCTTGTGCTCGACACCTGCCTTCTTCGCAAACTGGCGCCCCACTTCGTCATAATCCTTCTTGGTGACGTCGATTGCGATAACCTTTCCATCGTCGGGGATTGTCATCGCGGTCAGCAGAAGGGAGTAACCCGTGTACACCCCTACCTCGATCGTCTTCTTCGCATTCAACATCTTCAGTACCATCTCGATGAACTTACCAGAATCTGGGTTCGTTGACAGGTACGACCTGCGAGCGACGAAAAATCAATTAAAGTAAAAAAAAAAAGGAAAGCATGTCTCGAACCGAAGGATTTCTGGTGTTAATAATACTCAGGGCGATCATCGATGGCCTTCCGCAGCTCCTTAAGGATGTCGGCCTCCCTCGGGTAAACGCTAGTCTCCAGCAAATACTGCACCACCACCATCATCTCCATACTCAGTAAAAGAATAACGAACTCGAATCCCACACGTACAAAGCATCCAAAGGAAGAACATAACCTTGTACAACGCATCGCTCTGGAGCAGACCACGAGGTTCCATTTCGATCTTCTTATGTTGTTCTCTTGGTCGTGCATCAATGGTCTTGTCCCCAATATATAATGCAGGAAAAGGTTCAAACAATCCTGAAGAAAAAAAATGAAATAATTATAAATGATGATTAAAAGTTTGAGTAGAGTTATTGTATTAGAATATTACATTAGAAGAGTTATATGGGGCAGGACATCTTAGGATACTTTCTGCCCGTAGGTTTGGCATTGGAAGTAAGAATATATATACATGTATATATATATGTATATATATTCTGTGGTTTTTATTTCTTTTATCCTTATATTGGAATCCGGTGAGCCCGAAGTTCTTCGTTGCTGACTTACTGGCGTGATCATCGTGTAGACTAGACTCATCTTCTCGTCGTAGTACGTATTTTTGGTATTCCCAATATTCCTTTTTTTTATTCTTTTTTGAATTTAAGATGGAGCCCCCCACCCACCTCGTATTAAGAGTATCACCAAATCCAAATCACAAGTCTGACCTCTCATTACAGATGACATCAACATATTTTTATTTATCCCCCATTATTCGTACTTGCACTGTTCACATCATCATGCGACCCACATCTGGATGCAAAAGGGAACGAAAACATAAATCATTATTGGCAGTGGAAATGATAAGAGTGGACTTAGGTTTAGGATTTAGGTTGCTCTTAATTTTCCATTATATAGATTAAAAAGGATAGAAGAAAGAATTTGTTGAATATAATATTATATCTTATGCAAAAATACAGACCTATAAAATCACGTGATATAATTTTAAGAATATTTTGGTCTTTCCAAATATTATTATTAGAAAAAGCTAACACAATTTAGTCTTTAACCAAACAAATCATTTATGCGTTCTGAACACCATTTTTGTAGAATAAATAAATAAATAAATAAACGAGAGAAATATGTATGAGGAAGTAAACGATTTCGTCAACGAGATTTACATGAATAATCTGAGAAACAAAGACGTTTTTTTTTCTTCTTAAATACAAGTTGGAATCAATAAGTAAGGTCATATTCAAGAGAAGGCATATTCGGAAATCGATTAATAGAGTAATTAGTTAAGGAGGGATTATCCAAAACCATAGTGATTGTAAGAGTTCTTCGTATGCTTTGACTAAATATTTTTTCTAGAGAAGGAAAAAAAAAAGCAAAAAACGGGAAAGAAAGCACCCTCTAACATTCAATTCTTTAGGGTCTTCAGTTTTTTCTGGTTTGAAAGTTGGCTTTACCTAAATCTTATAATCTCTCCTGTCCGATCTGCAAATATAAATTATACACAAAGCCATATATTTTTTTTTTTTTAGTTATTATTGGTTTTTACGTATAAAGTATAATATTCGTTTTTACGTCTTTGATTTGAATCACAGATTAAACAACAAAGCAAAATTAACAAGGGAGCGATGGGACTGTGAAGTTGTCTTATTTGACAGAAAGCAGTGTCCCCAGTAAATTTTTTTCTTTTTTATTTGGTAGGAATAGGTTTTCTTTTTTACTTTTTAATGTATATATTTTATTTGATAAGGTTATTCTTTTTTTGTTAATATAATTGAAATTTATGCATGTTTCTTAAAATTGGAATTAAGAACCTTACTTGTTATTCCAAGAACCTACGTGTTGCTTGCTTGCCCTTACCCGTACCAAATTCATTTGAATATACAAATTATTAAATGTGATTAAGCTAAAGGAGTGAAATCTACAACAAATAGCTAAAATCAAAATACTGAAAATGTAAAACTAAATATAAATAAAAAAATGTCTAGTTAAATTTTAGATTTTTAAGTAAACTTAAAAACCTTTTATAGAAATAATAGAACAAAATAAATGCTCAAATATCGCTTAAAGTTTTAAATTAAAAATTAATAAAGGTTTGGGCTGAAATTTAACACTATTAAAACAAGATTGAAATATTGAGTCGAGTTTTGTATAACTAGGAGAAGTACTATAATCTATAGTAGTAAATTGGGTCGAAGAACAAGAAAAGTGCACTTAGGTTTGGTGAAAATGTACTATCTAATCTTCCACTATTACCACTAGCATGATGGAAATGTTTGACTCGTAGGGATAATTTGAGACATGAATACGTTAACACGGACACAATAGAACACTGTTTAAAGCGAGTTCGCATTTAGTTAAATGTGTCTTTCACATAAACGGGTTGAAATATGACACGAGACCAAAAAATGTGTCTGTGTATGGTTTTTAAAATTAAATATGATAATATATATGTATAACTTGTTTAATTTAAAATTAAATATTTTTTTTAGATTATATTGTATGTGTTTTAATTTTGAAATAAAAATATATTAGATTTATTTCCTTTATTATCTCTTATGGGAATTAGCTTCTTCGTCGTCTTTCTCGGAAGAATCATATCATTTCTTTTTTGCGCCAAAAATTTAAAGAGTTAGTTGGTTATAAGTGAACTAATTATAATTTTTCAAAATTATTAAAATATGTTATTATTTTTTAAATCTTATTTGTTCTAGAATTTTATGGGTGGACAATTTAACACAAGTCACACCTTTATCTTAAACTTTAGTGAAATCAAAAAATTAGGGGATGTGGATGATGATGATGTTGTTATAGTAAATGTAGAATCACAGTGCGAAATATATTTTTAAGTTAATTTTTTTATTTTATAAAACATAGTATGTTTTTAACGTTTTTTTTTTATAGTTGAAAACTCTACTTGCTAAATTTATTATTATCTAGTTAATTATTATAAAATTATTTTATAATATATATTTAGATTAATTCAGATAACACATTTATTCAACGTGCTAGGCCTCGGGTTTAACATTTTGAAAGGATTAGGTAAACTGGTTGGGATATTTAAAATATCAAAATACGAATACATTGACGGTAACACGAACTGTTACCAGGAGAATGTCTTACTTTTTTAATATTAAATGAAAAAATGATAGGTTAATAAATAATAATAATAAGATTGCTTATATACCTGAATAAAAATACCTAAATAATTTATAACCCACCAAAGATCTACAAAATTTAGTAACGTAAAAATTGTATTAATTATAACTCATATCCTGTCACACCCGTAGCGGGGAGTTCCATCGTACGTCAATTTTAAAATAAACTATATACTATATATATTATTTAGAAAGTTGTTTTATAAATACTAAAGAAATATAATCATTTCAAATAAAAATATACCTATACGGTTAACCTACTCTTGTGAGTCTAAATATGGAAATATTATTTCTAAATTGGGTCTAAATATTATTTTCTTAAAGTAGCTGTAATTAGCAAAGTAGCAGTTGAAACATATTTCTTGTTTGTAAATTGAAAGTAAGTCATTATTCCTTTCTCGATTCCTCATTACTATCCTACGAGACAGAAAATAAAGGGAAGAATGATGGTGATTAATTATTATTTTTTTAATAACTATAACAGAAAAAAAAAAACAAAATTACTTTGACATCCGGCACAAGTCCAAAAAAAAATTACTTGACTAGGGAGTGTTTTAAGTCCGGAACTCACAAGTCAGTAACATTCAAATCCAAACCTTGGATAGTCTGTAAAATAATAATAATAAAACAAATTCTCTCTTCCCCATGTCCGAAGCTAACTTCATGCCATAAATAATCTAATCTAATGGCATAACTATTTATTGTTGGCCGGAATTACGAAAGCATCATTTGCATCTACTTAAAAAACACATGTATAAATCAAGGTAATATGGTCTTCATTGCTACGCAGAACGGCTTCTGGCTAAGGCGCCGAAAGTAGGGAGAGGCGATGGAATGGAGGCATATCCAAGCAAATGTATATGAAACCGGGACACTATTCACATGTTAAGTACCTGAGTTTTACTGCCTTTTTGCTCGAAGAGACTGTAGGTTCGATATTAGGCTTTCGTAATCCTGCGGCATCTTCGGATGCACGTGACGCGCTTGAGTGAGCGAATCTTCTCTTGATGCAGAATCCAGACCGTGTCTTGCAGTCCTCGAGCTCTCAGTCACAACTTCCTTGCCAGATGGCTTTGCAGGAGGTTCTGACACCGGGTTGTCTTGAGCTTTATTCCTCCACTTCAACTGGCTACGACTCTCGGAGACATCAGACGCATTTTCCCTAGCTTTGAGATTTACAGGATTTTCACCAGCACCACTATCCCGTGAAGTGCTGCCTACTTTTGTCCTCCGAGACAGTCCAGCAGCGGTTCTCCCACCAGATTTTCCAGATGACTGATCCTCTGCGATGTCATTTCTAACATCCGAGTTGGACTGGCGTGTATTTCGAGAGCTCAATCTCTTCTTCTCCGATGAATCATTTGCTGTGGGCCGTGTGCTCGGTTTCTTCCAGTAGTTTGCTTCCAATTCAAATTCCTCCTCATCATCGGCGTACACCACCGGAAGAGATGCTGCCTTTGGTTGCGGAACAGCCACTTCATGAGAGACATCACTTGTCTGTGTCCTCCTGGTTGGTCGACCCTCAAGCTGATAACCAGCATCATGAATATCAGGATCTTTGTAAGAAACTTTATCAGTGGATGGCAAGCTGGAAGAAGAAGAAGAGCCATGATCATGTCTTCTTCGATTCAGAAAAGAATCTTCGCCGGATGTAGTCCGCGTAAAAGGTGGAGGGACATGATTTTTGTTCCTGCGACCTCCGGTTAAATTTCCTAAAGCAAACCCACTCCCACTATCAGAAATGATCTCAGCATCAACAACCGGCGCAAATTCAGACGAACTAGAAGATTTCTTAACTCCAGTACCATGCTCAGTCTCTCGCGTCACCACCCTCGGTTTCTCAAGCTCCAGTTCATTTTCTGAACTTAGCCCGTCAGAGTCATCAAAAGTAACAGGCAAATTCTCTTCTGTTTCTGGAGCTGCTCTAGCCTCGGGAACAGCCTCATCAATGTTCATCTTGAAAGACTCGGCCATAATCCTCCGGGGACTCATTATAGCGGCATCCTCCAATTGATGAGCTTCTATATGCGGGAGAGAACTTGTGTGACTGGGCTTCGGGCCCTTGTCAAGGTCAAACACTGCCTCAGCTTCCCCATCTGATTCATAATCATCGAACACTACAGAGCCTTCACCAGATGCTTTGTTGTATGTGGAGATCCTCTCTTCATCGTCATTGGCAAATGGGTTTTCAGCCGAATCATTATCTGCCTTTCTATCGTCTAAGCTTGAAAACCTATCTTTTTCCATGAAAAAGGTTGAGTGCGAAGTTGGGGACTCTGAGGAATTCTCTTGCATATCCGGAGTATATTCCACGAAAGATTCATCAGAACTCTTTCTAGCATGTATTTTGCTTGAAGAGCTGATGATATTCACTTCCTCGAATGAGTCCTTCCTCGCACTTCGTTTCTGAGAAATGCCATCACCATCTAAGTCAGTCGACCACGGATTTGTTTCGGTAGATTTACTAGTTGATTGCTGTTTGTAGAAAAGTGCATCCATGTCTCCACTGGCGGTCCCAAAATCGGGACTGTTAGAGTTACTGCTCTTCTTATAAGCATCTTGGTACAATTTCTTCGTCATTCCTGAGAGACTGTCGTTGTCATCGCTGTCATCACCTTGACTGAGGTATGTGTCTGGAGTTCCGCTGCCGACAGTGTTATCTGCAGCAACACCTCCCCTGACTGGTCCATCATGATTTGTCGACCCAACATCAGGTTTATACTTAGACGAAGCAGATGTTCTTGGGTCATTTTGGCCATTACGATCTCTTGCAAGATTCTCTTCCCTCTGGTCAATTTGATTATCAGGCATCCCAGGGTTTCTTCCAACAGGAGCATTATTTAATTGAGTTCTAGAAAGATCTTCACCAGGAGGAAGTAATCCGGATGGTCTCTGGAGTCGTTCATCTTTAAACCGATGAGGATCATCAGGTTTAAACTTATACGAAGCCGATGTTCTCGGGTCATTTTGACCATTACGATCTCTTGCCAGATTCTCTTCCCTTCTGTCAATTTGATCATCAGGTGTCCCGGGCTTTCTTCCAACAGAAGCATTATTTAGTTGAATTCTAGAAAGATCTTCTCCAGGAGGGTGTAAGCCATATGGTCTCTGGAGTCGTTCATCTATAAACCCATGTGGATCTGGGGTATAATGAGCAGTATCCCTTCCACGGCTTGAGAGTTGAGCAGCAGCTCTGGCAGCCATGCTTGCACGTTCGGCAGATTCAGCGGCTGCTTGAGCAGCAGCAGTAGCATCTGCAAATTCCATATTCCAGTCTGGTCTACCCACATAGTTCACACTGGCATCACCCGAATATCTTCCATGTCTGGCCTCAGATCCTTCCGCGACATTTGCTACAAGTAAAGAGAGAAAAGATCTGATTCTTACAAAAATTTAAAAGACAAGTTCACAAGATGACATAACAGTAATCCAAAATCAATCCAAAATCATTCAGGATATTCAAGATAGGGTACCAGAGGAGGCCTGTAAATGAGTATTGGGTGGAGAACTGACGTGCTCCGGGGATCGGGGAACATTTTGAAAGCCAAATGAGGTTCTTGCATTCGAATTTCTCAAATCTTCATCATTACCCGCCTTCCGAGATCCAACATCAAAACTGGAAGCTGTGCACACATTTGGAGGTTCTTCATGCATTCTACTAGCCTTCTCGAAAGTACTCGGACCTTTCTGTTCAAACAAATTCAATAATACAAGAGGTATCAATCAACCAACTACCGTACGCATTGGACAAAACTAAAACTTTCCTTTTGCATAAACATAAAGAACCAATTTGTTACCAGCAAATCATCCTGACTAGGCCCATCATTTCCTCCCATTGAGTTAGGATCCCAGTTGATATTATGCTCCTCCGCAATCATAGTCAACATCTTTAATTTTGTTGCACCATCAGGCGTTTTGGCAGATAATTTTTCAACCAACTGAGAAAAAGTACAAAACAAGAGAAAAATAAAAACCACAGTCCATCTTTACTATTATTGCAAGTTTTCTATTCATTTAGCCATCATAAAAAGCAATCTAAAGAAAGGAGGCTTATAACTTACGGATCGGTTGACACCGCAATCTGGACGTAACTCAACTGCCGCAGAGATAAAGTCTTTTCCGTATTTAGCCAGAAAATGTTTCCGCACATCCATAAGCTCTGGAATGTCTGCACATCTTGGAGAAGCAAATACCACACTTGCAATAGCCTCCTTCAAATCAATTGGACAGTTCCTGTAAAGCATATGGATATTGAATTTCAATTCCACATTATACGAGTAACAACGATAGACTAGGAAAGGGTGCATAATTGGCAACTTGCACTAGTAGAACAAGTTTTTCAGAAATCCTAGTCCGAAAAAAGATTCTCCAAAAGCCTTAACTATAACTGTAACTGCAAACCGCAAGTATGGCAATGACATATAGTTTAGCGCCACACTTATGAAGCCTAAGGTGAAAATGGGTTCTGAATGATAGGGTATCCCGAATACCAAGCTAAAATTTGTTGCATACTTTTGTGACTCGATGATCGGCAAGCGTGCCGCAATCAGTTCACAGTATATCTCGATGAGCTCGTAAGCTCCCATTGTCTTCTCCTCTCGGATGACATGTTCAACCTGCAAAGCAAGCATACATGTTAACAAAACATCACGATCCACAGTGGAGCAAATTTCTCCAACTGTCTGTATCATTGGCCTGGCACCACACATCCCACCGACCGCCATCCGATCCATTCTAACCTAAGAGCACATATCTCACCCGGATCCTCGCCGTCTGAACCTGACTGGACTCAAGCAGTTGGGCAACTTCCCTCCGAAGCTGCTTGATCTGCACCCCTTTCTTGTTCTTGAGCAGCTTAATCCGCGAAGCGGCAAGCTTCAACGACGTCTTACTGCACCTCACCAACCATAACAACAACAAAGAATGAGGACCATTCCAAGCCACACGAACATCGACGTCGACCAATATCAAAGCAGAAGTTTCCATGCCAAACGCAATCAAATCCCCAAGAAACAACACCCCAAGGATCGAAAACTGTCAGAATTGACTGAAAACCCTTCGCGGATCGAATGACTCACCACTTGGCGGGCTTGAAGCTCTTGTGAAGCATTGCCACTTTCTTCAAAGACCCACAAAATCCCTTGACCTCTGGATCGCTTCCCGGGAATCAAAATCGAGACTTTGGCCCGCCGACCAACGACGACGGCGGCTAAGGATCGAGATTAAGGAAACAAACAAAAGAAGTCAAAATTGAATTGGGGATTACTGCGGGTATCGTGGGTCAATGGCGGAATCCGCTCGCTGCTACCGAATGAAGGAAGTAGGAGAGGCAACGCGGAATCGATCACGGCAATAGCGTGTCGGACAGGGACAACATCCAGACCGTCGATTGTCTGAGCCGGATCTCCAACGAAACCGTGTTTCTCTTTTCCGCTTCCTTTCCTCTTTCTTAATTCGCTTTTCGCAGGAAATTAATCCCGTCAAAGGGATCGGTGCGCCAATTTATGTACCGATATTATCATCATAATGATCGCAACTACTTTTACGGCCATACATCTAATTTCGATAACATAAATAATATTTTTAATAGTCCAAGTCCATTCACAAAAAAAAAAAAAAATATTTTTACTTGGTCTTTTTAATTTATAAAATCGCGGATGGATAATGAAAATTACGACAAAAAACAATCTAAAATTTTATAAGAATAAAAACATGTGTAATTCAAAAAATAAATCCGCCATGCGAGATTTCCATAGAAACAAAGAGATTAGAAAGGTGTTATAATAATCATCAAGTATTTTCAATTTTTTGATAAAAAAGATGTATTTGTCCAAGATAAAGTATATGTTCGTGACATCAAATTTGGATCAACTTTCACTTACGTTGATAACTTATTTTATTGGATAATTTTATTGTTAGATTTTTGTTTTTTGTTTTGATTTTTACTCAAAATCAAACTATCCCTTAACAATTTCCTAGTATACAATGTCATTTGGATGTTAACGAAGATGTGGTTCATTAATTGATGAGAGGATGTGTGACGTGTGCGAGACGGAGACGTTACTATGGCCAACTCAAACTCGCAGTTCACCCGCTCGGCGTTATACCCATTTATGTATGACCAACCTTTTCTCATAATCCCCAAGAACCCAATAACCTCAATCAAGAACACACACAACACAATAAGATGGTGGCAATCACTAGCATTGACTGTGTATATACAACAGGCCCTGGAGTATGGGTATCTCGCCTCAACTCACCCCCTTGCTCTCCCTTCTTCTCGCTTAAGTCCCCACTCACTCATTTATAGGGGCCAAGGGGAATTACATCCAGCTTACAAAGGACTAAAGACACTTGGACATCATGCGGCCATGAGGAACCCATGAGTCCCGGAACACCAACGATCGTCTATAGCTAGGAACACCAAGGGTCGTCTACAGCCAAGAACACCAATGGTCATCTGTAGTCATGTCAGGGGTATGTCTCCTCTTGCAGCTGTTAGCCGAAGGGTCGCTCGTAGCTTACGTCAGGATTCTTCCGTCGGCAACCTCCAGAGAATTTCCGTTGCTTCTTGCGGCACGCCACTTCTACAGCTTCGCCAACCAGAATGCCCCACGGCCAGATTCCTCCCTGACTCGCATGTCTCGTCGCATCCGCATCACATTGTCCGTTGTCCAGTACGTACCTCACTGTGCATTTGCCAGTTTTCCCTTTTCTATAAGTCCGCCCATAGAAGGTACTCAAACGTCCATGTCCTCGTACGATTCCTCCAATGCACGCCCTCGTCGTACTGCCCGCCACCCGCTAGTCTGCCAATGAGTGTAGTCATGGCTCTGCGCCTAAGGTGATCCCAACACCAAGGGAACCGGGTCATGTGCTTGTGCCTTCCTCACGAACATAGCTCCACACTCGTACTAGGGTTGTAAACGAGCCAAGCCGAGTCCGAACAGTAGTGGGTTAGGCTCGGGCTCGTCAGGGAGCTCGTAAGCTCGAGCTCGAGCTCGAGCTCAATAAAGTAGAAATATTAAAGCTCGAGCTCGAGCTCACTTTAGGCTCGATAACAATTCCTAAATAAAGTAAACCTCGAAATTATCTAATAACATTATATGATAATGAGAGCCATATAAGAATATATTAAAGTGGCATCATCAAGCATATAACATCTTAGAGCAACGATGAAAGTTCCAAGTATTCTTCAAACATATATGATCGGAAGCGACATTAAGTATCAAAGTAGTGTTTTCCAACATAGTTTCTTCAAAAGTTTGACACAATAAACATCGTTCTCAAATAAGTTATGGTTTCCTAGCCCCTTGAATTACCTTCAGTCGAGGATGATAGCACCAAGTGTAGACCTCTAGCTGAAAAACGATATGAAAATTAGAAGTGGTGCCAATATTACATTGTTTTCCAAAGTCCCGATTCTCACCAATCTATAAGACGAAACTTGCATTTTACATGGTCGATCATGGAATAGGTAGTGTGATCCCTAATGGCTGGTTCGTTTCCTACAAAATTACATAGATATCAATAACTATAAAACTAAAATGTAGAGATTTCCTAATAGAAATAATAAGAACTTTACCTTGTTACTTTTCTTGACTTTGTGTAAAAGTCACTTCCATAAAGTAAAACTTGCACAGTTTCTAGAGACAACGAGGCACGATAAGCATCAATAACTCTTCCACCTGCACTAAAAGTTGCATTCGATGTAATGGGAATGGCAAGAATGTCAGGGTCGATTCTAGACAAGACACGATACTTCGATGCATTAACTTTCCACCATTCTAATGCATCAAAGCTTGAACTTATATCACCAATATAACAACCCTCATCGAGGTAGTTCTCTAACTCACTCTTCGAAGGTTGAGTAGTCTCTATAGATTTAACAAACTGAGCAAACTCTGACCAACCTGATGATGAAGATAATGACTCAATGATCATAGGATTTTGCCCACTTTGTGATACCTATTCTTCACTGTTGCTTCTGTATTCAGCCACTTATTCATCATATAAGCCATATAAAGCAACACGGACAAGTTAAATATTGGCATTTGATTTATTGGCTGAATAAAGTCTCGGAAAACAAAACTCAATCACCTTAAATCTGTATCTAACTTGATAGCCCTCAACAACATTTCATATGTGGAATTCTATCTTGTCTTGCAATCAATGATAAGTTTTCTATCAGGTAGTTGTAGTTGTTGCACAATCTATGAGAACATCTTTAATCGTGTTTCATTGTGATTGATGAAAACCACACTGTCATGTATATTTTCAATGATCCCCTTAATTTCAAAAAGTCCATTTTGAACCATAAGATTCAATATGTGTGCACAATAACGAACATGAAAGAGTTTTCCATTTATTTTCATCCCCTTCGAAACCAAGGAAGTCTTTGCTTTCTTCTTTACTTGAAAACCATCTACTCCAATAACTCCTTGACTTTCTATTGTATCATCAAAACTTGAATTACTAGCTTGACCAACAGATTCTTGTGCGTGTGATGATTCCATCTGAAAAATAAACCAACAGAAACTAACATTAATAATAACATAATACCACCCACAGGCATAGTAATCAAGACAGACATACAGCAGGCCACGCACGGACGATAAATGACAAAGGTAGATGGTTTCTTGTTGACAAATACTTCACAAAGGTAGATGACAAAGGCTGGGAGGATCTTCAACTTCCTTCTCGGACGAACTTAAATGCTCGTGGAATTTCAAAGCTATAATGTAGGACAGATAAGCAGTCTGGAAGAGTATTAGGTGGTTATCAACACATCAATAAGACACTTTAGAATAATAGGCTTAATGTAAGTTGTTATAAACGCGGAAATGAGATGGAAAGCATGAAGGTCTGTCCAATTGTATCACATAATAATGGGGAAACATACAATAATACAACATCTGCAATGAAGTAACTTTGAGACAACAGACAAATGCCTCATTTCCCTATTTCGTGTTTCTTGTACCCATTTTCTTTTGACTACTAGTCATGTTTCCATGAAACAATCCTTGTTCCTGGAACAAACACACACTCAAGTCGTGTGTATCCCACCCACACACACACAAACACGAAATCAACCATCCACATGGCCACGCACGGACAATAGGCTCAAAGTCTAGTGGTTCCATGGAGGAAGATATAGGCTGCAACGCACAGGGGCCACATCAACAACCCAAGGAATTCATCCCCGACCACACGATTTCATCGGAAGAAACACAAAAGCATGGAGAAACAAAATAAATTTAAAATAAAATAAACTCGAGTATAAAAATGGGAACTCGGCAAAGTGGGGAGCAGAAAGTGTGAGGAAGAAAGAGGACTCTGACCTGTCGCCGCTGCAGTAGTGGTAGAGCTTCCCGCAACGGATAGGAGGAACTCGTGGAGCTTCTCGATGCCGGAGAGGAGGATGATGGAGACGGTCGCTGAAGTAGTGGCAGAGCTTCCCGCGGCGAAGAGGAGGTATTCGCGGAGCTTGTCGGTGACGGAAAGGAGGATGATGGAGACGGCGTCGCACAGGACGGTGAGCGAAGAACAAAAAGACGAAAGGCGATGGAGCTCCAGAGCGGGGGACCGAAACAAACGAGCGACGCCCCAAGTAAAAGAAATTGATTTGAGGTGAAGAAAAAACTAAAAAAGAAAAGAAAATATAAACAAAGAAAGAAAAGGAGAATAAAATTTCACGTTTAAGTAAATCTCTTACCAGTTACGCTATTAAACATTACATGTTCATATAGGCTCGCGAACAGTTCTAATAATAATTTCAAGGCTCGAACTCGTGCTCGTTTACATTCGAATCGAGCTCGAGCTCGAGTTCGGCTCGTTTCTAGTCGATCCACGCTCGAGCTTTTCTCGAATGGTTTTCGAACCGTTCTCGAACCCTTCTGATCATTTACACCCCTAACTCGCACTAGAGCCCTTCGTACTCTACTCACGCCTCGTCTCGTATCCAGATCTAATGTTGATGAGCGCCACCCAACGCTCAAGCCCGTGCCTCCTTCACGAACTGCCGCCTAAGTAGCCTTGCTCAAGCCTCGCTAGTTGATGGGCAAGGGTAGCGGCCCCACCCAGTGACAAACCTCCCCCACCAGTTGGAATCGACGTCCTCGTCGATGCCTTCCCAAGGCACACCGCTCCACGTCCCTAGCCATCACTGAGCTCCGCTCACCGCTCACCGAGATTCGCAGCGCCCTGCTGCTTGCTTCACCCTCCAACGCTTCATCTGGAGTTACGGGGATGGTACTTGGACAAGCTTCACCCTTTGGGGTGCCTCCTGTGCACGTCGAAAACGGAGCACGTCGGAAATAATTGGCACGAACAACGCAGGGGTTCGAATGTGGTCGCCAGTAAAAGAAATGCAGATGGTTGTATTAACAAATGATAACAAACGATGTTTTACAATCAAAGGAAAAAGCTTACAGCCATAAAAATGTAAGCGAAATAAAAACTCAGATGGTGGACACGCCGTAGACTTGCTACTGACGTTGTGGACTTGCCGGCTGATGCGATGGAACTTGATCTCCGGTGGTATGGTGGATGTGGTGTACTGGATGCGGATGTAGATGTGGATGTGGATGAAGGTTTGGTGAAAGGACGATCTGGATGCAGGTTGGGAAACAAAGGGCTAGAACGTTGAGTGCTGGGGAATCGAAAATTGAGAGCTCTTTAGACAAACAATGCACTTTTTAGCCTTAGATGAATGTCGTCGTTTAAAGAAAATCTTACTTCCTTTTATATTAAATCTGATATCCTGAGACGTGAGCCACATTTCCCCGATTTTTCTCCACCAGAATATCGTCTCAAATCATGGGGACCTAGTCTCCCTAACCAATTTCCTAAAATCTCGTAATCAAGATCTTTTTTGTTCTTCGTAGACTCTGACCCTGACGGTTTTGCCTTCGTAGAATTAGTACTTTCCCTAGTGGGATTACATAACGGTGGGCTTGCTAACACTCTTATAAACTCCTGGACTTATGGGCTTCCCGTATAATGGGCCCAAAATTTATGTCATTATCTTGATAGACTTGCTATGGATCAGCAAATGACTTTGCAGATTTCTCATAAAATGGGCATGGATTTATGGGCTTCTTATAATTAGGCCCAAGATTTCTGCCATGTCAACACAAGCCCTCCTCTTAGGGTGAGACGATCTTAGCTAAGAGTCTTATCCAGCATTGTGAAGTGGTTTGAAGTTCGAACAAAGACACATAAAAAGAGTAAAGGCGTTGGAGATTCGAGACGTAACACCAAAGGCGTGATCTAATGGTATGTGCCAAACTTTATATCCTCATGCGGGTTGGAATTCCATGTCAAGGTAAAGGATCTTTTTGAGGGTGTGAGCCCATGGTATTGGCCAGTGTTGCGGGAATTGAAAATCCTTGTCTAGTTAGGCGAGACGCTGTCGATTTAAACGTATGTCGTGCTGCAAACCGCCCAGATCAAAGGGCAAGTCGCGCCATAATAACGGGTTGGCCACTATTGTTTCTTCAGGGGCCCATTGTTCATGCATGAAAATTTCGAGGTCATTCTCTACGATGTTAACCTCCGTTTGGAAAGTATTAAAAATATGAATTGCAATTTTATTCTTTAATAGTTGGACGTCGACTATATGCACAACATTTGGAATAATTTGTTCTACCACTTGCACCCCAACATCTTTGAGGGTTGGCGGATCAAATTGCTTCACTCTATCAACTTCTAGCGACGGGTTTGCTATGAGAACATATTCCTCGATAAGAGGTTTTACTTTGAGAGCATATTCCTGTACAAGAGGTTTTGCTTTGAAAACATCATCCTTAACAAGAGGATTTTCTTGGCGGGTACAATCCACGATAAAATATTTTATTTTGGGGACATTTACCCCAACAAGAGATTTTGTTATGGGAATGTACTCATCGACGGGGGGGTTTTGTTACGAACAAATACTCCTCTACGGGAGTTTTGTGCTGTAGACATACTCCTCTACAGGAGTTTTGTTGACATACTCTTTTACGGGAGGATTTGCTCTGTTGACATACACCTCTACTAGAGGTTTTGTTTTGGTGACATACTCCTCTACATGAGTGGGGACATACACATTGACGAGATTGGGGACATACTCATCGGCGAGAGGTTTTGTATAGTAACTCTGTCTACGTCGATGTGAATGAGCATTATTAGAGTAATGATTCGCATACCCATTTACGTTATTGTCCTTGTCTATGAAGTTTTCTACTTGTGTCGGGATGTTTTTTAGAACAAAAGAGTTGGGCTGCCTAACTCTATTGCCTCTAGGAACATCCTCGTCGACAAAAAAGTTCTCTCTACGCCAATGATGGGAAGCATAATTTGAGTATCGATCTTCGTCCCAGCCTACTTCGTTGTCTTCGTAGACTTGATTCGAACCGATCATTCGCGTAGACTCGTCATGAGACCATTCTCATTTTATGTATTCAGGTATGGACTTTCGTAGAGATACATGTCTTTTCTATAAACAACATTTGGTACAATTTGTTTCACCAATGATTTCACTCTATAGACAGATTCATCTATAAGGAGTCTCGCGTAGAAACTTTTCCTACGGGGCTGTTCCAGTCAACCAGGGCCAGGCAACCGAGAGGACGAAGGTCTGATGGGAGACACTTTCTCCCTGAGGATTTTGTACATATCCGTGTGTCGCCTTGATTGATGTTTCCCCATGTGTCATCCTCCTGGAAAGATACAATTTGCTTCCCAGTAGCCGCGCGTCGAGCCTTTCCCATGAAAGAAGTGTCCTGATCAATGGGATCGCTCGGTTTTGGGCTATATGTTGTCTTGAGGAGACTTTTCATCATTTCTCGCATTTCAACAATATTTCTCTCCATAGTCCCAATGTTTTCCTGCATATTTCCCATATTTTCTTGCATATTTTCCATATTCCTCTTCGTATCACCGAACTCTTTATGAAACTCAAGCCTTGATATGAACTCATAGGGGGTATGCGTAGCTGTAGGGGGCTGGGAAATTGAAACTTGGCTGCCTTGAGTCGTATTTCCCTCAGCCAGCAGTCCCGTCAAACCCAAATTCTCCCCATCAGTCGAGGGATTAGGGGGGAGGATCCTGCTGGTTTGAGCACTTAGTATTCCTTGCCATTTTAAATGGTCAATTTCTTCGTTCCCACTATGGTCGCAAAAAACGTGTTCGCGTCAGAAACGGAGCACGTCGGAAATATTTGGCAAGAATAACACAGGGGTTCGGATGTGGTCGCCAGTAAAAGAAATGCAGATGATTGTATTAACAAATGATAATAAAAGATGTCTTACAATCAAAGGAAAAAGCTTACAGCCATAAAAATGTAAGCGAAATGAAAACTCGGATGGTGGACACGCCGCAGACTTGCTGCTGACGCTGTGGACTTGCAGGCTGATGCGATGGAACCTGATCTCCGACGATATGGTGGATGTGGTGAAATGGATGCGGATGTGGATGTGGATGTGGATGTGAGGTTTAGTGAAAGGATGATCTGGACGCAGGTTGGGAAACAAATGATTAGAACGTTGAGTTCTAGAGAACCGAAAACTGAACTCTTTAGACAAACAATGCACTTTTTGGCCTTCGATGGATGTCGTCGTTTAAAGAAAATCTTACTTCATTTTATATTAAATATGATATCCTGAGACGTGAGCCACATTTCCCAGATTTTTCTCCACCAGAATATCGTCTCAAATCATGGGGACCTGGTCTCCCTAACCAATTTTCTAAAATCTCGAAAACAAGGTCTTTTCTGTTCTTCGTAAACCCTGACCCTGACGGTTTTGCCTTCGTAGACTTAGTACTTCCCTAGCGGGATGGCATAACGGTGGGCTTGCAAACACTCTTACAGACCCCCGGACTTATGGGCTTCTCGTATAATGGGCCCAAAATTTATGTCATTATCTTGGTAGACTTGCTGTGGATCAGCAAAATGACTTTACGGATTTCTCGTAAAATGGGTCTAGATTTATGGGCTTCTCATAATTACGCTCGAGATTTCTGTCATGTCAACACCTCTGTGCCACTCGCCATGTAGGAACCACCCACCAGCATGCCCTTGTCTTAGCCCCTCTCTGGCTACATGGCCGTGACATGCTCCGGCTCTGCACTATCTTTCCCTTTACCCTTGAAAGGACCCCCAACTTAATTAATTTCTCTTTAGTTGTAGCCTCGACCCTCCGAGCTTAGAATTGAGCAAGCATACAAGTAGAATGGCTATTACCTTTCTAAAACCCCTTACAAATCCCGAGGTTTTTGACCGAGTATCATCTCCCCACTAGTTTAGTACCTACAGATTATCACACACTGTACGTTAGAGTACGTCCATTTTAAACACGTTCCTCCCTTGAAGTACCTATGTTCCTTTCATTATCCCTGTTACTCTAATCTCCTCCTTCCGAATTTCCTTCATTTCTTAGTTCGGTCCTACTCCGACCAAGTCTCCGTACCTATTCACCCCCGCTAATCCAGTCGATGCCTGTGGTTTGTAGTGTTTATTGTCTAGTTTTCTACCTCAAGTCTCCGACTTGAGAATGGTATCCCCTTAGATTCCCACACCACGTACGGTGCTTGTAGATTCTTTTCCTGGCTTTCCAAACTCCGTAATCGTTCATGCCCCGAACATCTAGATATTAGTCACCACTCTTTTTTCCACCACGGTACCATCACGTAGACTACACCACGTGCTAAGTGTTTCACGATTAACCTCCGAACTCTAAGTTACCACTTCGCCCCCTCCATGTTTAAGTCCTAGGGTAGCGTTACGCCATTCCTCCTTAGTACATCACGCCGTAATCTACTTCCTTGTTCCTCTGGTAGTAGGTTTAACCTTTCGTTTGCTATCTCCGTATGCACTCGGCTCTCCTTTAGTTCCGTAGCGGAGACTCCGCCTTACCCCTCCCAAGTTTCCACCTTTTTCCTCGATCACAGCTCCAACCAATTTTTGGACACTAACCATAACCACTTTGGGTCATTTATGGTGTGTTCCTATGTTGTAGATGATGGTCCTCTCAAGGAATCATCAAAGGTTTTACCTTTTTACTCGATTCCCATTCCAGCTAGTCTCCTTTCCCCATTTACCCCACCAGATCACCCTCATACGGTTCACGTTTGTGTATCAAAGAACGATCAGACCCCTTGTCTCTCCAAGACCGTTCCTTCCTCCCATGTTTCCCACCGTCCCGTACCATGATCATGTCTCGACACACAGCAACACACGCACAAGTCCCAAAAAGACGCATAACAACAATGTGTGTACCAAACGTACCTCTTTAGAGATTTGACCTGCAAGCAACGACACCCCGACGCTCTCCAATGTGGTCGTCTCCCTCTACGCCTTGAGCCTTCCACGCTTATGGCTTGTGATCGCCTTCCCAGCTCCTCCCCTAGCTTAACTTCCTTTCCCGCCTTCGAGCTCCCTCCCGGATCACTTGAGAGTAAAGGAGAAGAATGAAGTTTCCCCTCCTTCTTATTTACCGTCCTCTCCTGCCTTACTATTCACACCGGGTGGTGTGGCCAATTCCTCACCAAGTCTTTTACTTACTTAACACTTGGTGCACGTTTTATTAGGGTAATTGAGAGATTGAGGAGGTTCATTGACCTCCCGGTCAAAACCCCCGTTTCTACGGGCCTTGAGAGAGCATCATTTTCAGGCCTTCCTTTCCTTGACTTACTCCCCTTTAGTCCGACCCGTCCTACGCCGCCCAATTCTCTTGCCGTCTATAATTCGGAGTTAGGCACCACGGGTTATCCTCCTTCCGCCCCGTTATTACACGGCACTACCTTGTCCGATCTATACGATCTTCTCTAACTCCTTGTCCCGCTCTCCTCTTAGCCAGATGGATGAACATCCCAATTCACCATTTTTCCTCAATTAGTTCTTGACCCCCATATGATCCCATTCATTCTCCCGTTTGAAGGGCACAACTCCTATTCCATTTACTCTCATATTCTCACTCGTTGCTTTTGGCGTTTCCCCTACATGCTCCTTTAAAAGGGTCCCCATGTAATTTAGGCCGCCCTTTCTTATTATGAACTCCTCCCTTGCTCGCTACTCATTCGCGCCGCCTCCTGTCCCAGGCGCTTCCCTCTCCTCACAACTTGACGGTTGGGCAATCTCTTGCCACATTTTCTCTTTTCCCTTCCCTCGCCGTCCCAGCTCTCAATCCTTCGTTCACTTAATTGATAAAAAGTCGTTTCGTTACACCCTTCCTCACTTGCAGTGCCCCTAAGAGCTGCAATGGAGCAAGAAGAGACTCGGAGGCAACCTCGTCAGAGTCGGTAATTGCGTTCAACCTCTCCTTCTTTGGACAATCTGGTGCCCGATGAGGTCCATTGCAAATGAAGCAGTCTGAGCGATCTCTTGGATCCGTCCACGGCTCATCCCTCATTCTGTTATTTGCCCCGTTGGCCAAGTCGTAACCATCACCATGCTTTGGTTTTAACCTGCCATCACGCCTTCCCTTATTTCCGCCATTCCGTGGCCACATCTCTTTGGTCGTGGACCTCCCATTTTCCTCGCTGCCCCCTCCCATACGAAGATCAACTAGATCGTCCGCAGCTGCCACTGTTAAAGCCTAGTCTCGCACACCTTGTTGATGCAGCTCGATCTGTGCCCATCGTTGAAGATCGTCGAGGAAGTTGAACAGTTTGTCCTCCTCAAACATATCAGGTATATCCAGCATCAATGGCATGAACTTCTTCACATACTCCCTTACGGTGATAGTGTGTTTAAGGCGCTTCAACGCCTCCCTCGCAACCCAGCTCTCGCTGCAAGGTAGGAACTGATCCGTCGGCTCCTTCTTCACGGACTCCCAGGTATCGATCGTAGGACGGCCATCACTCAAGTCGTCCTTCACCGACGTGCGCCGCCACAGCTTTGCATCTCCCATGAGATACATGGACGTCATCAAAACATGCGCCCTCTCTAGAGTCCTTGCTGAAGCAACGTACTACTCCACATCCCACAAGAAGTTTTGCAGCGCCTTCGCATCTCGACTCTTGTCGAACTTCTGAGGTTTAGGGACTCTCACCCTCGAACGCTCATCCCCACCGGAGGATTGTACAACAACCATCCTCTTAAGGATCACAACCTCATTCCAAAGGTCCTCTTGTTGGCTACGCATCTCTTCTATGGTTCGGCTCAAACTATCAAGCAAACCATTGAACCATTCCTCTATAGCTCTGCTCACACCAGTGATGGAAGATTCCAACTTAGCCATGCCCACACAGAGTTGATCTAGGTCCTCCAAAACCAAGGTTTGCACATCGGGAAAAGCATCTCCCACGAGTCGCTCGAGTCGTTCCAATCTCTCGCCGGTGGTTCTGGTCATCATTGTAAGCTGGTTCGATGCCAACTGTGACGGGCGCGAGACGAAGATGCTACTACGGCCAACTCAACCTCACAACTCACCCGCTCGGCATCATACCCACCAAAGTACGACTGGCCTTTTCTTACGATCCCCAGGAACCACAATGATCTCGATCGAGAAAATACTCTACCCAGTAAGATGGTGACAATCACCAGTATTATTGCTCTCAATAATACAACGAGAACAACAAGACTCTCGTGTCTACAACAGGCTCTCGAGTATGGGTATCTCGCTCCAACTCACCCCTCTTGCTCTCCCTTCTTCTC
The DNA here is from genome assembly GCA_029817735.1 of Melastoma sanguineum. NCBI lineage: Eukaryota > Viridiplantae > Streptophyta > Magnoliopsida > Myrtales > Melastomataceae > Melastoma > Melastoma sanguineum. The sequence goes on along the minus strand of JARUPW010000019.1, from coordinate 97,680 downwards.
GCACAAGTCCCCCTCACTCATTTATAGGGTCCAACGGGAATTACATCCAGCTTACAAAGGACTAAAGACACTTGGACACCATGCGGCCACGAAGAACCCAAGAGTCCCGGAACACCATTGGTCGTCTGTAGCCAGGAACACCAAGGGTCATCTGTAGTCTTGTCAAGGAGCCTGCCTGCTCTTGTAGCAGCCAGTCGAAGGGTCGCCCGCAGCTTATGTCAGGACTCTTCCGTCAGCAACCTCCTACAAGCAACCTCCAGGGAATCTCTGTTCCTTCCTACGGCACGCCACCTCTGCAGCTTCGCCCACCAGGAACGCCCAACAGCCAGATTCCTCCCTAATCCGCATGTCTCGTCGCATCCACATTACATTGTATATTATCCAACACGTACCTCACTGTGCATTTGTCAGTTTTCCCTTTTCTGTGAGTCCGCCCACAGTAGGTACTCAGACATCCACGTCCTCGTACGATTGCCTCCAATGGACGTCCCTTGTAGTGCTGACCGCCACCCGCTAGTCCGCCAACGGGTGTAGCCAAGGCTCCGCAACTAAGCTGATCTCCACACCAAGGGAACCGGGTCATGTGCTCGTGCCTCCCTCATGAACATAGCTCCAGCACTCACATTAGAGCCCTCCGCATTCTGGTCACGCCTCGTCTCTAGATCCATTGTTGATGGGGCAAGGGTCGCCGCCCGACCCTGTGACAGGATGCCACATGAGAACCCACACACACACCGAAAGAGAAAAAAAATGAATTTAAAGAAAAGAGGTCAAGGGAATAATAGTAAATGACTGCTTGATGGCGGTGGCGAAGTCGATTAGAGATTGGAGCCTCCGTTTTAGGGTTTCTTAATTTTTAGTTTTCATGGTTCGATCAAGTGGATTAGGAGGCGAAACATTTGACTAAGATTTTGTACTGCCACATTAAGAAGGGAATTGGATTAGTGCTCCCAATTCTAAGGCACTATCCTCAAATTTTTTTTGGGTATTGCAGAAATTTCTTTCTGACATGACAAAAGACTTCATCTATCAGACCACTGAATGCCTAATAAGGGTACCAATTCAATAAGAAAACATGGATTATGGTACATAACCAAATATTTGATATGGCTTTTCGTGTTATGCTCAATTTAAAGAACAAGTAGAGACATGTTGGATTTATAATTGTTCGGCAAGCAATGCCTACATACACTCTCTCAACACCCCACCCTAATTATGGTGTATTCATTAGATGTAAGAACATGGGAGTACAATAAGTAAAGATGCACACTTCTGTCCGAAATGTGACTAACAAAACTGCACGGTCACACTATGACTAATTCCAGCTCGACTCCTCACGGTGTATGTAGCTTCACTTCGGTGGCTTCATAGTACCTGCACAAAGACTCCTTCTCCGAGGCTTCACTTGCATGCTCCCTCACGTGACCAATTCCAACACACCTCCTCATACGCTCATGGCTTTCTCTTCCGCAGCTACCACACCACCTACGTAAGACTCGCATATCCTTCAACTTCCCTTGCATCCTACTCGTGTGACTAACACCCTATACAAGATTGAACTACAGAATAACTAGTCTATAATTTACAGAAAACTCTCTCTGGAAGAGGTGATTAACTCAATGAAAGAACGGGATGTTCTCAAGCTTTTCGATTGATGAAGAGTCTCCAGTACTTTCATGTAAGTTCTTAGTAAGAACAACAAGTTTCAAGTCTACCTTCATCCTTAGATTTTCGCTTGAGGTTGAGTGAAGCTTTCCCAAATTGATTTTAACGGCTAGATGATTTACTGACATTAGCTTCCAAAAACACTCTAAAGATAAGTGTTAAACAAATTGAACAAACGGTCAAGGATAAATTTATTTCGCACAGAGGCTGCGTTTTATTTCAATAAAACAAGTATTTTTCTTATATAAATTGGCTTTAGGATTATTCAATTTCTTATAATTTCTCATATCTAGTTTTAATCTCACCATATAGGAGTGATTATAATATGATAAGAAATAATAAAAGAATAACTCAGATTTAGAAAAGATATCCTAATATATTTTTTCAAGACAACCAAGGAGTGAACTTGGCAAGCAAGTCACTTCAACGAGTGAACTTGGATTCAATAGTATTAACATTAAGTCATGTAGGATAATTACCCATTAGTGCTCGCATATGAAATGATCTCCAACAAGGAAATCATCATGTAGCGCTCTTCTGTAACCGTTATATGTACACCAGTAAGGAGAGATGGTGGATATAAGTGAGTGATCTAGTGCACAGAGCACCGCTTTTGAGGTCTAGATCTCTTTATCCATTTAGGTCATCCACATAACCCTTTCCGTATTGTTTAAATAACGTAAATCGATTTATAAAACTTGAAGACATATTTCTCTGTACACTTAAATAACACGTTAACAATATTTAATCTTTATCACCATCAAAATCAGATTATACTAACACTCTGTATGAATTCAATGAAGGTTGACCGGTGGATCTATTGTGGAGGCTACTCGGAGGAAGGAGATGACCAGCGATTTATTTATTTTTTTTCTTTTTTGTGTTTTGGGGTGCAGTTGAAAATGGCTTTTCTGTATTTATTAATTTCTTGAAAATATTTTCTTCAAAAAGTATTAAATGTTGATAATTAATTATGTTTTTTATTTGTTATTCTTTGAAAATGGTAATTTTTTTGTTTGGATAAGTATTGAAATTACAAAATAAATTAACTTATATGAAAAGTTGTAATTTTACTTTATTTAGCACTAGGGTGAGCATTAGGAGGAGATAAAATCAAACAACCGATATCCGTATATAGGGTCCGATAACTCCTTGCAACAAAATAGGTACATGAGTCTAAATTACAAGAACTGATAAACCAGATGCGGTTCGAGGTTCTACTCTCATAACTGATTGGGAATCTGACCACTAACGTATACGGATCAGGGTCCTCTCCATCTTTTAAGGGAATGGAGGATGTTCATTTTACGATTGAGATAATTCTAATTTTAATTAGACGATTCTAATTTTTTTCTTATTTTATATTATTTTAATTATGGTAAGCACGAAACTGATATTACTCTATATAATTATTTTTTAAATACTTTTACACTTCAAAACATTACATTCAATTAACAACACAATAAATCATAAACACTAAATTTATTAAAAATTAAACCCTAGAATGTTAAATCATAAATTAAAAGTTAAGCCATAATTATAAATTCAAAAAATTAAATCCAAAATGTTAAATCGTGAATAAACTATAAATGTTAAACCATAAAATTCAAAAGATATAAATATTAAATTGCTAAAAATAGCTATGATAGTTGGATTAAAAAAGAATAGATTACAACCATAACAATCATATTTGAATTAATTAATCGATATATTATGAATATGTATTCCATAAGATAAATATCTTATGATTTAGTGCAAGTAAAATGAAATTCACGAAAATTCATCTAGTATCACCTAATCATTCAAATTTGGTCTTTTCCCATATATATATATACTCATATTGCTGTAATGAACCTTTTCGTCTATCTAATTATAATATTCCAAATTACTTTTCACTTAAGTTGTTTTCAATTTGAATTTAGGTTTTATATTAGCTCTATATACCAAAATTGGATCTAAGAAAAGACAATTATAACCTCGAGTATGATCGCGTCGCAGTACTAAACAAACCCCCTGCGATGCCGGTGGAAGACGAGAAATAGGCGATGGCTTCCTACGCGACCTCCTCCCTGTCGCCGCCCACCGTCCCGACGGAACTCCACGTGCAGAACCGCCGCAAGCTCCTCGCGTCGCTCCGTTGTTTACTGGAAGAATCGTCTCGTCCTCTCAACGGTTTCGTCTTCCTTCAGGTGGCCTCCGATCCCTGTGCTGAATCCGTTGTTCGTCCATTTTTCTGGTTCTTGCCTTTTTTTATACTCCTCGTGATTTTCGTTCTCCTTGTCCTTTTTCTCCGTGTGCGATTGTGATTGAGAAAAGGGAGGAGAGGAGCAAACTCGTCACGACACGGATCACACCGAGCTGTTCAGGTGACTGACTAATCTGGCCTGAAGTTTCGTCGGTGTTATCGGAATAGAGCGTGTACTGATTCACGAGTCATCGAGTGATTATGCAGTCTTGTGCAATGGATGGCCGCTCGTAGCAAATTTCTTCGATACGAATAGGAATTTGTTGAACTTGTTGAGTTTTCCTGCACGCAGTCTGCAACTAAGTTGGGTTAATCGATTTTTCAAACCGAAGTAATATGTATTGGATAAGGCATCTAGAAGTTGCTTATTTGTTTTGAAATTGTTTAAATAAAACATTAGCATATATTCTGGATGAGGACGGGACACTATGATAATTGCTATTACCATGAAAACGAAAAGCTTTGATAATTGTCTTTGATTTGTTGTTATGGTTTCCTGTTTGTTGATTCTAGGAGAAAAATGGGTACGTATCTCTTTTACCTGATAAAATCTGCAAACCTTCTAAGGCAGGAACAGAAGAAAACTTCCATTTTGTTGTATGATATGTGTGTCTACATATTTTGTGAAATTTGAAATTAAGTGCAGTTCTTCCATCTTATTGTTCAGGCAGGAGAGTTACTTTGCCTATCTTTTTGGGGTTACAGAACCAGGGTTTTATGGAGCTATAGTAAGTGCATTGAATCTGGAAAGCTGCAATCTGTTGTTGTCCTGTTTTGTTGGATGAATGTTGCAATATGGAATATTTTTATTGCTGTTGCCTGACAAGTGAAAATTGACCATGACTCAAATATAATGTCAGCATCCCTCCAAACTTGATCGATAAATTCACCAAAAGAAAATCGGCTTTGTTGAGGAGATATATCTAGATGTATTATTTTTTCCCAAAAATCATTCAGGATATATGCTCTTTTAAACTACGTAAATATGCCCACATTGAGACCAATTAGCTGAAGTACTTTTGCAGTTAGTTGATATGTTTCATAAATATTTGGTGGAAGGATATAGAGAGTGGGAACACTCTTCTGTTTGCACCAAGGCTACCTCAAGAATATGCGGTTTGGTTGGGAGAGATAAAGTCTCTATCATTCTTCAAGGTGAGTTCCCTCACCTTACCCTCTTAAGTTTTAGTGATGTATACAACTGATTGTTGGCATGCTCTGGTTGTAGGAAAAGTACATGGTGACCATGGTACATTACACTGATGAAATAGGAAAGGTTCTTCATGAGCAACATAAGGGATCAGGAAAACCCCTCTTGTATCTCTTGCATGGCCTTAATACAGACAGCAATAAATTTGCAAAGCCTGCAGATTTTCAGGTCAATTTGTAATTTGATTTTTTTTCCTGCAAGTCTCAAATTTCATAAGTTATCTCATGTAATTGCCATTGCACTCTGTTTGACTGACAGGGAATTGAAAATTTCGAGACCGACATTACCATGTTGCATCCTGTTTTGACAGAATGTCGTGTAACAAAGTCCGATCTTGAGCTTGCTGTCATTCAGTTTGCAAATGACATAAGTTCTGAAGCACACATTGAGGTACTTAGTTATCTGCTACACTGTAGTGTCGATTTTAGTTATTCTGGAGTCTTGAGAAAAAGGTGTTTCCCAATAGGTCATGAGGAAGACTACAAGCGGGATGAAAGAATACCAATTAGAAAGCATATTCCTCCATCATACCTATATGTATGGCGGATGTCGACATTGCTCCTACACATGTATTTGTGCCACTGGTGGAAATAGGTGGGGAACTTTGGTTGTCACTCAGTGTTAGCGTTTTGCTTTGTACTATCTTTTTATTAGCAGTAGTTGATTGTTTTATGTCGTGAAGGATGAGGACAACCACTTTTATTTATTTTGTAATTGGTTCACTATAGTAAAATAAATATATAGCAACTAGGACATGTCAACAACAATGACTGCTTGTAGAAGGTGAATGAGTTGACATGTGAAAGTTTAGCATACATTTGAATCCTAGTGATATAAAATGTTCTACACAGAATTCTTGAATTCTAGTGTGTCTGGAGTACCATGCGCTGCTATCATGCCAGTAAAATGTTATGGTTGGAAATTATTTTAAAAATGGTCTGATTGAACTGGGAAAGAGAACTTTGAATTCTTTGAGTGGGTTAAAAAATTATCTGACCGATAGAAAATTCTCTCTATTTAGCTTAAGTAGTGGTTTGACCAATTTCAGTTCCCCAATTATGTTGTTATTAGTTTATATATGACGGGCATTGACTTCTGCACCATAACACTAATGAAGGTATATGTTTACCTTGAATACACCTATTTCAGATCTTCCAGTATATTTGAATTCTCCTGACCAGAAGAAAAAAAAAACACTTTAAAGACAACTCATGTTAGCCCATAATTTTTTCCTGTTCGTTTATGAGATGTTAGATTGTTTACTGTGATCACTTGTGAGGTTGATTGCAGTGGGGATTCTTATTATATGTGGATAATTGTGCTTCCAGGGTGTTTACTTCACAGTTATTTGCCTATTTTGTTTGATTTTAGAAGGATCTAAATGTCTCTGATAGCTCCTCCTTTTTTGGCCTAAACACCATTTTACCTGGTTCCTAAGTAATGATTGTTTTTTGCTTTGATCCTCATTATAGTTCTGTCCTCCATTATGGGCATGCAGCTGCACCAAATGACAGGGTGAGATTCTAATATTGATATTGCACCATATATCTTGTTGATTTGGCCACTTGGACAACTTTGTTGCCTACAAATATTTGACTCTGTTGTTTTAAGTTGTAAAATTCAAGAAATCTTATGATATACTTATAGTGATTGCATGCAAAAAATCTTGGGGCCCCTAAAACCTGCTACCGTGCAGACTTTAGAAGATGGAGATATGGCATTGCTTGATATGGGAGCTGAATACCACTTTTATGGTTCTGACATTACTTGCTCATTTCCTGTAAGTTAAGTTACTTTAAAGTCTCTGGCTGCCAACTGTAAGTTGTTCTCACATTGTTTTGTACTGTAGGTGAATGGGAAGTTCACAAGTGATCAGAGTCTTGTGTATAATGTAAGTCGTTTCATTTGTGCCTATGACAAATAAAACTTGTTCCTGGATGAGAGTTATTTAGTTTTAAGTATGGACACGCCTTCCTCTCATGGTATGGAATTGTAGCGTACGCTGACGCTTCATCATGCTATGCTTGATTAATGGTTGTGAGAGACAATTTAGCCATTTATGCATGTACTAGAGAATCTTCTATTTAATTACAAGAGCCCCAATGTATCACTCTCCGGGCTTTTTCTGAAAAGTTATACAGATAAAGTGAATGATTGACAGATGTTCATTAATATTGAGAATTTTCAGGCTGTGCTCCAGGCACATGATGCTGTGATTGCTGCCATGAAACCTGGAGTTAGCTGGGTGGAAATGCACAAGTAAGATACCTTGACAATACTTGTGTTTTATACCTCAACATAGTCCCATCACTTTGTAAATACATACAGTACAAGGTCTACTCTGATACTGCTCCAAATTTCTCAATGTGAAAGGGAAGGGACATTATCTTTGTTGATTTAATTATAATTCTTTCTCGTTTTTATTTAAATATATGGTCAAATCAGAGTGAAAGGGTTTCTTCAATTGGTCCTAAACTCCTGGAATTTCTTTGTTACTAAGTTCACCTTGCATGCAACCAGCATTTGATTAAATTCTTCTGGTACTCTATAGCCTCTCCATGGTGTTGAATATGTCGGTGGTTATTCTTCAGAACTGTAACCATTTTTTTTTTCCATCCTTCTGCAGATTAGCTGAGAGATTCATCATCGAGTCACTGAAGAAGGGAGGCATCCTCTTTGGGTATAGACATCCCTGATGGAGTTGATGAATCTAGACACTCTTATGAAACTAAATTGCTCAGACTTGGCTTCCTTAATTTCAGAGATGTAGAAGAGATGATGTTCCACCGGTTAGGTGCAGTTTTCATGCCTCATGGTCTTGGGCATCTGTTGGGTATCGATACTCATGATCCGGGCGGCTATCTTCAGGTCAGCAGCATTTATAATATGTTTCAACCAAGCTATCTTTAGAGAAAATTGGCATCTCTAGTTCTTTGTCATATTTTAACAACTTGTCATTGCTGCAGGGACCAGAAAGATCCAAAGAACCTGGCTTGAGTTCTCTTCGTACCTCAAGAAATCTCCTAGAGGGAATGGTCTGTTTACTAAGCACTCAGCACTAGTCTTTATGAGTGGGGACAGGCAACCCAAAATGTTCATTATGGCCATGTGTTCACGTTATGCCTAAACACGGACGGTTCAGTTTGTTGCAGGGGAAATTAGACCAAATATATCTTCCCCGATATGCTTATAGTCGCGTCATTTACCCTGCCCTTGTCTAATTACTACTTAGGAACGTCGTCGATGCTCCTCCTTTTACAGTAGTTACTGTTTAGGATGGGGGACTATATTCAGGAATGCTGTGCGCTCCTCCTCATCCCTCTGTGAAAGCATTTCTGTTTTATCTGTCTCAGACAGGTGGTTGAGCTGAACCGGTTCATTGATGCAGGTAATTACAGTGGAGCCCGGATGTTACTTCATAGACGCTTTACTTGTTCCAGCCATGGATAGCTCAGATACATCCAAGTTCTTCATCCATAAGATTGTTGACAGATTTAAAGGCTTTGGTGGGGTTCGGATAGAAAGCGACGTGGTAACCCTGCTTTTCTCTCGCATTTATCTACCAAAAATAGGCACATCCTATGGTCACTGTAACATAATTGATATGATATGCTGTTGTTGAATCGTTTCTTCTTTCATTCGACTGTTGTTAAAATCTTCTGCTCGGAATACATTATCGACATTGCATCATGCCTTACCTTTCTCTTACTATTTGAATTATTGCAGTTGGTTACAGCAACTGGATGCAGAAACATGACTAGCGTGCCGCGTCAAGTATCGGCTATCGAAGCTGTAATGGCCGGAGCACCTTGGCCGTTGCCCCACCCCTATGCATGATTTGATACAACTTTTCTATTCCCTGGTTCGGCATTAATGTTTTAGCCGATATCCCGAGTATGAAGCTCTGGAATATTGTGAAACAGTTTAGACTGATTTCGACACATCTTCTCTGCTCCATCGTTTGATCAGAAGAGCATCTCTGGTCAAATTTTCTTATCAGCAGAAACTCAACCATACACATCCGCCAGTCTATGAACTTTTGGCATGTACATTTCAAGTTTCGTAGTCGACCTTGCTGACCACGCATAGGTTGATCAAATCTGCAGAGACTTGGTAACAAAAATTTTAAAGTTATGTATCAACCTTCTGATAACGTAAAAAACCTTTTTAGCACTGCAAAATAACTTTACAGTTTTATCATACTTCGAGGTCTTTTAATTCTTAAGCAGTTAACTTCGGGTGTTGTTGTAAGAGTTTTGTTCTAATCTGACGTTGATTTTTAAATTATTTCGTCAAATAATCTCGTAAGTTTAAAAATTCCTCAACTAACTACAGGCCGACTTCATAATTCACGAATCGAAGTCGGTTTTAAAAAGGCCGACTTCATGCATTCGTTCCATCCGCATGAAGTCGGCCTTACAGACAATAAGGAAGTCGGCCTTACGAAGGCCGACTCCTTCAAAGAGAAAAAAAAAACTTCGACTGACGCGAGTGAAGGGAGACAAAGTCTTTCCCTAGGGGGTTTGGGTTTCCCCATGACGAGGGTTGTGTCAATCACCTCCTCCAACTTTTTTTTGTTTCATATTTTTGTGTTAGTCACCCCAAACCAACCCCCCCCACCCCCTCCAACTTTTAGTTTTTCCTATTTTATTTTTTTGTGTCAAGTCACCCCAACCCCCCTTGATTTGGGAAAGCCTTCCTGAGGTTGTCCCCTCTACTCGCATCAGTGGAAGGTTTTTTTTTTTTTTTACTTATTGAAGGAATCGGCCTGCCGATTTCCTTATTGTCTTATGGAAATCGGCCTTACAAAAGCCGACTTCATGCGGGTGGGACGAATGACATGAAGTCGGCCTTTATAAGGCCGATTTCGCCAGGTTAGTTGACGAATTTCCGAACTTAGGAGGTTATTTAGCAAAATTGTTTGTGGACCAACGTTATTTTGGAACAAAACTCGTTGTTGTAAATGAAGGCTATGTAGTCAATAGAAATCTAACATTGTGATGGTAAGTTTTATTAGTTGTAGAAAGTCCAAAAGGGTCATAATATTAATTTATCTACCTGTTAGTGCTATTGTTACACATCTCGTCTCCAAATACCCAGACATAACTTTAGGATTTTGTTCGTCAGGTCGTGGATTGGAATAAAGTGCGGTTACTCCTAATCCTAAATTTATGCTCTAAATTTCTACAACAAACTGCTAATTAAGGATTTTGTTTTTTAAAGTTTAGGTTTATGTTCTTGTGTCCGTGTTCTTTTGTCTGCGTCCTGATATCATTGATTGTGTAGTTCTTTTACAGAATGACAACAAAGCATATAAGTTTGACACTCCATATTGGTGGTTGTATGTCATTTAAGTGGCGTTATTACATATAAGGGTAGTCGGGCTGTGAAGTTGCTAGATGTTCATTGATTTGATTGGTTATTTTTACCCAATTCGTATCTTCCAAAAACTTGGTCTAAGGCATAGTGAGTCTCGTGAAATTGTTAGGGATAATGATGTAATGGAGATGACATCTCTTTGTGAAAATGGTGGTAAGTTTGATATCTATTGTGAAGATAATGAAGAGAAATTATCTAATGATAAAAGCAAAAGAATCAGTTGACAGGAGTAGTGATCATGGAATGAACATTAATGTAAATATCGAAGGATATATAAATAGCGAGTACACAAAAACAAATGACAAGTTGTTGTTTTTTGATGATTGTCTTCAAACCATGGGGGAATGTGGGGGACAAATTGAAATATAAAGAATTTGAGTACGAGCCCAAAATGTGATCTGTTGCAAAATAAGCCCGATCTATGTTTTGAGATACCTCAACAATTGCACGAGGCAGTTCAACAATATGCCTGCCATTGTTAATAAGCTTGATATTAATCGGTAGATAAGTCATGAGGTAAATCCAGAGAGCATTTGTGTTAAGGGATGTCTATGGTGACTTTATGCTAGTTGGATAAAAAAAAATTGTAGTAAAATCTACTAAAAATGAGCACAAGTATAGTCTGCCAAGCCACTACAAAATAGCTCGCCGGTGAATTTGTAAAGGGTAATGTGTGTTGAGAAGATGTTACTACAAGAAGTTAAATTCAAGAAGTATTGCCGAAGTATTGAAAGGTTATAAGGTTTCGCTATTTAATTAAAAAGAATTAAGATTATAATAAATCCCAAAATCCTTTGTTACATTAGTTGTTATGTACAGTATGTATATGACAGAATTACGAACAAGCGGAAGACTTCTTCTTGACCTGGAAAGACACATTTCCACGTTAGTCAACGAAACTAAGTACATTCCTGATATTACTAATGCTTAATCTTCTCAACGACCGAACCTTCGAGTTTCCATCGAGTTAACTCGTGTACTAGACACCTCCAACGCTTAAATTTGATGTTCGGAGTCCGTATTTCCGCCCTCTTAACTATCTCCAAGACTAATTCGTCTTGTCAGTTTGTCGCGGAATCTGCTCGCGTTCTACCCGGACTAAGTCCTCCTTTGTGCTAACCACGACTTCAATCTATCGTATTATTCTTGACCCATCATTTAGGCCGTTTAGCTAGTCTATAACGACTATTTAACCGGGGCATTCCGAACTGTCTAGCCTTTTTCGCTCACACCCTTGGGTGCCTAATTCCGACCCCTTTCTTTCGATAATATTCACCGGCCTTTGAGGCAAAAAATCAGGTTGCCCCGGGGTCATTTTTTATTCATGCCCCGCCCTTCAAAAGTCTTTATTAGTGGTATCACATCCAGCCAAATTTATATTCATTTCCTTGGCACATAACCAATGGTTTACCCTCACCATTTTCCGGAGAGAATTTCCAAACGGAATACCAAGGACACAACTACTTCTCCAGCCGTTCCTTTATTTTTAAAACAAACGGCTCCAGGAGCATCATTTCACTATTCGATACACGCTCAAGCAAGGTGGAAACATATGCAACATCGAACAATCACGTACACCTATGCTATCATACATCACCGAGACTCTCCCTCACTCAACCGGGGAGGACGTCTCTCCTAAGAATGACTTTGGATGGCTTCTCTCCTCCCCGAGAAGATACACCATCCTTCACCAACCAAGGGAGTGGATGACTCTTCCTCAACCCAAGGTTGAGACCCCCTTCCCCTCTTCACAATTCGAAATCAAGCATCTACCACACATCATTACCATGTCTCTATTTACGGCGACGATATTATGGCCATTCGAGTACGGAGAGAGAGAGGGAATGTAACCCTTTACATTTAGTTTTTGAATCTTATTTATAATAGGTGAATTTGGTCTAGTAAACAAGTGGTGTAAGAGTAAGAGAGTATGAGTGTGTACGTGTATGAGTTGTCGTGATTGTGATTAGTCACAAACGGAAAGAAGCTAGAGTTGCAAAAACCTATAGCGTTGGGGAAGCCTCTGTGAGGGTAACCTTATGGGCTCGGGGAACTCTTGGTTGGAGTGTGAGGATAACATTAGAGGAGACCTCCGACAGGAGGTTGTGGCGTACCAGCGTGCAGTGGGCTGGAGTGAATAGTTTTTATTTTGGGAGCATAGAAGGTGAGTGATTGACTAGCTTATACACTACCTTCTTTGTATGCAGGAACACCTTGAATAAGGGTTCACCACGAAGTAGTTGTCTTAAGGACGCCACGTAAGGGAAGTCACAGTGGATTGCTGTGTAGGTGAGGACACTGCCGAATGTAAGGGTTACTATGCAGGTAAGGACACCGCCAAAGAGAAACGTTCGAAGGAAAGACATGTTTAAAATCCTGTACCATGAGGTACATGACTTTACTATTCATTTTCTATAAAGGACCGAAGGAAAATTGTAATACGAGGATTTCACGTTATGAAAATTTTACTATTTCATTTTTTTTTTAATTTTATTAAACCCATTAACAAAATTTATTAAAAGTTCGTACAAATGAACGAATGAAGTACGAGTCTATTGGTCCGTTACGAAATAATTCCACTGTTTCACTATTCATATTCGTATTTTTTATTAGGCCCTAACGAGATTTAATAAAAGACTGAATGAAATAAGTAAGAAGACCATCTAACAGTTACGAAATGGAATAATGTTTAATTCTACGTACATGACTTTAGCCCCTTGGGTAAAACACGGCTCTTCTTTCACGTTAACACATCCACAATTAACGACACTTCACTCATATTCACACTTGGGTCGTTGTTCGTCGTGATTTTCTAGAATCGTGGAGACCTGGGAGGGATTTGAATTTCACGGTTGGGTCGGGGTGTAAAGGAAATTCTTTTACTCGAAAAAGATAAAATAATATTTTTCAATTAAACTCTTCCGATTGTCGGACGTAATCAATTTTAGTGTCATAAGTAATATAGGGGATATAACAAGTCGGCGTTAATGATGTCACAATCGAGATATAAAATTGAAGTGGTACAGTCATTGATAGAAAACAAAATTGTGGTAAAATTGGTTAAAACGAGTATTTTGTCGTAAATCAAAGAATGGAAAGAAGTAGAAGAAAAACGAGAGAACATAGTACGGAGAGAAAGGGGGGAGAATCTTTTATTGATTTCAAAACCTTCGTTATAACTGAATTACAAAGTCATATATTTCTAGTATAAACAAATGAAACGTTTCGGTAGACGAAGGGTCTCGATGGATAAAACGTCTTAGTAGATGAAGAGTTTCGAGTTCGAGGTCATATTGTTTTGTGCGAGGATCATAGTGAGCCAATGATAACTCATGCCATATTATTTCCTTTTCCAACTATTTATGTTCCCCTTCTAATGTTGGAAATTTCATTTCATTAAATTGGCAATCGGCAAAATGTGCCGTAAATATATCTCTCGTCAGCGGTTCTTAATATTTAATTATAGACGGTGATTCATATCCAACATATATCCCTAATCTCTTTTGGAGTCCCATCTTTGTGCGTTGTGATGGTGCAATGGACACATATACCTCACACCCGAAAATTCTTAGATGAGATATATTTGGTTCCTGACCATAAACCATTTCCAAAGGAGAGACCTCATTATAATTTGTAGGTCTGATGCGAATTAACGCTGTCGCATGCAAAATAGCATGTCCCCAAGCATGTATCGGGAGTTTTATTCTCATAAGCAACGATGTTGGAATTAATTGAAGACGTTTTATCAATGACTCTGCAAGGCCATTTTGTGTGTGAACATGTACTACTGGATGTTCAACACTTATCCCATTGACATGCAATAATCATTAAAAGTTTGGGACGTAAATTCTCCGGCATTATCAAGACGACTACATTTTATTGGATAATCTGATAAATGAGCTCGTAATTTGATAATTTGAGCAAGCAATCTTGCAAATGCTTGATTACGAGTTGACAATAAACACACATGTGACCATCTTGTTGATGAATCAATTAATACCACAAAGTATTTGAATGGTCCATATGGTAGATGAATATGCCCACATATATCACCTTATATTCTTTGAAGAAATTTCAAAGCAACCCTAATTTTTTATAGTGATGGCCTTCTTATTAACTTCCCTTGGGAACAAGCGGCACATGAAAATTTATTAGGGAGAAAAATCTTTTGGTTTTTAATGAATGCCTACACGAATGATTAATTATTATTCGCATCATTATAACTCCAGAATGCCCCAATCGATCATGCCATGTAATAAAATTATTTTGGTCAACAAACTTCTCGTTTGTATCGGCATGTATTTTACCAACATTTATATTTGTAAAAAATAGTCTAGAGGAAACTGTGGATAGTTTTTCAAATATACATTTCTTACCCAAGATGATACTTGTAAAACACAAATATTCTTTGTCATTTTCATTTGAAGTCTCAATATAATATCCATTTCTGCGGATATCTTTAAAACACAACAAATTTCTCTTAGATTTACAGGAATACAATGCATTATCGATAGAAATATTTGTTCATCGCGGTAATAAGTATTTGCTCTTCCGGAGCCCTCAATGATTTTTGTACTTCCAGATATCGTATTGACACTTGTTTCGTTCATTACCAAGACGGTAAAGAATTTCTTACTTTTTAAAACAGTATGCGTTGATGCGCTGTCAACGAGACAAGTGCATTTTTCATTTATGGAGGATTCGCTTCCGGGAACCTCCATTTTGCAAACTAATTACGCAGTGTCTTGCCCTTCTGGGTATGAGAAAATCGATGATTCTCTTCTGAAAATCGAGCATCCACTTTTGGGAAATGATGATTGATGATCCGTTTCTGGGGACGGTGAATCCGCTTTTGGGATTCGTGGATCCGCTTCGGGAGATCGAGATTTGGTATGAATAAAATTTTCAATAAATGTAGTATAAATATTAAAATAACGTGTAGGATTACCGTTTACAAACTCCACAAAATCGTTGATTTAGCACCTTTCACTCCATGAAGAATCCTGCAGATAATCGTCATTTTTCTTTTATTTCCTTGCTTTTCGTAGAGCTTCGTGCCGATAAGGTGTTGTAAAACAAAGAATGAAAAGAAGAAGAAGGAAAATGAGATAACGATGTGGAGAGAAAGGGGGAAAATTTCTTATTGTTTCTAAAACCTTCGTTACAACTGAATTACAAAATCATCTATTTATAGTATAAACAAATGACACGTCTCGGTAGATAAAAGGTATCGATGAATGAGACGTCTCGATAGATGAAGAGTTTCGACGTGCGAAGAGTTTCAACAATTACTCCTCATAATCATTGTTACAGTCGTATTCATAATATATTTTTTCTTTAAAATCTTAAAAAAAAAAAAACAGAAAAAGAGTTTAGCCTGATTGATATGTTTTTGTTTTACCAGTTCGTAATTTTCGACGCTTTTACATCGTCCAGTCTTCCCTCGAATCGTGTGGGGGGAGGCTTAAACCCTATGTTACTTTAAAGATCTTTTCCACCACAGCCCTCAAAGGTCCGCGCCCCCCCCCCCAATCCCTTCACCTCTAAAAACCCTAGCCAGATAATATGGGTAGGAAGAAGCAGAAGCATCATCAATCCCCCCTTCAAGACCCCGCCAGTGTGGCTAACGACGTTGACGGCGCTGCGGAGCTGGACTCCGTGACCGCCCACAGCTCCAACCTCGATCAAGTCATGTGCGATTATTCCGTCGATGCCCGGAAGGAGGAGGCAGACGACGCCGACGAGGTGGAGGACGGCCCCTCCTGCGACCTCGACGAGAAGACCAGCGCTGATTATTACTTCGATTCCTACTCTCACTTCGGTACGGCGTGGCGTGGCAGTGCACCTTTTTTTGTGTTGATCTCTGTTATTCAGTGTCTTGTCGCTGAGAGTTGCTCTGCCTCTGATTTTGTTTGTTGCAGGCATTCATGAAGTAAGTTTGCTGACCTCGGGGCAAGATCTAGGTGTCCGAAAGTGCTTGTTGTGGATTTGTTTTAGTGTTAGGAGATGTTTGCATTTCTAAATGGATGTTCCTGTTTAAACCTGAGTGTTAAGGGCAGAGGGGGTTTTACCCCCACCCCCACTCCCCCCTCCTCCTCATTGTCGAGTCAAATGATATGGTGCTACTGGTGAGACTTGTGCCTTTTGATAGTAAACTCCTGTACCCTGCGATTCAGGAAAAAATGCCTTTAATTCTTCCTTTGTTTTGGCATTTTATCTGGCCTTGCATGTGGTTGACTTGGGTCTGCATGACGGTGTTCTTAATGGTTTTATCTTTACAGGAGATGTTGAAAGATGTGGTCAGAACAAAGACCTATCAAAATGTTATCTATCAAAACAAGTTCCTTTTCAAAGACAAAGTAGTTCTTGATGTCGGAGCTGGTACTGGGATCCTTTCCTTATTTTGTGCCAAGGCCGGGGCGAGCCATGTCTATGCAGTATGTTTATCCTCTGTTATTTTTTATTATGTTAGGAGCTGATGTTGTAGTATCTCTTTCATAATTTGCTTGTTTGGCTGCTAGGTCGAGTGCTCCCACATGGCTGACATGGCTAAAGAAATTGTAGAGACCAATGGATTCAGTAATGGCGAGTACCTTCCATTTTGACTTTTTCTCGTAGGTTATTGCCTTGTCATTTGCTGGATTAAATTGTTCTTAATTTCCATGTGATTTTCTCTGCAGTTATAACTGTGTTAAAGGGGAAAATTGAAGAAATTGATTTGCCAGTTGCAAAAGTAGACATTATCATCTCTGAATGGATGGGATACTTCTTGTTGTTCGAGAACATGTTAAACACGGTCTTATACGCACGTGACAAGTGGCTTGTAAGTTCGGCTTACTTTTCCCTATTTCAATCTATAAATTTGGCAACTAAATTATGTGCTTATTCTTGTTTGTCCAACCCGATGCCAGCACAGAATAAGGATAAGGTGAATTATACTTTTACATAATTACTCTGGTGATATCATGCAAATAATTCTTTTTGTGATTTTAAATGAAGGGTTGAACTTTCTAGGTACTTTTCTCATCATTTCGTTCCACGCAAGAATCATGATGTTTTCTTATTGCATGAATTTTCTTAAAGCATTGGTGAAGGCAAGAATGGGAAGTGATCCGTGGCATGTCACATTTTTAGATTTTTTTCTATTGTTATTCCCTTATATTTGGTGGGCATCTTCAAGTCGTTTTCTGCATCACCGTTGCTGGTTCTTCTGCAGAATGACAACGGCATTGTCTTGCCCGACAAGGCCTCCCTCTACTTGACAGCCATTGAGGATGGAGAGTATAAAGAAGACAAGATTGAATGTGAGTGTTCTTCTCCTCTTCTTTTGATGAAGTAAAGATTTTTCTTTTGCCAAAATTATGCATGGGGTATCCAAAAAGTACGGCGAATGGTCAAAAGACTTCTTAGTAATTGATCCGGGGGATTCATTGAACTTGTGTGCTGGGGATTCATAACTTGTGTGCTAATGTGTTTGTACTTAAAAAGATACAACGAATGGTCAAAGGCTTTTTTAGTAATTGATTTTGGGGGGGAGGGGGGTTCATTTAACTGGTGTGCTAATGTGTTTGTATACAGAAAGTACAGGGAAATGGTCAAGTTTAGATGCGGAATTCCTTCTCTGCTAATGTGTTCGTATCGAATCCTCAGTTTGGAACAACGTTTATGGATTTGATATGAGCTGCATCAAGAGGCAAGCAATGATGGAGCCCCTGGTTGACACGGTCGATCAGAATCAAATCGTCACACAATGCCAGCTGCTGAAGGTGCAAATATATCTTTCATCAACTTACCTTCCCAATCTCGACCATTTCCTGGGACTTAACTTGGTACATTACTTCCCCTTTGCAGACAATGGACATCTCGAAAATGGCTCCAGGGGATGCTTCTTTTACCGCTCCCTTCAAGCTGGTGGCGGAACGTGATGATTTCATCCACGCCCTTGTGGCTTATTTCGATGTGTCGTTTACCAAATGCCACAAGCTGACTGGATTTTCAACCGGTATCTATCCGATCTTTTGCTTGCCTGGATGTTTCTTCACCTCATCATGTAGGACTCAAAAGTTCCTTTTCAAATTCTTATTCAGGTCCAAGATCCCGCTCTACACACTGGAAGCAAACAGTGCTGTACCTCGAGGATGTGCTGACGGTATGCGAGGGAGAAACATTGGTTGGGAGCCTGACCGTGGTGCCCAACAAGAGGAATCCTCGTGACGTGGATATAATGCTCAAGTACTCGTTGAACGGCAAACGCTGTACGGCCTCGAGGGTGCAAAGCTATAAGATGCGGTGATGAGTTTATCTTGAGGGTCGGACTGCTGTGGTTGATATGGTCGATGTGATGCCTTAGCCAGAGCATATCCGTGCCCCACAAGATTGTTATCATACGAGCGAACAAAAAACGGGTGTGAATCATTTATTCTACCTTTTCAAGAGGAGTACTGTACTGCCAGCCAATTTGATTATCACTTGCTCTATGATTTTGTTTTGCTTGTTTTTAGTAATTTTTAATGAAGTTTTCAGTTATGAAAAAAAAATGATGTTATAGATTTTGAGCTTTGGATTATATATATTCGAGTTTTCAAAGTATTTTTTTTATCACAAAAAGTTTTAATACAAGCTTTTTGAAATCGAATTATATATAACTTGGTGATTAGTTAACAATATTTGCCTTTCTTGGAGATGTATTTTCGACAATCGCTTAAACATTGGCTGATTCTATTCATAGATGACGACTTCACCGTCGTCATAATATTTTATTTATTTATTTATTTTGTTTTAAGTAACTCAAAGCATCCCATTTCATTAAAAAAGTAAACAAAATAAAATAATAATAATAACAAATATTTAACGACGGCGCCAAAACCCTTTGGTTTTAGTCTTTAGGGTTTTCTTTGCTTCTCCCCCCTCCCACACTTGACTCCGCAATTGCAAATGCAAGAACAACCACCACCTCCATCCCCAATATAATCTTCATTTTCGTCTTCGTCTTCATCTTCATCTTCTCCCCCAAGTCATCGTAGTCCTTATTCCCTAAGAATCTCAAATACCCACGTCTCCTTCCCCGCAAAGATGGGACCTTTACCTCCTCCGGACAAGAGTCCATCCCTCCGTCAAGCCATCCGCGACCTCCTCTCTGAAACCCGCAAGGAATCCCCCGATACTTCCCCTTTTGTGGAGAGATTCCGCCTGATGGTGCTTTCTGGATCGGACCCACCTCTTGAATCGGTCTGGGTACACGCCGCTTTGGCGTATCGTGGACGGGGGACCGATAAAGGCGACTTCTTGGAGGATGTTCGCGCCGCGAACGACCTCCTCGGGATCGTTTCGGGGTGTTCGGCCTCGTGCCCCGGTTTGAAGTGTGCGTCGTTGGTTGCACCGGTGGTGTTTTTGGGGTTCGGGTTGGTGGGTCGGTTGCTTGGGATGGATTTGTCGTCCAAGAGAGGGAAGCGGGCTAAGAAGGTGGCTAAGTTATTGGTCGATGATGTTCTTGGATTCTTGAGTGCTTGTTGCGCAGATGTTAAGGGTTGGGCTGGTGATGACGGTTCGGCTGTCGTTAGGGAGTTTTCTGATTTGGTGGGGTTCTGGGAAAGTGGCACTGGGAGTGTCGAGGGGTTCTTTCCCCTTTTGAATCGCGATGTGATTGGTAAGGTGATCGTTGACGGGGATTGCAATGTGAAGTACTTGGCAGGGGCTGTTGTGGTAGAGGCGTTTCTGTTGAAAATCTGTTTGAGCATTCGTCTTGAGATGTCGCAGAGATCAGAGTCAGATAGCAATGAGCTTAGGAATCGGGTCGTTTGTTCAATTACTGGTCTTCAGAATTCTTACTTCTTTGGTTAGTTTTGTGCAGACTAATCCAATCTTTTTGTTAAAAACTTTATGTGTTTGCTCACGTTAATCATTGTCCTCTTGATTTCGGCAGAAATTCTCTTAAGGATGCTACTGCAGGATTCGTTGCCAGTGGGAATGCTGTTGGTGAGTATGTCTATTTTACGGCACATGCTTTTGAGTCTTGTCTCGACAGCTACCTTATGCTGCAAACAATTGATTTATCCCTGTTCTGCTTAATGCATGAAGTGGTGAGCCACCTAAGTTTCTTTGGGTTTATCTGCTGTATTGAAATTTTGTACTGGTATAAGGCCTTACGTCTTTCATAGTTTGTTAGATGGGGATGGAAGCACCAAATTTTCAACCATCAGTGATGGATTGTCTTGATTAATTTGAACAGGCAATTATTTGTCTTAGGCTATTTAGTGGAGTTACATGGATTCGCTGTTCCTGTTGAGTTGTAGTCGTTCCTGTTCGTGCAGGGTACAGAGGAGCAACTTTGGTTGAAGAGAATTCTCTTTGATGCGACCTTACGTGCGGAATATTCTTTCCTTTGCACTGATCGTTTGGTCCACTTGCCCACTGAGCATGTTAATAGCCTCTACTTGACGAGATTAGTTGTTGCCAATGAAGCAATCAAGAGTTTCAAGTACTTGTTCTGTTCCTCTCCGACAGCTCCAAATGTTATGAATGCATGATGATTATGATTTGTCCTTGATGCAGGAAGCAAGGCGATCAAAACCGAGCTATCTCATGTACAAATGCCTTTTCTTATTCATCCCTTCCTTCACAAGCGGTTCACTGGATTGCAAGCCAGATTCCTGCAGCAAAGAAGGCAAACAATTCATCTGGGTCATCACCGAGTGCTCTTCTTAGTAAGTGGCGATACCATCTTTTGATTTCCATCATTTTCCTTTCTGACTTGACCCGTAAACCCCATCTTTGATTTGATCAGAGTGGTTGCTGGAATTAGAAGACCGAGGCTTTAAAGTGTTCGATGATGATGTGCTAAAAAACCATGCGAGATCAGTCTTTTACGACTCCTTGGAAAATGGGGTAGCTGCTATGCAGATAAAGGGCGGCGACAACACGAACTCGGATTCCCTCTTCTACATCGATAAAAAGGGCAAGGAGAAGCGTCGGGGTTATCATGTAGATGGGAACGATGAAGAGGACCTAAACCAATCCACAAGCGCAGGGCTCCTGCCAGCTGATCCTTCCTCTGGGGAGACAAGGAGTCGGAAAAGGAGACTGAAGTCAAGAAGCAAAGGAGAGAAACTGCGCAAGTATGTCAAACACGAGCTCGATTGGGGCAATAACTCAAAGGAGGAGGCATTGTCGGAACCGGGAGAAGTCGACGATCCCTTGTCGGACGGGGAGACATCAGAGAACGAATAGTATGGTTGGACAGGTCGACTTGGGAGGGCTTGGGATTTCGTGGGAGGTGATAGAATAAAACTCTTTTTGCTTCCTTTTATGAATTGATCACAATTTGACAACCGAGTGAAGGTTTTTGGTGTTAGTAATCACACGACCTTTAACTAATTCTTTAGAATTTATACTAAGTTAAAGATCGGGGGGTGTTCATTTTAATATTATCCTGATAACTGTTTAAGAGTCAAAACATGTTTTTTTTTTCTCGTTTAGTTCCTAACTTTATGCAAATTCCCGGGTTCGGGGTTTTTTTTATTATTATTTAGTTATGTTAGGCTTATTTAAACCGTGTTAAAAAATAAAAAATTAAAGTGCAAGTATATACCAAATCAGTTAACACATTTACTGATATAATGATATCTCATGAAATTCATTATCAAATAAAAATTTCAAATAAATAGAACCTATCCATTAAATAAAATTTAAAAATACTATAATATCGGTAAAGAAATTGGTACAAATAGCATGCAATGAGATGTAAATTCTTATAGGAATTGTTAATCCTAACTAAGAAAATGTGGTTAAATGTTTGTGACAAATAAATAAGAGTTTTGTTCCAATTTAACCTTAATTTATAAAATAATTCGCGAAATAACCTCGTCAATTTCGAAATTCCGCAAATAACCTCGTGAAATCGGCCTTAGAAAGGCCGACCTCAAATTCTTAAAGAAGTCGGCCTTTCAAAGGCCGACATCTGTCTCTTATACACATCTAGATGTGTATAAGAGACAGTTCCTATTCAGTGGAAGTCGGCCTTTCAAAGGCCGACTTTTTAAGGGATTGAAGTCGGCCTTTCAAAGGCCGATTTTACAAGGTTATTTTACGAATTTTCAAACTGACGAGGTTATTTCGCGAATTATTTTGAAAAACAAGGTTAAATTGGAACAAAGCTCAAATAAATAACATACAACGATAAAGAAACAAACTTCCACGCACGAGTAAGAACAGATTCTCCGGGGGGAGGGCAAAAGGGTAAAATTAAAAGTAGATGTGGGTCAACGACGTCATCTCTTTTTCCTTCCTCCTTTTTTTTTTTAATTAAATTATTATTTGTAATAAATTATGCCCGCCGCAAATTAATATATGAATGAGGAGGGGGGAGATTCCTTACACCTTACCCCTTGCAGAAGAAGCATCGTGCCCTTCAAGGTAGGGGTGGTCGTTCTCTAGCCATGAAGCAGCTTTACAACTTGTGTGTGAGGTGAGGTTAGCTCATCCGGCAGTCTATTATGGCCAACGTGCCCCCCACCTTCCTCTCTCTTGTCTGTTTCTCACAAGAGTGTTGTTTCCAGGTAGGAGCCGCTGCAATAATAAACAGACAAGGACCTGATCTCATCGTCGGAAGCTTTGGTGGATCAAAATTTCTCAAGCAATTTATTATGCTCACTTGACATCATTGATCTCTTGTCGTTTACTCTCTACTGGAAGAGGGTTGCCTGTAGTAATTTGGTAAAATAAATTTGTGCTTCTCATCTTCCTTTTCAGGCTTGACCAAGTAATGTCCCTAGGATAAACCTGAAAGCATATAATAAATGGTGATAATCAATTCCGTTTCAGGTTCCAAAACCATATCGATTCTTCAACAGTCGCGACTCCTCAAAATTCTCCTCGCAATTATTGTCTTGTCTGCACTTAGACATTTTTGTCTGCACTTAGACGTTCTAGCCTTCTATATATTGTAATGGATTGTATCATCGTTTCTCACATAAAAATCAAGTCAATCATTTTGAGTTGCCATAACAAACAGCCATGTCGTCAGCCTCAAATTCTTTCATGGTATCACGAGCAGATGCCACCGATCCCAACTCCCTCCAAGGCCAGACGTAATCTCTTCCCATTCCCACCACTCCTCCCGCTGTTAACATGATTGAGAGGTCCACCACCAACCTCGACTGGTACAAGGGCCCAACTCTTATTGAGGCTCTTGACTTGATCCAGGAGCCCAAGAGGCCTTCGGACAACCCTCTCCATCTTCCTCTGCAGGACGTGTACAAGATTGGTGGCATTGGAACTGTCCTTGTCGGTCGTGTTGAGACCGGTGTCCTCAAGCCTGGTATGGTTATTACCTTTGGCCCATCTGGACTGACCACTGAAATTAAGTCTGTTGAGATGCAACACGAGGAGTTCCCAGGAGGTCACCCATCCTAATACTACTCTCGCCCAAGCACGCTTAACTTCGGAGTTCTGATGGGATCCGGTGCTTTACTGCTGGTATGGTCGCACTCGTTCAGCACCGTTCTTCGAGGGCCGAACAGCCCTTTGTACTGCTGCACTCTGACGTTTGGCAATCCCCGTCCTGTCAAATGCTGGATTTCGCTATTATGTCATTTTCATCGACGACTGTACCAGCTTCTCTTGGATTTATTTTCTTCGTTGCAAATCTGACGTCTATGAGAACTTCCTCCATCTCCTCAGCATGTTGTCCACTCAATTTTCGGCAACCGTCCGCTCTTTGCGATGTGACAGCGGAGGAGAGTTTGTCTCCTCATCTATGTGCGCCCTTCTTGCTCAACGCGGTATCAATCTACAGCTCTCATGTCCATATACCCCGCAGCAAAACGGTGTGGCAGAACGCCGCCACCGTCACCTAGCTAATTTTGCTCGGACGATGCTTATTCAATCTTGGTTGCCTGCAAGTTATTGGCCTGATGCTTTCCACACTGCCCATTACCTCGTCAATCGTCTACCTTCTGCATCGCTGGCCTTTGATGTACCGTATAGACTACTTCACGACAAAGCTGTCAATTACTCGGTCTTTCGACCATTTGGGCGTCTCTGCTACCCCTTCCTCGGCCACTTTGCTGCCCATAAGTTGGATCCTCGAAGCACCCCCTGTGTCTTTCTTGGCTACTCCGACAACCATCGTGGCTATCATTGTTTGGACCCGGCGACTGGCAAAGTTCATTACAACCGTCATGTCCGTTTTTGCGACGAAGTGTTCCCCTTCAATGACTTGCAAGATTCTCCTACCTCGCCTGCTACCTCCCTAGTAGAATTCACACCTCTTACCCTAGTTGTGACTGTTTCGTTGCCGTCTTCCAGTCCTCCACTTGTCATGCCTCCACCGCCAAACTCCAAGAGCTCACCCTCTTCCCAGTCTTCTCCCGGGGTGTTGCACGAACCATCCTCACCACCACCTGAGATGTCTTCAACTGCTCATCAACGTGATGTCCCAAGAGTCCCCGTGCCTTCAAGACACCCGATGATAACAAGAAACCAGGATGGAACACGACGACCTCGACAGCTCCTCAGTCTCACGGCTACTGTGCAGTCTCCTGTGCCAACCTCATATCGTGCCGCTCTAGCCTCGCCCACTTAGAAAGCTGCAATGGAAACGAAATATAAATCTCTTATGGAAAACGACACTTGGATCCTCGTGCCACCGAACCAATCTCAGCGTGTCCTCGGCTGTCGTTGGATCTTCAAACTCAAAGTTCGCCCCGATGGATTTATCGACCATCATAAAGCTCGTTTGGTTGCCCAAGGTTTTCAACAACGACCAGGGCTCGATTTCCACGACACATACAGCCCGGTTATTAAACCAGCAACTATTCGTCAGGTGTTGACCATCGCCGTTTCCCGGAATTGGCCGCTTCGCCAACTTGACATACACAATGCTTTTCTCCATGGTGATATTTCTGAAGCTGTCTTCATGCGTCAACCACCAGGATTCCAACACCCTTGGTATCCTCAGCATGTGTGCCGACTTCGTCGATCATTGTACGGCCTACGTCAAGCCCCCCGTGCTTGGTTTGAGCGATTTGCAGATGAGCTTGTCAATCTTGGCTTCACACAGAGCTATGCCGATCCGTCGCTCTTCTATTGTCATCAACGCCGTCACTCGACATTCTTGCTTGTGTATGTCGATGACATATTGCTTACAGGTACATCAGGCGACCATCTCCAAATACTTGTTGACGAGCTATCTAAGGTCTTTGCCCTCAAAGATCTCGGTTTTCCCTTGACATTTCTCAACATCCGCTTCACTCAGCTACGTGACACATTGTTTCTATCACAAGCACATTACGCGGCATCACTTCTCAGCAAATACGATCTTCAAAATAGTAAGGCTGCTAAAACTCCACTCTCCCCGAAGTTTCAACTGACCTGGGATGGATCGCCAGCCCCAAACCCTTCGATTTTTCGTGAAATGATTTGTTCTCTGCAATATTTGACTTTAACGCGACCAGGCATCGCGTTTGCTGTCAACCAGTTGAGCCAATTTCTCCGCTCACCCACGATTGTGCATGTCCAAGCGGCTAAGGGGCTTTTACGTTACTTGAGAGGTACAACAGACTTCAGACTGCCCATTCGTGTTACGGATCTCTCTCGCCTGACAACATATGCTGATGCAGATTGGGCAAGATGTCCCGTCACACGACGGTCGACGACATGATAGGCTCTTTACCTAGGTTCTAATCTGATTTCATGGCGTTCGAAAAAGCAACCAACCGTTTCACGAAGCTCCACGGAAGCGGAGTATAGGGCCATCGCCTATGCATCGCTAGAACTAATGTGGCTGACATCCCTCGCACAAGAGCTTCGACTCCCGCTACAACGTCCTCTTGTTGTCTGTTGTGACAACATCGGCGCAGCATTCCTCGCAGAGAATCCTGTTCAACACTCGCGTACGAAACATGTCGCCATCGACAAACATTTCGTACGTGAGCAGATACGTCGTGGTGCTCTCCTCATCAAATATGTCCCTACAAAGGAACAACTCGCGGATGTCTTCACTAAGAACCTTGGCGGACCAGCTTTCCTCTATCAACGGTACCAATCTCACTCTCCAACCTGAGCATGAGATTGCGGCAGGGTAAAAGCATATAATAAATGGCGATAATCAATTCTGTTTCAGGTTCCAAAACCATCTCGATTCTTCAACAGTCGCGACTCCTCGAAATTCTCCTCGCAATTATTGCCTTGAATGATTCTCTGCACTTAGACATTCTAGCCTTCTATATATAGTAATGGATTGTATCA
The DNA here is from genome assembly GCA_029817735.1 of Melastoma sanguineum. Classification (NCBI taxonomy): domain Eukaryota; kingdom Viridiplantae; phylum Streptophyta; class Magnoliopsida; order Myrtales; family Melastomataceae; genus Melastoma; species Melastoma sanguineum. Next base: position 70,936 of record JARUPW010000019.1, on the reverse strand, counting down.
TCCTTTCTGACATAAAAATCAAGTCAATCATTTTGAGTTGCCATAACAAACAGCCATGTCATCAGCCTCAAATTCTTTCAAAACCGTCCGGGCCTATACCCTGTCTCTGTTCGCGGTGAAACTCCTTTGAATTTACCGGTCATTCATCTCTATATGATCATAGTGAACGAACTCTTGCTTCTTTTTTGGCGTCACAGATGAAACACAAGGACCAAGCCCTTGGTTTGATTCTTAGTTCCCCCCAATTGTGCAGAGCTTGATCATGGCCTGAGTGGTTTTACAATAAGGTTGTTACTGTTCTCACAAGATTTCCTTCTTAGAAATATGAAATTCTACCCACCGGCTTGTTGCTTCATTCAAGAAAGAGCGTTGTCTCATTCTTCAGTTGATGAAGTACATTTTACATCATTCATGGTTAAAGCCATATTGATAAAGCGGTACTTCAGCAATGTGTCCTAATTTATTATCCTTATCCATTCAGATTGGATCTATCTCAATTCGCATCTCCTAGGAATTCTCTGAAATAATTGAGGGTGCAATTATTTAATGGAGCAGGATGCTCGTGGCAATGCAGAAGTTCCTGAATTTGGGCACAGTTCGGGCGAGTATTAACGCAGTCCTTTCGTTTCGTACGAAAGAAGAGACTCTCCGACTAGGAAATATGTATCTAAGCGCCATTGTGCATTTCACATGCAGACGGTTGGTGAGAAAGATGCTACAAACATTTGGAGGTATCTCCCTGCAATTGACCGGTGAGGTTTCCACTGCCGAGTTAGCACATTCGCACGAGGCAAAAGCTCTATGATAGATTTGGCCTCTGAATTCATTTTCTTCTCATCCTTTTGCTGTGTGGTCAATTAGGAGGCACAACCTCACCAGAGGCCTGAAGGGTCTAACCCGACCCATGCTAACATTCGTTGGAGACCATTCCCTTCCCTGTTTGTATCAGACGCACGTCACATAGCACACGGAAGCTAGGCAAGAAATTGTGCACGTTTGTGGAGGTCCAGCCAGGCATGTGGGTCAATGGTGTGTGTGGGAGGAACAGGAGCTGGCGATGCGGGTACAGTTGGAGAACTTCCTCATGAGATATGACGGCGGTCCCTATTCAGCCACGGCCCCAGGAGCATCATGCTCAACACTTGTTGCATCTCCCCAGAACTTCTCTCGCCGTGTAATGGTATGATAGTTTCACCTCATGGTGTAACATGCCAGGCAACAGCGTGTAGTTGGTGGTAATAGCTGGTGTCTTCTCTTCTTTACCAAACAAAGAGAGAGAGAGGTTTTAGGAGCCTGTTGTCCGAAAATTTCATCAATTTACGAACTAAATTTAAACCAAAGGAAAATACCTTCAAAATTTAGTGATTTTGCTCGTTGAACCCGAGAATGAATATACTGGAGCTTTGTACAGATATGTCATTAATTTAAAAAAAATTTATAAAATAAAGTTAAAATTTCAAAAATACCGGATTTACACTTCCCCTCCTTTTTATCATACACTTTCCTTCTCTCTGCTCCCTTTTATCCGACACTTTCCTTCTCTCTGCCCCTTTCTCCCTTTCATTATTTGGATTCGAGTTTTCAAAATGCATCATACGAACGGTAAATCGAACACAAATTATTTTTTAAAACCAACTATATGTTCGTATAAAACTCGAATATATTGATTGTTTTAAGTTATATACGGAAAACTCTTCCCATGTTTGTAATTATATTAATATATTGGATGAAACTTTGCTAAATGCTTTTATATTAACAGTAAAACAATAGGATTTCGGTAAATCCAAAGTTTAGAAATTTAAAAAAACCTTATCGTATATACCTTTTTTAACACGAGAAAAGGAGAACGGAATATTTCTTTAATGAATACCAATATATAATATAAAAAAAAAGTTATATTCAATATCACTTTATTGTTATTATTTAGATATTTTAATCTCATGTTTCGCGTCAGGAAAACGTACCGTGGTCGTCAAGGATAAAGAACAAATATTTTTGGGTAGTTTTATATGGTTTCCAAGTTTAATTAATTATTTATTTATATCTAAATAAATGAATAAATAAGCTTCATATTTCCCAAAGGCAAAATATCAATTTATGACCTCAAGTTTGAACCAACTTTCTCTTTTGTCATTAACTTAGTAACTTTTATTTTTATTTTGATTTTGAATAATCTTGAATTTTATTGTGCGTAAGCCAAACAGACCTTAATAGACAATTTTCATTTATCAACTAAAAAGGAAAAAAAATTAAAAAAATGGAAAATGATATTTAAACCGTTCATTTGCTTTTTTATTATAAAATTTTGATGGACAAATCAAGTGAATTGGAAGCCGAAGTTAACGATAGTTGCTGATGTTGTCAAAAAATTTGAAAAATCGATGAAGGTCGGATGATGTTCTATTAGGGAGCGACTACTACGAATAAAGTGAATTATGAGACGAATGAATGAGAGGTCGAAACTCCACTATTATAGGACACGGGTCAGACTATATTAAGGCCTTGTTTGACTTTCGCCAGAAGAAATTCATGATAGGCCAAAATCAAAATAAAAACAAAAGTTGGTGACAAAATTATATAACAAACTAAGTTAATGACAAAATAAAAAATTGGCTCAAAATTGAGGCTATAAACGTGCCTTCTCCAAATATCCAACAAATTATGTGCGACGATTCCCCTAAAATTAGCAAATTCTTCCCTTTTATCCTTTTTTTCTTCTTGACTAATTAACGCCAATAAAGTGTTCTTGCAAAATTCATTATTCCCAAATCAAATTTGGACCCCCCCCCCCCCTCTCCCCAATTCCTTCTCCTTGTCGGAACCCCCGGACGCGCGAATTTAACTCAAACACCCCTCCCCTCTCTCCGGACATGGCGGGGAAGAAGAGGAGGGGGCAGGAGGAGTCCGCGGCGGAGTTGGCCGTCCCAGGACTCTTGGGGAACATCCCTGTCTACGCCAAGGAGCTCATCGCTGGCGGGGTGGCGGGGGGTTTTGCTAAGACCGTCGTAGCTCCCCTCGAGCGCGTCAAGATCCTCTTCCAGGTACACCCACCTCGATCGAGCTTTGTTTTTCTTCTTAAATTTGCTTTTTGACTCTAAATTTGGTTTTTGGGATTATAAAGTTGTTTCCGTGAGGTCGGTTGAGGTTGTCCGTTGCTGAAAGTTCCCCATTTTTGGATGATTGTGTTCTTTCTTGGGGAGGTTGTTTTAGGAATCCCTGATGATTGTTTTCTTGACCCTGTTGTCGTCTCTGTTCTTCTCCGCCCCTCAAGTTTAACCTCCTCTGATTTGCGCTCGTGACGTTTGGTGATCCGATGATGTAGTGATGATCGATCAAGCTGTTAAACGAACTCTGGTAAAAAAATTCTTTAGTTGTGACAGCTTTGATGAAATAAGTCAATTAATTACTTAAAATGTGTCAAATGAATTGTACTCAAAGTTGCGATCATTTAGTCGTGCAAAGTCTGGCTGATGAATTTTGATTCGAGCAGTCGCTCTGTTTAGAATTAGAAAGCTTTGATGAAGAATATGATGGTAAAAATAAGAAAAAAGAATCCATTGAGTGGATGAAGTTTCCAGGGGATGGGATGGAATGGGATAGAATCTGGCTGCCATGCTTCTGAACTTTAAGCAAAGAGGTGGATGTGTTGGTTGGACTTGTTTTGGATGCTATGTATGTCGACAGTACCAAATTGTGGGAACGAATATGATGCTGTGTACAATGGGCTTGGTGTTGGAACTTTTTATTCTTGTGGGAATATGTTTACCTGTTGATATCAGTAGTCGCCTAAGAATGTTATGCCCGAGGGAAAACGAATTCTTAGATCGAATATCTGGAGTTATTTCACCCCCCCCCCAGTGAAAGTTGCATAATTTTTTGTATTTGTAATGTAATCATATTTAGATATGAAATTCGAGGTTGGGTAGCTGCACGTCGGATGTGAATCATGAACTTAAAAACCAAGTATTTGAGATGGCGTGTTTTTGTAGCTATGTAGCTTCTATCTTCACCAATTTCTGCACATGGCACGATGATTGTGAGATGGGGAGTTCCGAGATATGGTTAAGGATTTCCCATGTGGACATCAAACCCAATGTTCTTCTTTTCGATGCTTTTGGATTGTTCCTTATGCACTTATCGGCGCAGATCCCGGTCCTCCTATTGTCGGTTTGGCTTTTCTCCTGGCAGAACCGGGGGGGCATTCTTCTAAAGATGTGGTTTGTAAGTTGGAATGTGTCTAACTGGTATATATTTAGACCAGAAGAACAGAATTTCAGAGCACGGGACTAGTCGGATCTTTCAAAAAGATTGCGAGGACAGAGGGTGTTCTGGGATTCTATAGGTAAACCACTCAAATCATCTTCATTTCTACACGATTTTTTTTCATAACTGCTTCTTCTAATGTCTCCCAGAGGGAATGGTGCTAGTGTTGCTCGAATAGTACCATATGCCGCTCTTCATTACATGACATACGAGCAATACAGGAGGTGGATCATTCATTGTTTCCCAGAGATCACAAGAGGCCCAGTTCTTGACCTCATTGCAGGATCATTCGCTGGAGGGACTGCAGTCCTCTTCACGTATCCTCTTGATTTGGTCCGGACTAAATTAGCCTATCAGGTCAATGATCAGTCGCAGAAAGTCCCCACCTTTTTATAACGAGTCTGGCTAATTCTTAGGTTGCATGGACCCATTTTCTCGTTGATCTTGATGGTGAAGGTTGTCGACTCGTCAAATGTGGCTGTCAGAGGGATCCGCTTCTCTGATCAAGCTTACAGAGGAATTCTGGATTGCTTCTCAACGACTTTGCGGGAATCTGGCGTTAGAGGCCTTTACCGTGGTGTTGGTAGGAGCTTGTCTTCCACTTTTTTATAGTAAGGCCATTCTTTTCATCTTCGTGAAACTGCTCCACATTTTGCAGCCCCATCACTCTACGGTATCTTCCCTTATGCTGGATTGAAGTTTTATTTCTACGAGGAGATGAAAAGCCACGTACCCGAGGAACACAAAAAGGACATCGTAATAAAACTAGTCTGCGGTTCAGTCGCGGGTTTACTTGGTCAGACGTTCACATACCCTCTAGATGTTGTGCGGAGACAAATGCAGGTAATTCGTGAACCTCTGCCTACTGGATTTGCTCGGAGATTTAACCCGACTTCTTATATTGATGATGATGAGTGAATCCCTGTTCGAGCAGGTAGAGAGGCTCCTAGCTTCGAATGGCACAGAACTGAATGGAACCTGGGAAAGCCTTGTGAAGATTGCGCAAAGACAAGGCTGGAAACAGCTGTTTTCTGGGCTAAGCATCAACTACTTGAAGGTGGTGCCGTCAGTTGCAATTGGTTTCACTGTCTATGATATCATGAAAGCATACCTAAGAGTCCCTTCCAGAGATGAAGTGGCGATTGAGGTCGTAACGAAAGAAATCAATGGCCAAACATCCTCATTGCCCACTTAAAGAGCAACGGGGAAGATGGTGTTTCATGTACGAATAAGGCATGCTACTGTATATATAACATCATTTGGCAGAATAAGCCTGCTGCAAATCGCAGATGTATAATTAAACGGTCCCGAGTGTGGCCGCTAGTGTTGGGATTAGGCGGTTCATCCCATGATTGCAGTTGGGAGGAAGATAGAATTGACAAAACCATTTGTTCAAGACACATTTGGATGTAATAATATTGTGAGACACTGATTTCCTTACCAGAAATCACTACAGGAGCACTTCCCGTCCCTAAAATGGTGAAACCTTTTGTTATCCCTAAAGATGAGCTCTCTCCCAACGATTCTTGACATGATCTTGATCACGTTGTGACAGTCTCCGCATATCCAGAGATTCTTCATGATCCTTAGGGTGGTCCTTGGATCAAACCATATGTGATCGCCAGCCGCTTGCTGTGATACTGCAGTGCATGGACTTTCGCCTCCTCAGCGATGTCGTGGAGAACGTACCTCATGTCTGGCACATACCCGGCTTCCTTCATCTGCCAGTTCAATCCTCCAGATCAGCCAGAGCCCTCCCTGTAGAGTTCAGCACACCTAAACTGCCCGCTCAATCCTCCGGATCCGCCGGAGCCCTCTCCCTCTCTGTAGAGTTCGCACACCTAAACTCTCTCAGCCTATTTTTCCCCTCAAGCATGTTGATGGCCGAGTGGTTCACACGGGGGACCAAGTAGAGTTTCTCTCTGCACGACTTGGAAGGATCACGAGAGGCCAACAACTCCTCTACATGGTCCAAGTTGATAAGATCCCCCTTTTTGTCCCCGTGTCACCATGCGAGAAAGGCATTGGGACGAAAAAGGGAAAGAGGGGAATGGGGTTTCTCTTGCTTTTGACATAGTGGCCCCGGACGAGAGGCCCGAACGACGGGCTATTAACTCAGTGGTAGAGCGCGCCCCTAATAATTGCGTCGTTGTGCCTGGGCCGTGAGGGGTCCTCGAGCTGGAGATCACCACCGTTAACTTGTGCTTAGTTCCTCACAGCCTCCCAGAGCTCCAGCCTCGACCCATGCAGACAATTGTCCACGAAATCCCACATCTCATCCAAATGACATGACCATCCGTAGTCGTCGATTAACTCCAGATAATGCTTGAAGCCAGGATTGATCCCATATGCCCCCCTCATCAACATAAGTACATCATACCTTTATCTTCGGACGCAGCACTCGCACAAGCCGCCAGTACCATCAGAAAGCTCTCCCCATCGGTGCTAACCCCTTCCTCATCCTCTCGAATAACTCCAACCCGACATCACCCTGACCGTTCTTCGAAAACCCGTTAATCATAACTAGCCACAAATTGCTATTCCTGTAGGGCATCCTATCAAAACATCCTCCGTGCATCCCTAACGCTATCTCCACCAGCAGGTTATTCAGCTCCACATCTATCCCGAATCCCGATCTCATGGGGAAATCCACCTCTTCCCCAAGTCGATCAACTTCAATTTACCGCACAACTGCAACAGCTCCCAGAAAACTGGGCCATCCGCCGAATCACCCTTCTTGAGAAACCGAACAGCCTCCTCCAGCTTCCCTCTTTCAGCAAGCCGAATATGTCGAGTCGCCGGGATCCCCTCCAAAAGGTGGTTCCTTTACGCGACCGCCAGCGTCTCCACAAGGTGGTTCCTTTATGCGACCGCCAGCGCCTCCACGAGTTGGGTCTGTACTGGGTATTGTGGAGGAGGGGGTTCCGAGGGACGGTTCTGGAATTGCTTCCGCCGCAGACTGTGCACCCGCAGGAGATGACGATGGGTTTCTACAGAGGGAGGGATTCGGGGAAATTATTGAGGGAAAATTGTTGAAGATGGCTTTGATTGTCGACAATGGATGGATTGTGCGGAATGGCAGCCGGAACGGGGTTTTAATTCAAGGAAGATTTGAAGATGATTTCCCCCATATTTCCAACAGCAAGGATGGGAACATAAAGGTCTGTTCGTTGATGGACACAGACCTTGAGAGAGGCCAAAGCATTATGCTAAGGCGATTCGCCATGCCCTTCTTGCAGTCAGGGAAGACCTGCCTGAGTACAATGGTCTGCAGATGCTGCTTTTAGTCTGCTGCTAGAGACTACTATCAATCTTTGGCGTACTAGGAAACACTGACATGAAGCACATCCTCCACTTAATTCACTGAGATTGGGATAATTTCTCATCGAGTGGTGGAAGGGCACTCCCTCTGTTGATTCTCCAAGGTCCAGTGTAGAATGTCGGCCTCATAAGCGGTACCATCTCTCCCGGGTGATCTTCCCAGTATCTCTCCTGTAGAAAATATCATCCAAAAGGAATTCATCACAGGAAAATCGGACCACAGCAAGAAAAGCATCAGATAAATTCATTCCAACAGGAAACACAGAAACATGGATCAGCCCGAGACCCCAAGCAGAAAGCATTCCCTCTACTGATACTATTCGACTTTGGCACCGGCTTGAATCAGCAGAAAGTCCAGTCATGGTTAATCATCCATCAATCACGATGTTAAGCCAAACAAAAACTCACAATTCCAAGTATCTGCAATCACATTCATACACTTGAACTCACTCCAGATTTTATCTTCGTAATGGCTTGAAGCAATGGAAAGGAGATGCCAGTGTCGATATTCGACACTTCAATGTAAGAGAACAAAGCCCAAACTCCATACCATCACAGACAATTCGTTCCACAAGAATCACCAGATAAACCGAGCTGAATTGACAAGAAGTAAGCACCAGAAAAATCTCGGCCCTAGCAAAGCATAAACCCTGAATCAATCACAGCACACAATCCATCAATTTTTGCGACCCATCATCGGAATCCTCACTATCAAACCAAAAAGATGTGATCTTTCCTGCTTAAACAAGGATTCTATGACTGGATACGAGGAGACTTGCCTTGTAGAGCTGCTCTTTGACGGCGGCACCGACGACGCCGGTGTAAAAGGCGGATACGTAGATGGAGACGAGAGGGATGAAGGACTTGGGGCGTTTGTAGGGATCGACCATCATCCACAGAATTTCCTTCTCCCACTTGGTGTACAGATAATCGGCATACTTCCTCCACAAGTAGGTCGCCATGGAAAGAAGAAACCTCAGTTCCGAGGAAGAAGGTTTCGGGCTCTGAAGAGGTCTGTAATGGGAGGAGGTGCAAGGGAGTTTGCCGTGGGCATGCCCGCACAGTAGCACTCCCCAATTTGCCTCCTCTTTCTTACAACTCACGACTGACTTGTTACTTCGCCTATCCCAAACTCCAATCCCGTCTCGTCTTCCTCGGACAGCGACCTTACAACCAATTTCCCACCTCCATCTCGCCTATTCCCGATCAAAGCTCCGATCTTTCAACTGCTCACGCCGATTGACTCCACTTTTCCCAATCAAAGCTCGTACCTTCCCGCGATTCCGGGGCTCGATTCGTAGATTCTGGCTTCTGGGTTTCGCGAAATGGGTTCTAATAAGCCGATTGCGGCCGTTCCAGCCTTAGAAGAAGACCCAACGGACCAATCGGCAGCGCTACTCTCTTTTGACATGGATCCTGGCGACCGCGATGCCAGCACGTCTCCCGGGCAAGGCCCTTCGCAGCGCATCGCCACTACCATCATCGTCGTGTCCCTCCTCTTGGTCTCCTCTGTCGCGCTCTCTGCTGCAGCGGTGTTTGCTTTCCTCTTCTTCTCCACCACCTCCTCCTCTGCACCAGTCGCTGCGGCCACCATCCGGAACTCTTCATTATCTCCTGCTACTGCTCCTGTGGCTGCTGAGAATAGTTTTTCCTCGGATGACATTGCTCGGCCGCTGAAGAAGCTACAGAAGGACGTCGTCCTGCTGATATCCTCGGACGGGTTCCGGTTCGGGTACCAGTTCAAGGCCCATTTGCCGAACATAGCCAGGTTGATCGCGAACGGGACTGAGGCGGAACAGGGCCTGATTCCGGTATTCCCTACACTCACCTTCCCTAACCATTACTCGATTGTAACTGGATTGTACCCGGCATATCATGGCATAATCAACAATCACTTCGTTGATCCGGGCACTGGTGCTGAGTTCAATATGGGTAGTCACGAGTCGAAGTGGTGGTTAGGCGAGCCTTTATGGGAAACTGTAGTTAATCATGGTCTGAATGCCGCCACATACTTTTGGCCTGGGTCCGAGGTTAAGAAGGGGTCGTGGGATTGCCCCCCGAAGTTCTGTAGGTACTATAATGGGTCAGTGCCATTCGAGGAACGAGTGGACACGGTTTTGAAGTACTTCGATATGGAGAGTGAAGAGATTCCTGTGTTCATGACATTGTACTTTGAGGATCCAGATCATCAGGGCCATCAGGTCGGCCCGGACGATCCGCAGATAACAGATGCAATCATCAGGATAGACAAAATGATTGGGAGGCTTATTGATGGGTTGGAGAAACGAGGGGTGTTTGAGGATGTTAACATCATCATGGTTGGCGATCACGGGATGGTCGGAACATGCGATAAGAAGTTGATCTTCCTAGATGATTTGACCGATTGGGTTGGCATCCCAGCCAACTGGGTCCAATCATACAGTCCTTTGCTCGCAATCCGTCCTGATCTGGGGTTCTCTCCATCCTACGTCGTGGAGAAGATGAACTCAGGGCTGAGATCGGGTAAGGTCGAGAATGGAAACCACTTAAAGGTTTACCTCAAGGAAAACCTGCCCATGAGGCTGCATTATTCGGACAGTGATCGGATTCCACCGATCATTGGGTTGATTGATGAGAGCTTCAAGGTAGAGCAGAAGCGGAGCAAACGGAAAGAATGCGGAGGGGCGCATGGTTATGACAACGCGATCTTTTCGATGAGGACAATATTCATTGGCCATGGCCCTCAGTTCGCTCTGGGTAGGAAGGTCCCATCGTTCGAGAACGTCGAGATTTACAACATTGTTACTTCGATCCTGGGCATTAAGGGCGCTTCGAATAATGGAACGAGCTTGTTCCATAACTCCATCCTTTTGTCGAAGCCGTGATGTATGAGGACTCGGACTCCAAGGACGAGGTCGATTTCGGAATTTCCAAAGAAGAGCAGCAACATATTACATAAGTGGATGATCAGGATTAGGAGATGGCATAATTTCAATAATAAGTGAATATTTAGTGTTTTTTTCTTTTTACTTTTATTAATGTTTATTGTTATTGATAACATGGTACGAATAAATTTTTATTTTGCAGCAGTTTGAGCTATATCGATATACATATTATGGAAAAAGAAAATTACACAGAGAGAAAACGAAAAGAATTAAATAATTTATTTGCGAGAGGTGAGCAAAATGGTAGAGAGGCTGAGCAAAAGCAAATTGAAAAGAGGTTATTCTTGCAATCAGGCATATTTGGAGGACAGAACAGTCATTTAGCAAAGGAAGGAGAGGGCAAACATGTCAAAGAGAAAGAAAGAAGGGTAACGAGCGGAGGTTACTTTCGGGAATGGGAATTAGTTGGAGGGTAAGATGAACAATTCCAGATGGGTGGTGAGGGCAAAAATGTCTAAAAAACATTTGAACCGTTTCTGGATTTGTGCGTCATCCTTGCGCAGATGCTAATCTTTCTCTGTATCGTTCCAATTTTATCGGATGTCTCCAGAGAGACGTCCCTCCTGCCCCAGCTGATTCTATATGTACCACAAAATTATAACCTTCGATAACAATGTGGGACTGTGTCAAGACGTCATCAATCCAGACGCACTGACTCCGCTTCGGACTCTCTTCTCCTTCGGTCAAGCCTACGAACTATTCATTATCTCAATGATTAGATATCAAATGCCGTCCACAAACTCAACAATAAGAGAATGTAAAAGTGTAAAAGGTATCATTTATTGGTTGCAATCATTGATCCTTATTCCATAGATCTCCAGCTATTTGGACTTGGCGAAACTCGTTGTTCATTACTTAAATACCCCTCTTATCCTTTCATGGTTAATGAAATATAAATTTCAAAGAAACAATTTGTTTTTATTTTTGGAATAAGAAAAAACGAAAGAAAGAATATCACATCTCATTTCCATGTTCGTCTCATTTCAAAAAAACAAACCAACCATTTAGAGCCGCCTCCTATTCTTCGTCCTCTCCAAAGTCCTCGGCCTAGCCATTCCAATGACGCGCGCTTGGCTACCTGAGATGACAAGGGGAGCAATGTCGGAACGTAAAGGCGAAAGGGTGTTCCTGGGAGTGATTCGATAAACACAGTCGACGAAACAATACTTGTCCTGCCTTTGCCTGGTGAAGAGGACGAGTACCCCAAATCCCACCATTACCGCGATCCTCATCGCCTGAGAATGATGCAGTGTATGAGTTATGTTAAGTTTTGTGTCCTTTTCTTCAGGAAACTTGATTTCAATAAATTTGGTTCAAGTTATTCTACCTGGCCGGAGGGTCCCCCTGTGGAGCTCCACAGATTTGCCTCGCTCGCGTCAACCCTTTTGTGTTCCTTCACATCATGTTCGAGCTCGCTCGGCATGGTACCCTGCATCAATGTTTGCCCATTGGCCACTGATTCGGGAGATTACGCCAAGAGAACTTACCTATTGTAATACGTGTACCTCTTCTGAGTGTTCCGTCGGTGACGCTGAGACAGTTTCCATGCAACATTCTACCACACGTACTGCATGCTTTCCGCCGGTCGTTATGCATATACTTCTCGGATCATCCGGGAATACCCATATGCCCGGTGTTACCTCATTGCGACGGAAATTTTTCCAGTAAGCTATCTGAATTCTGTTCTTCTCCCTCTGTATGTCTGAACTATTGTTATCATTAGTAGCAGTTATTTCGGCTGAAGAAGAGGAAGAATCCGGGTCATCCAGAACCATAGTCTGCCTGAATCGCTCTTTGATTTCTCTACGTGTCAAAAGTTGCGACTCTTCCCTCGGTGTATTGGATATGGCTCCTTCAGTCCGCGATCCATTCTTTTTCCCTAATTTCAACGAGGTTCGTGATTCCGGAACTCTGCCGCTTTCAAAGACGCTTATCATTGTCCTTATACTGCTAGGAGTTCTCTTTGGAAGGTGCTGTAAGTCCCAAACGCCTCCCTTGAGTTTAGGAGGTGATGACGAACTTGTCCCCTCCAGCTTCGAGGTTTTTGCCGACTTTGTCAAGCCAGTTTCTGTTAATGGAGCAGTTGCGACTGACGATAGAGGAGATAACCAAGGAGGATCTTTGCTGCCATCTGAACATCCCTAGAGCAAATTAAATAACCATTAGAGACTCCAAAGTCGTGGACTTCAGATATGATCCGTAACTGGAGCTGATACCGTTGTCGTGTCCTGATTCAGAGGGGTGAGTTCATCGGTTCTCGATTTTACACGGGATGCATGGTGGGGGCTTGACATCGTGGCAGCTTCGTCTTGGGATAACACTCTTTGGTTTGTTGGCTCGACTTTCTTTTGTTCTGCGCATTCATGAAAAGAAATGATTCAGAAACAAAGATTACTCATTATGCTATAATCACTCGAATTCACCAAAGAGCTGACCTGAGCCTTCATCGTAGCGGAGAGATGATGAGGTGGCTTTTTCTGACAGTGTCGTGCTCTTGCCGACAAGTTCAGCATCCTTCTTTGCCAATGCCGACAGTCTCTACAAGCAAACATCTAAATCAGCATACAAAGCCAGAACCATCGCAAAGAGCAATGGACGTACCATCATGCGGATGCGATTCTTCTCCTCTTCGCTGAGGACAAACTGTAACTTCAGAAGCATTTCTCCTCCTCCCTCGAGAGGGAACCTATCATTCCACAAGCCTTTCTCGACAACCATTTTCGTGTCGATTCCTAGTAGGAAACACCAGAGCACGCCGATCATACTCCATTCCTCAGCGGACACGACATACAACGAATGATCAATCATTTGAATCGTGTGCATAATGTACCCACCCGTCCTACATATCTCAGCCCCATTTGCGTCGAAAACCGTGACGATCATATTCTCACGTAGGGTAGTCAGAGGACTGCAGAAGAATCACAGAAACCGATCAATCATTCAATCCGAATCCTCCTAAAGTACATCCCAGCAGCCAGGACCAATCCCAAGAGAATGACTTTACATTGAGAAATCGCCGCTGTCCGCAATCTGATACTCCCTTTTCCCCATGGCAACTGTAACCGATGAGAAAACAACAATGGCCCCAGTTTGAAACCCACGACGTGCTTTATCCTTAACATCCATCAGCCCCAAGGTATGAGCATCTTACCCCTTATTGATACAGAGTTGAGCGACGAGGAAGACGGCAGGTCTCTTATTTCAAGAACTGGAACCAGACCCAGAAAACACAGGACATCACTAACAGCCCCAGATCACAGGAAGCACACCCAGGAATCCGATTCGGGTAATACCTGAAATCTGAATGGTCCCTGGCATTGAAAAAATGGAAACAACGGAGTTGGGGAGATTGACCTTCCTCTTTTTAGTTTCAAATCATCTAAAAAAGAAGGCAAGGGGCAAAGGGGAGTTGAAAGAAAGGACTGGTAGATAACAAAAAAACTGTCTTGTGGCTAGTCTTCGAGCTAAGGGTTTTGTTTTGTTTTGGGTTTCGTTGGGGACCTCGGAGATTATTGTCCAGGCCCACCTCTACATATTATATGATGGAAACCACTACATCTCTGCAAAAGAAAATTGTCTTCTGTAAAACTTGTTGGATCTCCTCAGCAAGTTCCTCTCAGAGAGAGATTCTGAAAGCTTCTGTTGTTGTGCTGCTGCAATTATTAATGCTTTTTCTTCCACAAGGCAGCATCTCAGAAACAGCATATCGTTGAAGATGAAGGTAACAAAATGTAGTGGCGATTTTACAGCAGTGTCACTAAGTAGGTGTAAAAAAAATAATTTATATCAATAATATTTTAATAAATGATTTTCACTTTTCATATAGTTTCTATTTCTGAATTTTATCCATCAATATAAATTCTGAAATTCATTTTATAAAATTCATCTAAGAAAAAATATAGTATTTTTATTTATGATTAATTCTATACTAAATTTAAGAAATCTATTAAAATATAAATATTAAAATTTAAAGGAAAAATATTTTTTTTTTATCAAATTAAACCTAACTTTAAAAAATCAATCCATTAAAAATTATGAAATCTAAGTCGAGTTTTTTTAAAGATTATATAATATATTGGACATCTGAAAATGTATATAACTTATCAAATCTAATACTTATTTAAAAATATTTAAATTTTTTTATTAATAAATTGTATAATTTAATGTCATAATATTTTTCAAAAGACAGTCGGGTAGGATAATTATTATTATGATTATATAATTTAAAAATATATTGTAGAAATAATTCAAAAAATAAGATTTAAAACTATTTTATTATAAAAGTTTATAATTTTTTGTAGTAAATAAAATAAATCTATTCATAAATTATAAAGTTTTTACTTTACCCATGTTAAAAAATTTCTATATATCGGATTGATATTTTTTTATTCTTTATCCTTTGTATTTTTTCAGTTAAGAATTTTAAGCAATTATTTTTTCTGTAAATTTATTTTTATTTTGATTTGTAAATATTCTAAGGAACTAGTAAATTTTATTTATCCTAAATGTTTTTGTGTAATTTGTATATCTTCCAAAAGTTTCACATATATTTTATAATTTTGTAAAATTTAAAAAGTGACTTTAGTCCTCTTTCTATTTTTTACTTTTTAAAATTGGTAATTTATCGTATTTTGGTAATTCAAAATAAATTTTCGTCTTAATAACTTTTGTAAAATTAGGGTTTTCTTTAAATTTAGAAATTCTATTAAATTAGGTAATTAAAAATTTACTAAAGGATTTTCTAAAGTGACAAGAATGTCACTTTTTAAGTTTTTATTACTTTTTTTACCCGACTTTGAAAAACAATTACCGTTTAGTTTGACCTTTAAATTTTATATATTTCCTTAAATTGCAAAAATGGAAGGTTTGTCCCAGACGTGTTTTTATGTTATTATTTTTTATTTAAAGAATTTTTATTAAATTTTCCATAAAATTCAGTTAAAGTTTGTAATTAATTTTCAAATTTTATAAAATGACAAAGAGGTATTAGCAAAATTTCGTAATTTCCAAATATCCTCTGAAAATTTATTAAATTTCTAAGAATTTTTTTGTCTTTTGGGAAAGATATTGATGGAAAGTAGTTAATATTTTTAAATTTTTATATAAGACAAAGAATATCTAGTAATCTCGTAAAATACAAGCTTTTCTACGGAAATTGTGATTTTATTAAATATTTGTATTTTCGTATGCATAGGTTTATTGTGAATGACGAAGCTCACGCTTACATAGTTGTGTTTTAGTAGTCTAGACATGGGTTATTTTGATCACCGACGTTTTTTTTTTTCCATATTCTATAATACCAATCCGCTTTGTATATTTTCCTCCTTGATCTGGAAGATTTCTCAAACTCTTGTGGGAGATTGAATGTTATTTCCGGTTAAAGAAGAAGAAGTGGAAGTGTCATGTACATCATAATTAATCAATTCTTTTCCATACTTAAAAAATTTGAGTTGACAAAATGCTTCATCAGTTAACAATCTGGTGATGATGATACATGGAACTTGCTGAAGAGAGTGTTTGTTCAAAATGATGGAGTCTCCACAAAAACTGTACTTTGTGCTTTCAAAGCAGCGAAGATTGTTAAAATAATACACGTTTATAATGCGCCATAGAAAGGGTCTAGGTAATAATGGACATAATTTTTTATTTCTGCGAAACCATGAAAAGGTGTATCTAAAAGCATCATTTTAAGTTGTGTTCAAAGAGCAGTGTTGCATAGCATCATTTTATGCGAGTGCATAGGTTAAAAAACTTCATGATTTGTCTCTAGGAAACAAATGCATTTTGGATTTATTAGTATAATGTGGATATACTTGTTTGCATCAGGTCAATGTTCGACTTTCTGATCCAGCTTTCTTTTAATGTTTTCAAACCCATATGGGAAGTGTAATTGACAATATGCTGAAATGGTGCAACATGGATTATAATGCATAACTTTCTGCCCATCATGAAGACTATGTGAACTTGTCATGTCCTCTACGTGAAGTATGTGATTTTGGAGTACCTCGGTAAATTTTTTTGTATGTTGATGTTGGTAGCATGTCTATCTGTATTTCATGACAATTTCATAAATGGAAAAGTTTATACAAGTGGTATTAGAAATGTAATCAAGTTGTCACTAAGACATCCTTCGAAGTAAGTTGTTGTCAACAGCCGCACTAGGTTCAAAAAAGAAAGAAGTTGCTGTAATCTAGGTTTGTTACTAGCTTGTTGGAGTTTTATTTTTGCTTTATTGAGGCAGACAAAGGGGTTAAATGAATTTTGCAGTAAATGTAGAGAAACGACATGATCTATAAACCATTTATTCAAGGAACATTCAAAGAAAAACTTTCACGTAGGACACTTGCAACGTGCAATCTGATTGATAAGGAAACATTATGATGCTTTAAGTAGACTAGAAGTAAGAAATAATTTACAACTAACAATAACACTTAAGGTGCCTAGGAGAAGTAGATCTGCACTTAAGGTGCCTAAGAATCATCTTCCTTAGAGAAATTTATTAAGCTTCTATCCTCGTGCTTCTGTTTATACTTCTGCTCTTTATCTTTGTACCAACAATCACAATCTGAAAGAGTTGTGAACTTACATCTTCTACATCGAAGACGACAATCTTTTGTTTTATGGTTTTGCTTTCTGCAGATGCGGCATTCTGCTTCTGCTTCTCCATGGCCGCTTATGTGCTGACCTTCTGGTCGTTCTTCTGCATAGCCTCTGCCGCTGTCGCGAGACCTGCCTCCACGTCCTCTGCCGTAGGATCTTCCGTTGTTTCCAAAACGTTCTTGCTTCTGCTCAGAAACATTCAACTTCGCTCTCCACCGAGGATGTGTACTTGCTGACCCGCTTCTCATGGGCTTCTAGAGAACCCATCAACTCATAGATGGAAACTTCTGCAAGATCCTACGTATCTTCAATCACGGTTACCACATGCTCAAACTTATGTGGTAAGCTTCTGAGCACGACTTTTCGATCTGGGACAACTTCTCTGCAATTCTTCAATTGATTGAGGATATCCACGATCCATGAGAAGTAGCCTTTGAAGGTTTCTGTGTCTTTCATGGATAGATTGTCGAAATCTCTCAAAAGGTTCTGCAGCTTTATGGATATCACATTCTGTGACCATTTGAATTCCTTCTTTAGGACCTCTTATGCTTCATTCACCTTCTCCAGGCCGAATATCATTGGGTAGATGGTCTTGCTCACAGATTATTGCAGAATCTGTAGAGCCATCACATTCTTCATGACATTCTCCTTATATGCCTTCTGCTCATCTTCTGTGGGGTGGATGACACCTTCTGCAGAAGTGTTGTCATCTTCTAAGAGAGACTTCTTATGAAACTTCTTCATAGACATCGTCCACAAGTTTCCATAGATCTAGCAAAAGCAAAAATGGTTTCCATTTGAGAACTCCACTAGTCGAATTGCTCACCATCGAAGATAAGGATTTGGTTGGGAGAAAAGGTGAAGAACATGTTGTTAGCGGATGCAGACATGACTTTCTACGCTCTAATACTAAACTTGTTGGGGGTGTTATGTGTGAAAGGATTGGATAGGAAGGGAGAAGGTGTTAGCAGAACGTATGTTCTGTACTGCCGACGACCTTCTGTAAGATAGAGAAAATCTTCTATAGAGTTGCTGCTCCTACGATGGATGAATATTTGGTAGAGTTCAAGTATTTATGCTGTAAAATATTTTCTTCTTCATTCTTTCAAATGATTATATGCTCATCTATATATAGGGATGAGTAGGTAACCCAAATGACAATAGAAATCGCTGCCTTAAATGACAAATTTAATCAACTACTTAAATATTTCACTTAATGCTCCACTTAAATAAGATCATAAATTACTTTCATAAGCTCTCAAGATGGTAATAAAACAAAAACCTCAAGCCATCTAAAGTATACAAGATGTCCACATGATTTGGGTAATCAAACCGTTCTCTAAAAGTGCAACCTTTAAAAAATAATCTAGTCCACACAAACACTCCCTCACGACATTATTAATAGTAATTCCTAACTAGTAATAGTAATAATAATAGGCAGCAAAATTGAGACTGTTCAGGGAATATTATTATTAGCTCGGAGGACCAAACCATAGGACAAGGCCATAAGCAGAATGGCAGCTTCCTTCTCATCCTGAGGGAACGCCCCCCGGAATCCCGATGTCCATTCGCTCAGCTTCATCACAAACTCCTCGAAATGAAGATCCCTCTTCGACCCCACCACAGGTGGATGGAGGAAGGTCTTCTTTGTTCGAGGGTCGTAGCTGCCATCATTGTCCTCATCATTGTCACTCGATGACGATCTCTTCTTCTTCATCTTGTTCATCTTCTTTTGTTGTTCCTTAGTCGGGGCAGGATTCGGTTGAGGAGGTACTTCGCCATTTGCAGCGGCCGCTGCAGTAGCCATGGCTCGCCTCGCTTTCCTCTGACGTATTCCACAGGCATTGCAAAGCGTCTGTTCTCAAATAAACATCACGTGGTTAGTCTCCCTAAATTTTTTCACAGAATTAAAAAACTTTTCTTTCTTTTTCGACGGTGGGGAATTTAAAAAAAAAAAAAAAAGAAAGTACGAATATCAAATTTTTAAGGATGACCCGTGACCCAGATTTTATTATATTTTTGTGTTTTTATTTTGTCTCCACGAAGAGATAAATTATATGAATCATATCATTTTATCGGAATTCCCAAATTAAAAAAAATGTGATTTCTTTCTCCAATCAGACGTAATAATATATCTCAATCATAATGCATCAACCCTAAAGGATTGGAAGACAGAAATTCCTGGAATCATGAATTCTACCTTTTGGGCCTGTCGGACCACTCCTCCAAAGAGGGGTCTCGGTGGTGTCACGATCGGCACAAACCCTAATAATCGGGTTGTTGTTGTTGTTGTTATGGCTCTCCGTCCCAGAGCTGGCGCTCCTGTGACTGTTGGCGCTGCTGCTGCTGCCGCCACCGGTCTCTAGGACATCCAGCACCACGGAGGAATCAGCGATGCCTTTGGACCAGATCCGAGGTTTTGAACTGCGGATGAGGATTTCTCCATACCGGACATCTCCTTCATGATCCTCATCTTCGAGGACACCCACTTCGCCGAGCAATACTCCTGAAGATGACCAAGATCGCGATTGCGGCTGTAGGTGTGATCACCATCGCCGACACTACTTATCCCTTGGGTTTCATCCTCGTCGAACCGATGATTGCGTGTTCCTACTTGTACCAAAAGCAACTCGTCGTCCTGAAAATTCGAGATGTCAAAAAACAAAAAATATTAGACTGATCGTCTCGAAGCCATTTCTGCCCAAAATCGAAACATTCCTAAACACATACAAAAGAAAAACACCAACAAAAGTTCAAGAAAATGGGTCTTACAATGCTAACTCGTTGCAGGTGGCGATACCACGGTGGTGGAAACAACTCATGACCGACGATCCCCAACTCGTGAGGGCACGAAGAAGAAGAGTACCAAAAGGAGAAATCATGGGTCGGACTGATGTTATAATGATTGAGATCAACATGGAGCAAAGGAAAAGGGCCACTAGCGCGATCACTCATGCTTAAAAATACGATAAAAAAATGAAGGATTTGATCAATAGAATAGAGTACGGAAAAAAAAAAGAAAAAGTTGTAGGAGGATTGTTTTTTCACCCCCCTCTAATAATGAAAATCTCTTTTGGGGTTTGGAGAGAATGCATTCAGTCTACTCATTATTACTTTACATAAAAACGTTTTATTAATTCATATTGAAATGAGATCTCACTTTGAAAAATCAAGTTCATTGTACAAGCAGAACAAGTTAAACAAAGTACAGCAAATTCCAGTGAGTCCATTAAATTGCTAAGACTTTGGAGGTTCATTAGTTTGGACGAGGATAGTTCCAGATTACTTTGAGAAAGGAAAATATTTGGTCTTTTACAGTCGGATGTTTTAAAATTACCAAAAACTTGTTCCCACAAGTTTGTCTCTCTTTGATTTATATAGAAACCCCCAGACTTTGAAAACTTTGCAATTAGGTCCTTGAGATGGCTGGAGAAGGAAAGTCCTTAGGAAATCCTTCTGGGACTCCATCACGATTGGAGTTCGTTCCGGAGTCTAGATTAACTCCTCTTGGAATTAGCAAGAGTATAAATGATATTTTAACTCAGCTAACAATTCAGGGGAGTACAGAATCTCTAGAAAGCCGAAACCAAATGGCAAAGGAAGTAGGCTCTATAGTAAATAACATTAGACGCTCTGGAAAAGGAAAGAAGTTTAAAAAGGCCTGAAGCCGAGGCGACTTCTGGACTGGAAAGTACTATAGGAAAACTAGTCGAAAGATTGAATCTGGGAGGAAGAAATTCCAAACAGAATCAAGGCAAAAGTGTAGATGAAATGTATAAAGAGTCAGTGGCTCCTTACATTTCAGATGCACAAAAGCGAAATGCGAATTTGAATTTCTAAAGTGGGGAGTTGGCAAAAGATTTAAGGAAAGCCTTAGGTCTGGCAGAAGATGCTCCAGTTCATTTAGACAATCGAACGTTTAATGAATTGGTAACTGCGAAGAGGGAAATTTACAGGCCCGATTATCCTCATAGAACTAAACAAGAGTTTGTTCCGAGAGATAATGTATTAAAGCCTATAATTACCCCTAGTGCTTTTCTGGACATTGATTGTGAAAAGCATGTATCTGAGAAGATAGATAAGTGGTTATCACTAATTCGGATGACGGCGTCCGCTGGGATATTATTCCCTGGATCAGTTTACGAATTATGTGTGGCAGCCCTCATGGGAACGGCGCAGAAATATTGGAAATCTTTGGTGGCGCATACTGACATCAAATAAAAGATAGATCAGGCGCTGACCGTTGATGGTGTGTTAGCAATTATAGCTGATGCATTAAAACGGGAGTTCTGTGGTTTTTCGTTGTCCACGGAAACGGTGGAAAAAGAGCAATCGTTAACTGCTTTAGTGAAACTACAGATCTGTGATATGTGCTGGTTTGATAGCTACGTATGTGAATTCCAGAAGTATTATTACAATCTGGAGGTAGTTTCTCAGCAGTTCATATTGGGAACCTTTTTTGCAAAACTTCCAGAGCCTTGGCAGGAAGTTGCGCAGAAGGCTTATGAGTTACTTCTGAGTGAGGAAAAGATAGTCTCTGGACTCGGAGGTAAAATTCAGGCGGTTAAGTACGCAATGCGGAAGGCATGGACTGAGCTCCAAGGTAAGGAGGCAGCCAAGAAGCTGCCTTACCTAAACAAGAGCTGTTGTTCGCAGATTGAGTATGTACCAGGAAGGTATGGATGTGATACTCAAGCAGATTCTGTGAGAACAAGAAACTTTCCAAAGAAAAGAAAATTTGTTGGATACAACAAGAGGAAAGTTTGGCCCAAGAGAGACCTCCAGAGAAAACCAAAAGGAGGTCCTGCTTACAAACCAAGAAGGTTTGTGAGGAGACGGACTAACCTAAAGGATAAAGATAGGATAGAAGCCTTTAAGCGTAAGCATGGCAGAGAACCTAAATGTCCGAAAGGGAAGCCGTTGAGCAACTACAATTGTTGCTGGTTTTGTGGATCAAAAACCCACAAAGCGGATACTTGTCCCCAGAAGAACCAAAGGAGAGAAAGACTTCGAATGGTGTTTCTGGATGACAGGAGTTATGAGGAAGAAATCCTAGCTTATGAACCAATAGATGAGCAGGATATTTCTGACTTAGACTCGGAAGTAGAATCTATCTATGAAGTCGTATCAAATTACGATACCGACTCAGAAGAAGATTCTGATCTCTGGAAAATGCATCTGTTTATGATGAGAGCAGAGCAAAATGGAGATGGTGATGAGATGGTTCCTTTGGAAGCATCAAATCAGGTACTGGAGGAATCCCACCAGTACGAAGATCTATCCTAGTCAGTGTTGGAATGGAGGTTGCCCAATGTTAATGTGAGGGAAGTCTATAACGTATCGAGGTTTAATTTTAGATCGATAATAGACATCTCGCAAACAGAAGCAACGGCTCAAGTTACAAGTACGGAACTTGAGACTTTAGATATCCCATTACTCAACGTACAACGCATTAGGGAAACCATGCAACGTGCAAGAGGTGTATATAACTATATACACATTGGGTTGATCCAAGTAGGACTGATCCCGCTATTCCATCTTCCAGCGGATAGTCCAGTGGTAGCAGCTGTGATCGATAAACGGTGGCGAGAGTTTAGAGATCAGCTGATATCAGGTATACAGGCCAAACTTGCACACGGCCCTGTATGGTTCCAGGTCCATCCAAATTTCATGATGGCCCTGAACGATCGCTGTTTGGGAAATTCATTGACCTTAAGAATTAAATCAATGAATATGGATAGAATGAATTCCCAGGCCAAGTTTTTGGCGTATCACACTAGAGTGATTTTCCGATTGGTAAATACTACTAGTCCTGGTATGAGGAACATCTCGAGACTCACCGAGTTGTTCGATGAAGGTCATAATAATTACCAACAATTTCATAGGCGTGAGGTAAATCCATTGGAATTAACCTGGCCAAGAAATTGGGTTATGATTGAGCCTAGTAGTAGCTCTAAACCGATTAGTGCGGCGAATATCCAACAGAGAGGTAATGAAATTACTTTAATGTTGGGTGAACCGTCTAGAGACAGTTTTAGAGCTAATAGGCATTTGCCTATGAGGATGCCACTCCTGAGAGAGCCAAGAAGTCATACGCTCTCTGAAGTTTCTTCTAGAGCTAGTGATGTGGGAGATGACATAATTGTGTCCCGACCAGCAGAAGCATCTGCTCCACCACTGATAGAAGAAATGTCTCGAAGGTCTACAGATTCGAGAACCCCGTCTCAACACATGGGTAGAATCGTGGGATATAGATAGGTATCGTTACCAGTCTATGAAGATCCAGTAGATCAAACGAGAGAGGAATCAATACGGATGATAAGAGTTACCTATTCGGATAACTCTTTGTCCAGTATTCCTGAAGTCTGTAAGGTTATTGAGCAAATAGCCGAGCAGAGGTCTACACCAATAGACGAAATCTGGAGGATGATAGAACCATCCCAGGAAGTACCTAAGAATATTGGGTTTAGTGTCAGGAAGGAAGACTTGAGCACATACGTGGCTCTAACTTTCAAGTTTCCTGGATACCATGAGTATTCTTTGGATACCTTGATAGACACAGGGTGTAGCATAACTTGTGCTAGACTCATGCTCTACCAGATGAGTGGTGGAAACCACTGCAGAAACCCATCCACATGGTAAACGTAAATGGAATGGCGACAATAGTCAGCCATCAGGCCAATAATGTGCTTGTCTTTATTGGTGGACAACAGTTCATCATAAAAGAGATCCTGACCCATCCTTTATTAGAGGCAGACATCATAATTGGTAATGCCTTTCTAAAGGGACAAAAGGAAAACCTACCTTTTGTACAGGATGTCCATAATGTGTCCATAGGTGGTGTGAAAATCAGTATTATCCAAGAACCTAAGTTAAGGTTAAAGTTTGGGTTCTATCCTGTAAAAAGGACTGAGTACTGTGGTAATGCACCATGTGAAAGAGCTTTCAGAGTGCGAGCTCAGCGTTGTGATATACGGTTGGATGAGAACGATTCATGGGAACAAACCCTGTTTTCTCCAACGAATACCAGGAGTTCTAACTGGTATGACGACTTGTTTCCAAAACAAGTAGTGTGTAGGGCAGTAAAGTTAATTGGGACAAAATGGGATAAGTTCCTAGTAAAACTTGCCGACAATTTTAGTGAGGATCCATTAAAATTGTGGAGTCGGAATGGCTTAAAGGCTAGACTCGAATTAAAGGATCCTGGAACCATTATAAGAGCCAGAAACATTACGTATACAGCTGAAATGGTTGAGGAGTTTGACAAACAAATTCCTGAGTTGCTTGGAAAAGGCTTGATTAGGGACAGTTATAGTCCGCATTCTAGTCCTGCCTTTATGGTTATTAATCATGCCGAGCAGGTGCGAGGAAAAGCACGAATGGTTATAGATTATCGTCAGCTTAACAAAGCTACAAAGGACGATGGCTATAAGATTCCCACTACGGGAGATTTAATTGATAGGGTTAGTTTGAGTCAACCAAAGTTCTTCTCTAAGTTTGACTTGAAAAGTGGATACTGGCAAGTCAAGATGGAGGAAGAATCGGTTCCTCTAACTGCCTTCAATGCTCCGCAAGGAATGTTTGAATGGTTGGTTATGCCGTTCGGCCTGAAGAACGCTCCAGGCGTATTCCAGCGCAAAATGGATAATGCTTTCAAGCAAGTCCGAAAATTTTGTGTAGTCTATATTGACGATGTGTTAGTCTATAGTCAGACTGAAGACGACCACATGAGGCACCTTGATAAGGTGACTGATGTCTTCCGACAGGAAGGTATGATTCTATCTGAAAGAAGATAGAATGGTTTAAGGAATCAGTTAATTTCTTAGGCATGGAGATTGAGCAAGGAAAAATTAAATTGCAAAGTCACATTGCTGAGAAAATAGTTGATTTTCCTGACAGACTTGAGGATAGGATAGAAAACAAGTCCAGAGATTTTGTGGATTTGTTAACTATGCAAGAAAATTTGTGAAAGATCTTTCCCAAGATCTAGGTAGGATTTAGAAGAAAACCTCTTCGGTAAATCCCTGGTTATGGGAAGATGAAGACACTCAGGCTATTCAGAGAATTAAGAGAAAGGTTAAAAACCTACCTCAACTCTCTTTACCATCTGATAAGGATGAGTTAGTCCTGGAAATAGATGCTTCAAACGACTTTTGGGGTGCTGTCCTTAAAATTAAGTAAAGAAAACCAGAACCAGTTTGTAAGTATTGGTCGGGTAGTTTTAAGGGGTATGAACTCCGGTACCCGATACATGAAAAAGAGGTATTGGCTTTAAAAAATGGAATAAAGGCCTTTTACATCTTTTTGGCACCCAAGAAATTCTTAGTGCGATCTGGCTCGACCTATGTTAAAAGGTTTATGAGTCTGAACCTCAAGGAGGCTAGGCAAACTAGACTTTTGAGGTTGCAAGAGTGGTTTAGCTATTATAAATTCGATGTCGAGTATATCTCTTCAGACAAGAACATAATAGCTGACTCTCTCTATAGAGAACTTGCAGATGGATCCCACAGCAAAGAAGAAGATCTGCTGGAGATGCAAGCAGGAGGGACACTCTAAGAAGGTATGTCCTAATCCTATCAAGAGGGATAGTGAGCATAGTGATGCTGGTTCCAATTCTGGAACGAAATCAGCTTTGTGTTGGCAGTGTAAGCGACCTGGACATCGATCATTCGAATGTCCCAGTAAGCAAAAAACTGCGGATACCCAGAAGGGTGTGGCTGATCTCAAGGAGAAGGCAAAGGCTAACTCCAAGAGAAAGGCGGAGACAGATCTCCAGAAGGAGAGGGTTGATACCAAGAAGAAAGCTCCGACTAACTTCAAAGGAAAAACAAAAGATGATTCCCAGAAGGGAATGACTGAACCTAAGGAAAATGTAATAACCAATTCCAAAGGGAAAGTGGACAAAGATTCCCAGAAAGGAGTGATGGGTCCTAAGGGAGAAGACAATCCCAAGGGAAACGTGAAGAAAGATCTTCAAGAGAAGATGGCTGATCCTGAAGAGGTAAGCTCTAAAGGAAAGACGAAAATGGCAGATCTGGAGGAAGAAGCTCAGGCTAATTCCCAGGAAAAACCCAAAAAAAGAAGAAAGCAAATGGGATGAATTCCATGTTGTTGGACGCACAAATTAATTATACCTAGTCCTAACTTTTCGTATACCTTAAAATGTCAAAGCTCAACTCGTAGTCACTGCTATAATTTTAATTTTCTATACTACTATTTTTTTTATTCAAATATGGAATGTTGATCATACGATATTTTTGAATTTTTTGTAGTGCATAGAAAAAAGAAAGAAAATAATACAAAAAACGTGTTAGAGGTTATGTGTGAAATGAGCAGATAGAGAGGGAGAAGATGCTAGTAGAACTTAGGCTCTCTACCGTCGACGACCTTTTGTATGATAGTGGAAATATTTTGTAGAGTTATTGCTCAAACGAGGGATGAATATTTGGTGGAGTTCAAGTATTTAGACTACAAACTACTTTTTCCTTCATTCTTTCCAAATGATTACACGCTCTACTATATATAAGGAGGAGTAAAAATGCTACTCTTAGCTACAAAAGCTTCTAATACATTGAACCTATGTAATGTCTCACTTAATGCTCTCTTTGAATGCTCCACTAAATGACAATTTTATTACTAATTTTTCATTTACTTGGATCATAAATTACCTTCAATACCCCCTCTTAATTTGTGATCTTCAAGTAGTATTTGAATGTCTCGACCTTCTCCGAACGCACTGCCTTTGTAAGAACATATGCGGGTTGATCATGAGTATTGATGAACTCTAGAAGAATCTCCTTATACGAAACAATCTCTCTGATAAAATGATGACGAAGTTCTATGTGATTTGACCTTGCATGAAAACTAGATTCATGGTCATAACAATTGCAGATTGGCTATCACAGAAGATTGTTGTAAGTTCTTCCACCTTCTGCTGTAGCTTGAGAAGTAACTTTCTAAACCCGACAGCTTCTCTTTGTTGCCTCATTTTTTGCGATGTACTCAACTTCTGCGGATGAAATAACAATGGTGCTTTGCTTTTTTGAACTCCATGAAATGGTTCCTATGCAAAACAAGTATCATGATGTGTTTTTACGATCATCCAAGCTTCCTGCCCAATCACTATCTACATAACCCACTAGATCATCCTTCTGCTCTTTTGTATACTTTAGTATTGTCTTCTTGTGCTTTTCAGATAGCGTAGAACCCTTTTTGCTGTTATGAAATAAGTTCTAATGGGGTTGCTCATGAATCTTAACCGGCTTTTGTAGATCTTTAAGTCAAAGCCTACTGTAGAGTCTTCCTTCTGTAGCTTTTTATTGAGTGACATTGGAGTAGAAATTGACTTTACATTCTCCATACGAAACTTCTTCGTTATGTACTTCTCCTGAGAAATGAAAATTCCCAAGAAAGTACTTCATCAAGCCAAAATTTGTCATCTCGAGCTCTTCTATCATGGCTTCCTTGAACTTCTGCAGCAAGCTTTTACAGTGCTAGTGTACATCAAAATATCCACATAGAGACGTGCTAGTAGAAAATCAGTAGCAACCTTCTATATGTATAACAAATTAACTACCGAGCTTCTTGAGAATCCTCTCTTCTATAGGCAGGAATCAATTCTATAATTCCACGTTCTTGGTGCTTGCTTCAAGTCATATAGAGCCTTATGTAGTCTGTAGACTTTGTCTTTTGTGCCTTTCATCACGAATTCTTGTGGTTGCTCTACATAGGCTTCTTCTTTTACTACTCCATTCAGAAATGCTGATTTGATATCAAGCTGAAATGCGTCAAGCCTCCTTCTGTGCTGTAATGGCTAGAACATCACGAATTGTGTCCATCCTTGCTACAGGAGCAAAAGTTTCTGTAAAATCAACATCGGGCTTATGTGAATAGCCTTCTGCTATGATGCGATCCTTATGCTTCTTAACGCTTCCATCTTCATTATACTTGGTCTTGTATACCCACTTCAAGCCGATAATTTCTTTTCCTTTTGGGAGATCGACCAATGACCACATGTCATTCTTCTCTGTAGAAGTCATCTATTCCTTCATGAATTTTTCCATTTTTTTCTTTGGCTACCTCCTCAAAGCTCTGTGGCTCAAATGCAACAAGAGCAAAGTTATCTTGCTAATTAATTTAAGTGAACGATCGATACCTCGGTAGTGTATCTCCAATAGGACCCTTTACTTTTGGATTGGTTTGAGGAACTAGCTTCTGTTGTTCCGATAGGATTCTACGCTGTAACTTTTGAAGTTGCTTTTGTTATTCTGATAGGGTTCTGTATAGATGTTTCTGCTACTACTTCTGTAAACTGGAACATCTGAGTTATATAAGACTATTCCTGCCACTTATGAGCTGCAAGTTTATCATAGATAACGTCTCTCGACAGAACTAACTTGTCGGTGTTAGGATTATACAGATGATTTCCCTTCGATTCATCACTATATCTAATGAAAATCAACTTCTCACCTTTCTCATCAAACTTTTCTTTTCATTGAGAAGGTGTGGGTGCATATCTGATATACCCAAATACTTTAAAATGATTTCACTACGGGCTTCCTTATGTGCCATGCTTCATATGAAGTCTTGTCCCTAACCAGTTTTGTAGGGGATCTGTTCAGAAGGTAGTAGGCAAATGTGTTTACAGCTTCTAGCCAGAACTTATTGGGCAGACATTTGCCCTTCAGCATGCTTCTAGCCATCTCTAATATGGTTCTCTTTTTTCTTTCCGCGACTCCATTATGTTGTGGAGAATATTGCACAATCAACTATCTCTGTATCCCCTTCTTTTGACAATAATCCAAGAATGGTCATGACAAAAACTCTCTTGCGCGATCTGTCCTCAAGGTCTTAATATTGTATCCGCTTTGATTCTCTGCAAGTACTTTGAACTTCATAATGGTGGTGAAAGCATTGGAATTCCTCTCAAGAAAATAAAGCCAAATCATTCTACTATATTCATCTACGAATAACAGAAAGTATCTTATGTTACGGGGAGACGAAGTTTGAGTCGATTCACAAATATCTGCCTGAACCAGCTCGTGAGGGGGTTTAACTCTCCATGTTGTATTTGGGAATGAAAGACAGTGATGCTTTCCGAAGACATATCCTCTATAGGCGTCACCTTCTGAGCTTGTATAGAAGGTAGTCCTACCACCATATCCTTCTACTTCAACAGAGCTAAACCATTTCTAATAAAATGTCTATACATAAGATGCTAAAGATGAGAATCATCTACAATCTCAGTTTTGAGAACAACATTGCTACAATGAGTCATCTTTAACAGGAAAAAATTGTTGGACATCATCTTCACGACCACAACCTTCTGTCCATTATCTCACATTAACTTTATGCAAAGACCAACTTATATCCATTTTTCATCATCTGTCCTACACTTGTTAGGTTATGTACGATTTCTCCATGACCGCTTCTGTATTGACCTTCTCGTCGTCCTTCTGCATAGCCTCTACATCTGTCCTCTATCGTAGGACCTTTTGTTGTTTCCAGAACGTTCTTGCTTCTACTTAGAAATATTCAATTTCGCTTGAAATGCTTTCTCCATCGAGGCTGTGTACATGCCGACCCGCTTCTCATGGGCTTCAAGAGAAACCCATCAACTTATAGATGAAAACTTCTGTGAGATCCTTCATCTCTTCAATCACGATTACCACATGCTCAAACTTATGTGGCAAGCTTCTTAGGATTTTCTCCACAATTTTTCGATCTGGAACAACTTCTTCGCAACTCTTCAATTGATTGTTGATCACCATGATCCTTGAAAAGTAGTCTTTGATGGCTTCTACGTCTTTCATGGCTAGATTGTCAAAGTCTCTCGAAAGGTTCTGCAGATTTATAGAGATCACCTTATGTGACCCTTTGAACTCCTTCTTTAGGACCTCCCACGCTTCATTCACCTTTTTTCAGGCCGAATATCCTTAGGTAGATGGTCTTGCTCGTGGATTGTTGCAGAATCCGCAGAGCATGACGTTCTTCATGACGTTTTTCTTGTACGTCTTCTGCTCATATTATATGAGGTTGATTACACTTTCTATGGAAGTGTTGTCACCTACTGTGAGAGAGTTGCCTTCTGGAATTTCTTCATAGCCTTCCTCCACAAGTTTCCATAGATCTTGTTAAAAGAAAATTGTCTCTATTTGAGAACTTCAATAATCGAAGTACTCGCATCGAAGATAAGAATTTGATTGGGATAAAAGGTGAAGAACATGTTGCGAAACGGATCCAGACACACTCTAATCATGTCTGCATATGGAAATCATGACCAATCCATATTTCTGGCCTCACATATTCCCCCGCGAATTGGTCATGCTTGTCAATATTTGTCAAATACGAACAACGTTGTGGAACAGGTGCAGGCTGGAGACAGAAATTGCATCCTCCCCCCATCCACGTCCGCCCTTTGATAAACCACCCATCAAAACCCCCCATTCTCTCTAGAAGTAGTCATCTAGGGGTTTCCTTGGTTTTATTTACTAATTTTCAAATAAATACATATTTACTGATACTTCAATTATCTTCTAAAATTTTATAACAAGTTGGAACTGAATATAGCTTGCCTATGGAACTAGTGAACTGAATATAGTTCACTAACGTGGGACATCTTGTTTGAAGATATTGATTGGATTTTTGTAAAACATTACCATATAATCGATAAAATATAGAAAAGGAAAAGTTAGCAAATTATAAAAATAATAATAACTACAAGTAACCGAGGTAGCAAAGCGAAAGTCAGCCATACAAAGATTACCCAAAGAAGGAAATTTGCTTAGGAAAAGGTCGAATCACCTGTGAAGATGTTTCTCATATGTTCATCAATAAATAAATAAATTTTACTACCAAGAATATTGGAGCATCCAATCAAAATTAAATATATGAATATTTAAGATTTGATTCGAATATTAGGATATATTACATTCTTTCCAGGTTTATTGAACATGGAAATAAAAATTATGGGACATGGGATTTCTGTCCTTGTTTTGGAATTACTCGGAAAATTCTTACATATTTAATTCAACACCAGGACTTTAGCATCGTTTATCCCTGTATAAAATCCTTGTACGATTATATTAAGATCACGCTGAGGCTTGTATAAATTCCACCCATGAATTATGTATTTAGGAAAATGATGTAACAAGAACAAGAGTAGGCCGTCACGTGAAGGAAGAAACGAGTGCTACTGTTGCTTTGGGGGGTTGGGGGGGGGGGGACTACCAACTGCATGTATCATTTAATGTCCCCCCCAAGTGTTATTTGTATTATTTTTTACAGTTTTGATGTATTTGCATGTGATTTAATCCACTTCCTCTTATTCCTCTTACATCCCTTTTGTCTCTTCCCGTTAAAAATGAAAATATATAATATGTCACGTTTTTACGGTTGACATTGATTGCTGTACAACAGTAATATATATAGTATGTCACGTTTTCACTTATAAATTTAAATTTTTAGAACGGTTTGCGTTAACTACTGATAAAGTGTTTTCAGACATATCCATTTCTTCCTATTAATATTCTACAAGGAAAAAAATCAAATAAATAACCCATTTTGTTACATATTCGAGACGATATATCAATGGGGGACTGATTCTAGTCTCGTCGTTAAAGTTTTTTGATATTAAATTTATTTATTTATTTTAATACTACTAAAATTAACCCCCCCTACTGTCAATCTCTCATCTCCTTTTTCGCAATCACAGAAATCAGTTCCATGTTATCAGGAGGTGGCCACCAAGAAAAAGTTAGGACTCCACGACGAGCAATCTAGAAGTAATGAAACCACGATGAACATCGAGCAATGGTACAAACAAAATAATTTACGAAAAAATTCCCTATCTTCTTTTTAGACGATGGAGGAGTAGGTTACGTATCAATGTTGCTAATCACAAATTGTTGCTTTGTTGTTTGGTTTGGATTTGGACCCTTCTCGAGACAAGTACGACGTCGACATCGAGAGAAAGAGAGGGGGGAAAGAAAAACAAATAGTATGTTATATCTCTGTAAATTGGGAATATGTCCAACCAAACATTTCCTACTACCCAAAAAGAAACGGAAAGAATTACACCACGGGGTCCCGCTCAATGGCGACAATAACGACCATTCAAACCTCTTCCTATTCTTTCATTCCTGATCTTGATCACGATCTGATCTCGGCCAGTGTTAGGTGATGTGCTGATCGGTGTTTCCACGAATCGTGGTTCCTGAAGTCTGGGCTTTGGGGAGGGGTATGTGTTCGCGTGCGAAACACGTCGCGATATATCGGGGACTCAGAGTGTTGAACGAAAAATGTGGTCGCCAATAAAAGTAAAAGAAGAACGAATAAAAATTCACTAAGCGTAAAAGAAAAAACTTATAGCCATCGTAGAACAACACTTGAAACGATTACGAATAGATAAGTTGACAATCAAGTAGTCCTTCGGTGTCATGAAATGATTGTCGTGTACTTACAATTGATCAGGGCTGACTTATTTATAGACACTAACTAATAACTGCCAACCGACGTATATTTAACACGTGCTAGTCCTAAAACTAACTACTACTTATCTACTAAGACAATTCTATCATCGATAATTCACGAGCAATGGCTTCAGGCGTCGATCCTTCGATCCTTCGATCGATACTTCAATCCTTCGATACTTCGATCATTCGACCCTTGCCCTAACACGACGATC
Source organism: Melastoma sanguineum (assembly GCA_029817735.1). Lineage (NCBI taxonomy): Eukaryota > Viridiplantae > Streptophyta > Magnoliopsida > Myrtales > Melastomataceae > Melastoma > Melastoma sanguineum. The sequence continues at coordinate 38,143 of JARUPW010000019.1, read as the reverse complement.
AAAGGTCTTGCGAAGGGCGTCGATTCTGGACTCCGTCAAAGCCCATCACAGAAACCCAAAATGTGGTTTTCCATGTAAACACTTAGCCCCCCTTCCTCCGATGCGTCTGTTCATCTTCAGGCGTCCCCTATATAATCTTCATCTCCTTTCTGTCTACTTCCTCTCCAAGAAATCCCTCGCTCTCGTTGCGCCGCTTGCTTTTACTTCTTACCTCAGCCCAAAACCTCCCTACTCATGGCTCCTCAGGCATTCTACAACCATACGCCGTTGGTGGGGATAGGCGTTTATTTCAAGGATTTCAGAGACCTGGCAACACAGACCATAGCCAGGAAGACAAATGATTTTGCCGACGATGAATCGAAATCGAAGGGACAAATTACTTTGGGTCCTCTCATCAGAGCAGGCCACCTCGGTGTTACATTGGACGACAAGCACGTGCCCTTCAATTATCTCCTATGCTACTGTCATACCAATATGCAGGAGCAGTTTCATCGACCCAGGTAATTGGAGTCGACCCTCTGAAAAGAATTGATCCTCTGAAACCGGTGATTCAACTAGTGTTAGTCATATCTTGTATGGGTTCTCCACTACTGGTGTAGATAAGTTCCCTAAGTGGATAAACTAGTGGACTAGGATTCGACGTGAGAAGTGGGAGAAGATAGGGATCTGCCATTTAATAAAAGCATCGACAGAACCGATGAGATGCAACCCTCGATCGGTTGCAGCGCTCTTATCCTTGTGGAGCGTTTCAACCAACTGCTTCTACCTTTCATAAGGCCCAATGACTGTGACCATTTTGGACATAACCTTCTTGATAGGATGTTCTTCTATCGGTGATCCTGTTAGATTGATTGAAAGAGTAGACGATTTAAAGTTCGAGAAAGGACAGTGTATTGGTTCGGTCGTCGAAGACCATCTGAAGAAAAACCCACAGAGCTGGGGTGGTAAGGATGAATTCCAGTTTATGATCGAGTGGCTCGCGAAATACATTTACTACAGTCCCAGTAAACAGTCGCTTAAGTACATGGCACCAATAGGGAACTGCCTAGTAAAAGCAACAAATCCAGTGGCGATGGCCCCGTTTCTCGTTAGTTTGATCTATCGTGCCCACTTCGAAGCCGTCACCATCGACTTGAAAAATCCAAGAGCATTCCCAGCTAGACCAGCATCGGGCCCTTTGTGGATTACCTCGGCATGGGCACACCTATATTTTCCTGGTCTGCACCATTTTAGGCTGTCGACGGATGATGACTCAACATTCTTGGAGATTGTTCGCTTCTTTCGGTACGAAAACTGGGGAAAGGAGTCTGCCTCTGGGCATCTTAATCGACTCCTTCATACCAGTAAACCCCGTTGGCAGCCTTTCGTTGAAAGTGTCGACTTATGCAAGCTTCGACAGTCCTTAGAGCCCCACTCATTCTGGAACCAAGTGTTGACCCCAAGAGACTTGGTTGGTAGCGATTTCAAAGGGTTTTTCGTCGAAGTCAACATTCCCCAGTTCGTAGCGCGACAGCTAGGATTTGCTCATAGTTGTCCTTTTCCTTTCATCGATTCTTTCAATACCAATCTAGAGGAGCGAGTTAGCATTGACCTTGGGTATGCCGACAAGGTAAGACCAATGGTATATATGATAAGTTACTGCACCAACCAGCGATTAACTCTTCCTATTTTGCAGCTTTTCAATATCTTGGAGTGATCCATTTGTAAAGTCACGTTTTCTGAGAACTTAGGAGGATGTAATGCATCCCAAGCATTCGATTTTTGCTGGAAGAAGATTTTCAAAAAGATACTATCGAAAGCCGGATTTCCTAGGAAAGGAGCGGAATTGCTAGTAGAAAAGGAAGACTTCCTCGGAAAGCATGAGAAATCACTAATGCCAGGTATTACTCGCTGACATTTGATATCCACTCGAATCGACAGACACTTAGAATCGTTTCCCACAGGAGCCCTAGACAGCGTAGTACCTGCGACAACTGTCGGTAAAGGAAGCTAAAAAGGAAACGAGCACTACCAGCGGCCACATAGAAGAAACCCAATACTCGAGCCTCTTCGTTGAATAAAGGAATGCTTCAGAGGAGGGCTCCACCAAGGGAGCTGCTGGGAACATCGAAGAGATTGCTCCTCGAGACATGGATCTTGTACGAAATGTAGAGGTATATCTTTCAAACTTACTTCAAGCAAACCTGGATTTCACTTAACTTCACACGTATTCAGGTCTACTTACTCTATTCTGATCCAACCATCGAAGAATCCATTCCTGAGAGAACCATACAAGTCACACCCTTCGATTGTGACGATGCCCCCGTTAACTCATATCGAGAAATACTTTCGCAGGTGAACGTTCCTCATCCGAGAGAAACCGTACCACCTGAGAACATCGATGCAGGAAGTCAAGTTCCTACTTTGACAAGCACAGTACCTCCTCCGGCAAATATGGTGCCTCCTGAAAACATAGATACAGGATGCCGAACACCAGAAGCGTCTAGAGGACTGGACGATCCAATGTTAGCCGAATTCTTTGACCAGCTTCGGGTAAGAAACTTAACTATGCATTTTACTTTGGAGATGTGAACTAAAGTAAATATTATTTCAAAAAGCATGATTTAGAATTGTCACCAATGAAGGTCCCAGCGAACGCCAGTCATGCCGCTTCATCGAGCGATGAAAACCGAGTGAGTGTCGACCTAAACGATCCTTCCTCACTTGCTCTAAAATTGCTCGAAGCACTGCATCGCGAGGAACAGTCGAAATCCACCTTTGATGCAATAATGCAAGCTATTGAAGCCATAGAGAGACACGCTAACGCGCCCATCAATCTGTTAGGGATTTGTCAATGCTTTAGAGAGGCAATGGAAGGATTTCTCTTCGAAGATTACGAGAAGGTTCTTTCGGAAGACAGGCAATGGAAGGATTTCTCTTCGAAGGTGAATTATTTTGAGTCTGCTCAACAAAAGGTCACGGCAATTTCTACCGAACGTCGACATCTGATCAAGGAGCAGCGACGACTGAAAGCCGAAATCGCGGACCTATCATTGAAGTTGGAGAAGTGTGAGGCCGAGGTAGTCGCTCGCGAGAGGGAATTGGCAGAAACTCAAATAGAAGTTGATGCTAATCGCATTCCCCTATACGAGGTGAACAACCTGGTTGTGTTCCAAAAGGCCGTGAACATGCTTGTCGTGAAGACCAACAGTCGAGCCTACTTTGCCGATTTGTTAGCTAATCTCCTGCATGGCCTTGAACATTGATTATCGTCGATACTGAAATGTCGAATTAGTCCCATTGGTTGTTCCTTTTGTCTTTGTTAGATCGTTCAGGAACACTAAAAGGGGGGTGAATTAGTGTTTATAACTTTTTCGCCCTTTCTCAGTGTAAGCGGAAGCGTACTGTATCTCAGCAGAGCGTTTCTCAGAATGAGATCTGCTTCACTGTAACCGTTACGATTTTGTCGAGTAGGTTTTCGTACGAGTGTTGCGCGATCATAATGGACCTACGTCCACTTTCCACCAACGAGGTGATTCCACTATTTGAAAATAATGGGTGCAAAAAGCCCTTGCACTAGGCGTTTGGTTTCTCACAAAGTGAGATTTAGAATCCTGTACAATTGACAATCACTCCTAGCAACGGTCAGCTCCTCACACAGCAGAGGTCTTTTCGTTTCCAGCAGAATGATACTTGTACTCAGCAGTTGGTAGCTCAATGGATTCCACACAGAACGTTGTCACTCAGACGTAAGCCTGTCTATCAAAGCACACGGACAACGTTATGTTAGAGTATAAATCCTCAGATAATAATCCTTAAAGTGACAGAAAGACTTCTCAGAGAGCAGTTTGTTTCTGATTCACAGTAGAGGATTGCTTCGGCACTTTGTCGTTCAGCAGAGGATTTCCACACAGATCTTGTCTCTCCTTAAGATGAGCCTGTAATTGCTTAAGAGACAACCACGAAGTTGATCACACAGATCACCACAAAGACCACGAAGAGAAGAACCACCAAGACCACAAAGATAACCACAAAGACCACTAAGATATGGTATCCGTCCTACACTCAGTTCGGACGTGTACGGTTACCACAGCCGTGACTCACTGCACTGCATACCCAGTGCCTAGGGTGGAATTTTCAACTCCGGCGGCTTCCACGCAACTTACTCTACTGTCCGTCAGCAGGAGTTCGAGACTTCTTCACAGCACCCCTGTGTTCGGGAGGGCCTCTTCCACTCCGGAGGCGTTCCCAACTCCTGCTCTACCCTGCCGGCACGAGACTTCTGGCGTGCACTCGCAAGTGCGTGTCTAACTGCTCAAACTCCGTAGGTTCGAGACTTCCCTGCGAAGAGACATGACAAGAACGACTTCTTGCCGATGGGTTAGCAACTGGTTACTGAATTCAGAACAGGTATTCACTTAGCTTCCCTCAGACGATTTGCCAGCCGCTCGTTGAACGCACCGAGGATACCTAGTCCCTCTAACGACGATCAAAGTGTCTGACCTCAGCCCCTTGACACTCTCACACGCAGCTTGCAAGAGAAAGAACCAAGAGACACTTAGCACCTTCTACTTTTCGTCGATGCACAAAGCCCACTTAGACTACTTAGACCACTCAAACCATTCAGACGCACAAAGGCAATAAGATATGTCGTCCCTAGTCTGATTATAATGGAGAAGGAGGTACACAGGATGTCCAGGCAATCTTCGAGATTTGTTGCCAAAACTAGCAGCCAGGTCTCAGCAATGGTCTGCTTAACGGTTCGCTGTACCACAGAAGGAAAGTCCCCAAGGGTAACTATCCTCAAATAAACTATTGTTATCCGAAACAAATTAATTGTTTCCAAGTCTTATAAACAAATCATCCTAAAGATGTTCTCCTCTGGTCGATAATTGAGATAAGATCATAAACAAACTTATCTGATATATGATTTTATCCTATTACAACGTAGGACTGCTGCAGAATAAAATATTTTGTTTCCAAGTTTATACTTGGTAACCCAATCTCTCAATATTTAGTTTCCTAAATGTATAAAATGAGATCAGACAACCATATTAACTGAATTTGGGCACTCAGACGAATAATCTAAGATAACCCCAAATAAAACGTGGGTATTGAAAATTTGTTTCCACATTTTCAATATGTATACATAATGTCACAGCAACAACTTACTGTAACGCTGCAACATATAACAGTTACTATCTGTGGTTCAGTAACACATTACTCAAGCTCATAGGGATAAGCACGCAACTCGTGAAACATTACTTCTGACCATCAGTAACACGTTGCTTAAGTTCATCATCAAAACCAGGTTAACAGTCTTTATTTGTTTTATAAACTCCGTCGAATGAATGGCACATTCCGACCAATTTCTTATTCGATCGAACTCATGACTCCAAACATTCAATCGAAGCACATTTAAGATCATTAGATATGATCATCGGGAATATTCATTAATTTAATGAGGCCGTTAAGATTCTCCGGGAACTGTTGAGATTTCCAGGAGACTGTTGGGATTCCCTACGATCCATGTAGCTTAATTTTTCTGCCTATAAATAGCAAATTTGTAGGACCACAAGTTCACAATACTCGCAAACAATCCCAACTATAATGTCTCGCCGAGGAGCTTTCTTCCCTACTTTTCAGATTTTCCTCTAAACACAGAGCCTAGGTTCTCAAACTTAAACCCTGTGAAAGCCTAAGTCCTCAACCTTAGGTAGAGGGTTCACTTCCATCGCTCGGCACCATGGCTCAAGTATCAAACTGAGCCAAGCGACATAAAATTTGCCCAGGGTGCAAACGTCGCTTCACGGTGTCGGGCCATGGTTCCTTCCTGGCCTCCTCGAATGTCTTTTCTAAATATTGCTTGCTGTTACAGCCACAATACTAATGGGCTTTCGAGGTAGGTCTGGAGCAAACGAAGCAGGGGAGATTGATGACATTGATGGCAAGCCTAGCCGCGGATGCTCTCCAAATAAGGAGGAGCCGGAGATGTGCCCCCAGCGACCACGACTATCAATCTTAGTGTTGACAATAGTGCTTGCGACAATCGAAGATCAACATGCCTAGTGTCGAAGGAATATGTAGTTTTACTTAATATGCATCTATCCACTTGTAATTGTAGTATTTCATAGTGAATCGATTATGTGTATTGACTAAGTCTCTTCTGAAACATCGATTATCCCTATTAATTGTGACCATAACTTAGGACATCGATGCTGAATTTCTTTGGAATGTATATCCAATAACGTTGGTCGATGGAGCTTTAAATGTTTGCCATTAACCTTTAAAGGGTGAGGTTCACCATTTAAGCATAACAAAAGGTAAGCATTTTTTGAATACACTTCATCGACCTTAAAAGGACCCTCCCAAGTAGGAGACCATTTTCCTAGGAAATAATCTCTCTTCCCAATCGGAAGGATCATTTTACCAACCAAGTCTCCTTTCTTAAAGGATTTTAATACGACTTTCTTATTATAACTTCAAACAACCCTTTCTTTTTTTACCTGAATTTGATTCAGAGCTTGAAAGTGTATCGCCTCTAAGTTTTCTAATTCGAGGTGCATCGATTCTTGATAATCGACAGGGCGATCGTCTTGATGGGCCAAAAATCGCAACGATTTATATCGAACTTCAATGGATAGTATAGCGTCATGTACGTAGACTAAGCTGTATGGAGTTTGGCCGATGCTTTCTCGTCTAGTAACGCGTAAGGCCCAAAGTACATCTAGCAACAAAGTATGCCAAGATCGAGGGTTGTCGTCGATCATCTTCTGAATGGCGTTTTTGATGATCTTATTAGTAGATTCGGCTTGTCCATTCGACTGAGCTTAGTAAGGAGATGAATTTGTTAACACAAATCCAAACTCAGACGCAAACTCTTTAATCATGGTACTGTTGAAAACAATAGCATTATCGACCACTACGTTCTGGGAAATGCCGAATCTATATATAATGTCGGATCGAAGAAAATCGATTACCTCGCTCTGGGTAATATTCTTATAAGCCTTTGCTTTAACCCACTTAGTAAAATAGTCTGTAGCTACAAGGATATAAGAATCTCCGTTACTCGAGATTGGTCTTATTTCTCTAATAATATCCATAGCCCACGATCGAAATGGCCAAGGTTTAATCATTGAATGTAAATGAGTTGCTAATGCATGTGAAATCGGTCCATGCTTTTGACATTTTTCGCATCCTTTAGCCATATTGACACAATCTTTCATCATCGAAGGCCAAAAGAAGCCATGTCTCTTGATCGACCAACACATATTAGGTCCAGCTTGATGAAGACCACAAAGACCTTGGGTCCAGCTTGATCAACACATCTTAAAAGGACACCATCAATCTGTTTTCGATACAATACATCGTCGATTATAGTATTGAATCTTGCCGACAACTTTACTTGGCGGGTTGCCCCCTTCCCAGGATTGGAAAAGAATTCCGTGAATGGTTTTCTCCAATCAGTTGTCGATCAGAAAATATTAATGGTATTCACATGTATAATATCGTTGTTCAACACAGAAGGTATTGTTTGTACTTGTGCTTTGATTTCTTACATCAATCGACGGCTTATTTTAAAACCGGAGGCATGTTGTGCCAATTCATTTGCTACAAAATTGTCTTCCCTAAGGATGTGTTCAAAATGAACTTCTTTAAAGAAAGAAGACAACTCGTGGACTTTGTCCAGGTATCTCTGGTGATGATCGAAGGTACACATACTCGATCCTTTGACATGATGTATGACAAGTTGTGAATCCCCCGCGAACTACCGCATAGGACACGTGAAGGTCGATCAAGGTTCGCAGAGCAATTATTAGAGTCTTATATTCGACGCAATTATTTGTTAACATTTCGTCGATTCTATAAGCTAATTTTTGTTTTACTTTCAAAGGAGATAAAATATAAATTTCTACCCCAACCCCTTCGTTGGACACAGATCCATCAAACCAAACTTCCCAAAATTCCATTGGATATTGAGAAGTGATTAATTTTGAATCTGTATATTGGGCTAAGAAGTCAGCTAATACCTGCCCTTTGATCGACGCCTGTGGCCGATATTGAAGATCAAAAGGGGAATAAATGAAGCTCCATTTACTAAGCCTACCGGATAACATAGGACTATCGAACAACATTCTTAACGCAGGAGTATTCGATACTACATATACTGTGTTACTCTCAATATAGTGTCGAATTTTCATGACAGCGTAATACAACGAAAGGCACAGCTTCTCATTATTAGTATAACTATGTTCGATGGGAGTAAGATTCCGAGATAAGTAACAAATGACTCTTTCTTTACGTTGGTTATCTTCTTGTACCAACATCGATCCAAGCACCTTATCACCTGCGGCAATATACAACGAAAAAGGTTGACCTTGCCTTTGAGGGTTCAAGACCAGTGGATTGATAAGGTACTTTTTAATAGCTTCAAAAGATTCCTGATGACTAACAGTCTATTCGAAACTACTTTCTCCTTTCAACAAGTTAGAAAATGTCGTCGTTCGACCAGCTAAATTACCTATAAATCGTCTTAGGTAATTGACTCTTCCTAAGAAAGCCTGAAGCTGCTTTTTAGTCGCTGAAAGAGGTAGATCTTGAATAGCTTTAATTTTGCCCGGATCAATCTCTATACCTCGATGATGAACTAAAAATCCAAAAAAGTAACCAGCGCGAACGCCGAAGGCATACTTCATGGGATTCGGCTTCAAATTGTGCTTTTTCATTTGAAGAAAAGCTTTTCAAAGATTGTCAATATGACAATGGTCCGCCAACAACAATATCATCGATATAAACCTTAACTGACGACCCGATTAATGGGTTAAAGATAAGATTCATTGCCCTTTGATAGGTTGCCCAGTATTCTTTAAACTAAAATGCATAACGACCCATTTAAAAATTCCAAAAGGACAACGAAAAGCTGTTTTGTGTGTATCATTCTCAGCGATGAAGATTTGGTTATATCCAGAATAATCATCTATAAAGGACATAATTTTATGTCTAGATGTCTTATCGATGTGTTCGTCCGCTATTGGCATCGAATATTCATCTTTTGGAGTTTCTTTATTAAGATCTCTAAAATCGATACAAACTTGAATTTTTCCATTCTTTTTTTTACAAGAACAATAGAAGAAATCCATTATGTGTATCGAGATATCCTTATGTATCAAGTGTCGAATAATTTCTTTACTTCGTCAAAGACTTGTTGTTTATATTCACTTGGCAAACGACGTGGAGCTTGTTTTACTGGTTTGAAGTCTGGCTTAGTAGGTAAAGTGTGTTCGACCAATCGTCGACCTAAGCCAGGCATTTCTGTATAATCCCATGCAAAGCAATCTTTGAACTCCTTCAAAAGGGTCAGGATCGATTGGAAGAGATCTTTGTCAATCGAACCACTTATAAAGGTAGGTCGCTAGATTTCATCGTCGCTCAAATTTACAGTTATGAGAGGATCTCGAGGCGTCATTAAAGTGCATCGATCTTCAGGAGATTCAGCTATAGATTTATCACAAAACGTTGTTTTATTCATAGTAGGATGACATACAACACTAGTCGAATCTACACACACTTTCAAACCAAGATTCGACCCATCCTCTTCAGCACGCTGGATGGGACTATCTACGTCCAGCGAACTGGTTTCAAGACACATTCGTAGTCGCTCTAAGACATCAGCGACTACAGGTCTAGTTAGCCTATACATTCGTAATCGCTCTACGACATTAGCGACTACGTCTTCCTGATCATTTTCAAGCATTCTTCCTCCCGGAGGAGTCTCCCGAGCTCCAAGTCCGGGCTACTACAATCGGCATCCTTCTCTCCATTTTCAATGTGAAGATTTACTCATCCGTCGACATATTCGACATTTTTCTCTTCAGCAATAGGGAGCAATCCAAGAGCTTCTTTAATAGAGCAAAGGATTCCAACAAGCTCTGCCTCCTTTTTTGCTTTAGCCTCAGCTTCGACGGCTAGAGGTACCTCATCAGAGTCCCAACCAAACAGAGCATCGACTATAGGATGTGGAGGACCCCCATATTTGACCAAGTATTCGAACTTTCCTGTCGATTCTCCCAGGGGTCCGACATTTGGATCTCCAAGAGAATACATCTTCTTCAAGCTCATGTCATCGACAACACCAATAATATTTCATGTATAAATTTCGATAGGGGTAAAACAAGTATTGATGGACAAATCAGCTTTAACAACATCAACTTCAGAATCTAGCCAAAGCATAAGTTCCCGATGAAGAGTTGAAGGGATCACTGTCGCCTTATCCAGCCAATCTCGACCCAAGAGAGCGGTAAAGGTAGTATCAACATCTACTATAAAGAAAGCAGTATTGATCGTGGACCTTCCAACTATCAATTTGAGTGGGAATATTCCCACACACTTCGACATAAGGCCATTGAAACCCGTTATGCCAATATCGGTGTTGGTAACGTCAGCCTTGTCGTATCCTAAGTATTTGAGAGTACGTAAAGGCATTAGGTTGACTGTTGCGCCATTAACAACCAAAACTTTCTTCAGTACAATCCCATTAAATTCTGCTTCTATGTAAAAACAATGCATCTGAGACTGCATCGAAGGAGTAGGCTTAATAAACCAATTTACTGGAAAACCTATAGGATATCAAACTACCCGAGGACTCGAAGTGTTAAGAATACCTGGGATAGGTTTATCGATTGTAGGTCCCGCAAACTCTGTGGGTAACATGATGACATTACACTCCACAGGGCTGTCAGGAGCATCGAACCTGACCGGATTGTAATCCGAGTCGTCGAAGGTATCTTCACAATCATCGTCCTCGGCTGTCTTTCCCTAATCATTAGGGAGGTCATCATGGGGAACAAAATCATCGATCCTAAACAAGTCGTCATGGTCGATTTTCTCCCCTTCAACCATTGCAGGGTCAACGGATTTGTGTCGTTTCTCTTCTGCTCTCCTTTGACGTCTTTCCTTCCTTTTCCTACTGCTCTTAGACATGGGTGGAGATCATCGGTTATTCACCTGCCTCCACTCATCGTCATCAGAATGGGAAAAATCAAGTCGACGTCGACAGGACTGATGATACTCGGGATATACCTGGACATGTTGTCCTTCCTGGGGATCGTAACCTTGAACTTGCCTTACATTTTCTTTGCCAACAAAAACAGGCATGCAAATTAATGAGTTTGTTTCGATCATACCTTAGAGTGGATTGTCGACCAGAATGATGTCAAATTTGTTTGCCGAAGACATGACGATCAGCTTCTGTAAGTAATTGTAAGAGCACAGGTAGCATAGCTGAGAGATTAGTATCTTGTGCTTCAGAATAAGGCTGCATCGATTGCAAGTATCAGCTTTCTGGAGAAATTGTGCAATGTGAGGTCCATCTTTAAGAGCTTGTTCATCGAGATGAGGTAAGGGTCAAAGGCAATCCTTAACATTGCCTCTCTTGACAACTTCCTTAGACAAGTCACTTGACTTAGCGGAGGAATCCACATTGCTGTTGATAGACAGTAGGGTAATCTGGGTATCGAGGTGACGAAGTGTTGCTATCGCTTTCTGAATGACATGTCCTTTGTCAGGAAAGACCTTATAAGCATCAGGGGCAGACCCTCTTCCTTTGGGGTTCCGATTAAACGCCCTCGAAGGCTCCTTACGAGAAATCCTTATTGCAGCCCTCTCGACAGGAGTCAGATCGAATCAATCCTCCGTCTAGTGAGATTGGAGAAACTTCTTAAAAGTGAAACACTTGCCAGTGGTATGGGTTTCGTCCACGTGCCACCAACAGACCTCATTCTTCAGCTTTGATGCAACTACAGGGCAAGAAACGACTCCATTGTCGAGAAGCCACTTGAACAGCTTGTTGACCACGAAGGTTTCTCCAGAAACAGTAGATCCCTGAAAAGAATGTCGAACAATGTCAACCATGTTAATGTCAAATGTATGAACTTCACAATCAGCAAATGACTTTTGATCGACGGAAAGTGACTTTTCAGACTCTTTGAAACACAAAATTTTTGCCTCGATGAGATCCGGAATAAGATTTTTAAAAGTTAAACAGTCACGCGTGGCGTGGTTAAAATACCCATGCCATTTGCAATAACTTTTCTTCTTTTCCCTGTCTGTCTGAAGAAGTCGATGACCAGGCTTCATCTTGATTCGATCCCGCTTATGGAGCCAGTTCAAGATTTCATCAACTTTCTCAATATCGAAGGAGTATTTTCGCTCCTCATTTGACTTCTGAGACGCCTTAGCTTTGAAGTTTTTCTTCGACAATGGGTCGCAAATAGTAGCTTCGCCTTTGACAAATCAGCCATATGGACTTCAACAAGCGTAGGCTCAATCTGATATGTCATACGTTCCCTCGATTCTTCCCTGAGTAGATTTTCATACTTAGTGGCTCATATGAAAGTTCATATAGATCTCTGAACTTTTCCCCTTGAATTTTCTTTCGGATACGAATATCGAGAGCATCCTGGGCCACGTTAACCAACTCATCTTCGCTGATTGATGTCTTGCATCTGAGTTGAGCCTTTCGGAATCGCTGTAGGAAACTCGCTGCAAGTTCTCTAGGCTGTTATCGCATCTTAGTCAACTCAACCAAAGAAATGGTCGAATCGAGAATAGCGAAGGCCTGAATGAACTGTGCTTCCATGTCCTGCCAATTCTGCACTGAGTTAGGCGGGAGATGGATGTACCAAGTGAACTCTGGTCCAGTAAGCGAATTGGGGAAAATTCAAAGCTTCTAATGATCATTGTTCGATGCTTCACCCGTTTGATAAGTGAATCTAGCTATATACTCCATTGGTGTCATTTTATCTTCACCAGAGAAGTGGTGAAATCGGGGATCTTGTAACCCCTTGGATAAGAATTATCCATATCGATAAACTTAGGGTAAGGTGTCTTGTAAAGGCTAACCTCTTCTCGACGCACCTCTCCCGGGACCATTTGCTCAACTATTCGAGCGATTACATCTCTATAATCAACGAGGTCGATAGGCCTCAGCGGGACTCTAGGAACTTCCCTTTCTAAAGGATTCCTTTCGGCTTCCGTGTCGACGGCAGGTACGTCTCTAGGAACATCACTGAAAAGGTTTCTCCTTGGGAGTTGACCTTTTACAGGTGGTCTACGGACGGGTTATTGACAGTAGATCGCGTATAATGGCTTTCCCTTCGACGATGACGAGGTGCTTATGCCTGTGATCGATAGGGATCCTGCATATCATCGTCAAGATCGATGAACTCATTATAGCGATTCAATCGATCGGACGTGGTAAAATCGCCTCTATCATCAGGGACAAAACGCAACCTACTAGGTTCAGTCCGTCGATAGTCCTGACTTAAATAGACAGGATCGTGGGTGGCCGTATGATCGAAACTTACCATGTGCTTCCGCTCTCGAATAGCAGCCCCTTTAGCAGTAGTATCAGGGGAATGTTCAGTATCGAACCTGACGGTCAATCCCTGGAGTTGCTTTTGTAACTCCACAAAATTCTCCTGAGTCTTGGCCTGCACTTGAAGAAATACGTCCAAAGAGATTGTATCCGACACGTTTGGCAAGACGTTTGACACAGGGGATGCCCCTCGCTCCTGCGTCTGGACATTTTGTTGTCCAGTGTTCTGGGAATTTTGTTGCCCATTTCGACGGCTCTGGCCATTATTACCAGTTTGGCCTTGCCCAGAATTAGTATCTGAATCACCACGAGTATCAGCCATTCTGTTAGCCGCACTTCGAGTTGTTGGCATTCCGTGTAGTCACAGAAACTCAATTTCGCCTCCCACTGTGGTCGCCAAAAACGTGTTCGCGTGCGAAACACGTTGCAATATATCGAGGACTCAAAGTGTTGAAAGAAAAATATGGTCGCCAATAAAAGTAAAAGAAGAACTAATAAAGATTCACTAAGTGTAAAAGAAAAGATTTACAACTATCGTACAACAACACTTGAAACGATTACGAACGGATAAGTTGATAATCGAGCAGCCCTTCGGGGTCATAGAATGATTGTCGTGTGCTTACAATTGATCAGGGCTGACTTATTTATAGATACTAACTAGTAACTGTCAACCGACCCATATTTAACACGTGCTAATTGTCCTAAAACTAACTACTACTTATCTACTAAGACAATTCTGTCATCGATACTTCACGAGCGATGGCTTCGAGCGTCGATCCTTCGATCGATACCTCAATCCTTCGATACTTCGATCCTTCGACCCTTGCCCTAGCACAACGGTCGAAGGTCTTGCAAAAGGCGTCGATCCTGGACTCCATCAAAGCCTATTGGAAAAGCCCAAAATGTCGTTTGTCATGTAAACAATCTGTCGGTGCTCTTTGGATGGTGGGGGATGTTTTGCAATAGAAATTCTGGGTTACAGATCTCGGTACCATTTGTGGATCGACGGTCCAGAATGCAGGCCCAAACTACATGAGGCCCAGAAAGGAGGTAGCCGTGGAAACACACTAGGCGAAGCGGTTACCAAGCGACGGCGACGGAGCAATCATGTGACAATGGTTAACAAGATGATCAAGCGGCAGTCAACTGAACGAGCGAGGAAACTCTGCAGCGAAGGCTAGTGGACGATACGACCGATTAGTGGCTGCCATGGGAAGATTTCAGACAATTTCAAGACATGGAAGGAAATTGTTGCCAAAGCTGCTTAACTGGAAAGGAGATATTCCATGAAAATAGGCAACAACGGCTCGCAATATATATGCAATATTTCATTTCGGTATATACGTAGGTCTAGCATAGTATAAATAGTCGTCCTTAGGTATTGTATAAGATACCTCTCTATAGACGGACTTATAGTCTTTTTATCTTCAAGCATTCAGGCGTTCAAGTATCCTGACGCTCTTGCGATCTTGTGCTCTTGCAATCTTGTTCCGTCCGAAGGCATCGTCGATGGCATCCATATGTGCTTACGCTTAAGGGTGTCGTTTCGCTGTCTTCTCCTCTCTTTCTTCATTCATACGGCAACCACACATTTCAACGAACCTCCGAGTACCAGTTGCTCATAGTGACAAAGATTTTCGACGTGTTTAGATCCGACTTGTCCACCAGTCACTTTCAGAGCGAACAGGGGGCTTGAACAAGGGTATTGCACATACTCGTCCTCTTCGATTGATCATTCTACAAGATTGACTTGTATTTACATATTACATGAGAACGCCAATTCAAATACTATTAGGTATGGTTTATGAAAAATGTAAGCTCTTTCTTGTGTTGGTGGTGTTCGTAGATCTCTGGAATATTTTGCGGATTCGGTTTTTTTATATCATGAATGTGGAACCATCCAATTAAAAAATAACATTAAAAGGAATTGTTCGACCAAAAATCACACTAAGAATACTTGACCATGAACGTTATCCTCGTGGTTCGTAAAATGATCGACACTCAACTTTCTCGGTGAAAACTCACGAAAAAAGCTAAAACTATGCTAAAGGAGGTTGTAAGGCGCCTTGAGTAGAGATGATATTTACATGACAGAAAATATTGGGCATAATTTAACTATGGACCGTATAGAAACTCATTATGCCAGCCCATTGAGATAAACAAAAGACTCGTACTAAGTCTACGACGAGTAAGTCTATGAGAAGTAAAGACTGCTAAGTTTGTGAAGGGTCAAACTAACTGAGATCGCTCAAATGACGCCCGAGTCTACCAGGGTCAAATCGGTTCCGAGATTCTAGGGGGTTAGTTAAGAAGACCACAACTTGATCAGATGGAGAAAATCTGGGACATGGTGCACAATCTAATCACGTCAAATTCAATATAAAAGGAAAAGATTCTCTAAAACAAACACACAATCATCGCCAAAAAGTGCATTGATTGTTGACAGCTCTCAGTTCTCAGCCTTCCAAAGTCCAGTTCGCAGCCTTCGTCCAAACCAGGGTGAGCTCGTAGGGCCCTTGGTTTCCATTCCGCCGCCAAGGTGAGCTTGTAGGGCCCTTGGTTTCCCAAATCCGCCTTCATTCCACCGCCAGGGTGAGCTCGTAGGGCCCTTGGTGTAAGAAAAATCAATCCAATCCAGGATCACCGCAATCGAATTTAGGACACGAAAAAGTGCGGAAACATACCTATGATTAACATACCTCCATAAAATCATATTATTAGGCCTTTAGACTCCGTCATCATCTCGATCCCAATTGTCGGATCATTGCATGAAGAGATCTGCGAAAAACAATACGAGGACGGTGATCAGGGTCTTCCTCTCCCTGACTTGCCGACGGCCGATGGAGCACCTATTAGAGTTGGGGCCAGTGGGAGAGGGGACCTAGCACCTGTTAAAATAAGGTGAGACGGGCCCTTCCATCACGGGCTTACGTCAACACACCGGGCCTACACCGAATGCCGTCCAGCCCACATCTATCACACTAACTGAGATGTCGCAAAAGCTCAAATAAGAGATCACCTAAATGAACGAGCTATCATGCATTGTCTCGTATATCGTAATACAGCCTATTTTATAAAAATTGAAATCGATAATTGATTATAGCCCAATAAGAATTTTATAAAAAATAAAAAATAAAATAATAAAGGTTAAAATAAAATTCTAACATTCTCCCACTTGGGCTATGATCGATTACAAAGCTTTAAAATAAACATTTTACTTTTGAAAATGACTCTTAGGCTGTATACAACAATGGCCATAACAAAAACACAATATACGAGACAACATCTCAAAACAACCTCGACCATCAATGCTACTAACACTGAACCATAGCCGTTGTCATACCATTTAACGGTGTTGAACAACCATGATCACAAGCGCTAGAAACACTAACGTCAATAGGTTAATGTGGTGGTGTAGCCGAAAATAACATCCCTGAATGTGATCTGAATGATGTTATTTTTGGTCGGTCCTCATCTTTCTGTAACCTTATGCCCATAATGAGCCAGAAAGACAATAGAGCATAACCGCTCTGTAGAATGTCTCATAAACCTTAATGCGCGCAAACTGCATTGTGCTTTATAAGAGACAAACTATATTGACAAAACCGTCATACTCAAGACCAAGCACAAAGTCTTAATATTTTCTTTAAAAAAAAATTAAATAACTCTGTAACCTTTACATTTATCTGAAGTCGGAGTGCACAATCCGTAACCTTTATACTTCAGAGAAATCAGAGTACACATCTGTAACATTAATGCTTCAGAAAAGCCAGATGAAATCATCTACCTCCGTAACCTTAATATTTCACAAAGTCAGAGAAAACCATCTCTGTAACCTAAATACTTAGTGAAACCCAAGTAGTCACCCGTAACCCGGATGCAACCAAATATATCCGTCATCTTTATATTGAACCAAGGTCAGAGAATACCCTCTGTAACCTGTATACCTCGGTGAAACCAGGGTAATCATCCGTAAACTTTACGCCTCAAAGAAGCCGGATGAAATAAACCGAGCACTATTGCTCTATATGTCTCAACATAAGTATCTCGAGAAAACATTTATGGTGTCATACAAGACGTATAAACTTGACATAACCGTCATGCTCAAGATAGACACCAGATCTTAAGACTTTTAACAATGTGCACATAATAAATCAGATAATCAACGATCATCAAATCTGATATTCCACATGTACAAAGCATGTTCCAAATACGACAGTTAAATAATCATGTCTATCAAACAAGACATGGATATAAGGCTCCCACTAACCAAGCAAATCAAAATACATTCCACGTATAATAACAATAAGGGCTCGCTAGGCCCCACGTGGTATTCTTCTTGGATAGAAATGGAACAATACTCACAGAAAATCTTTATATGCCATTATTTTCTAATTACAGTATCAAGGATTTATAAAACTTTCACCGAAAACCCTTAAACTTGTTTCTTGCATATTTTCAAATAAGCTCCCACAAATCTAATCAACTTTAGAAACAAACTTTCATAATCGATCTCACATATGCAATTAAATCAAGGACTCCCACAAGTTTATTGTGACACATACTTAAATCTCCAGATCTTTGGCTAAGTTACTATTAAGCAATACTTCATTATTTATAACTAAGCAGCCAAAGTCATCTGGCTATAATCACAAATCATATGTATTCACACCTGTATCATCATGTGAAATCTCCTATACCGGGATACTTATCAAACCTTTTCCTCCCAACTCGACAATCGAGTTGAATACTAGAAAAATAAATGATGTAAACCCATAATTAATTTAATATATCATCACACAAGCAGATTTCACGGATCTCAACGAGCGAGTCGCTTTGGCAACCAAGCGCCCGTATCATCATGTGAAATCTTCCAATTCCAGGATGCTCGTAAAACCTTGTTTAGCCCACAAGCAAACAAAGTGACATTCTCAAGAAGTTCACGTTGATACGTAAGTGCTCATTAAGATTTACCCTCTTATATAAGTCAATTTAAGACCTCTAAATATTTATCATTTTAAGCAAATCAAAAAAGACTTTATACATGAACCAGTGAGCAACCGATAGTATAAGGACTATCAAATAGAGACCAACCCAATGATCTCCACAGAAATACTCGAAATGCACCAAATGTAAGAACCAGACACCTTTGGGCAGAAAGGTACCCACACCAGTACACCAAAATCTCTAAACATACCCTCAACAAGATTTAGAAAATCTCACCTGTCACTCTAAGCGAGCCACTTTGGCAGCCAAACACTCAAAGCACAAATATGAGACTTCTCACTTGTTGAGAACACGTGCGATTGCAAGAAAACTTCAGCTGTCACTCTGACTGAGCCACTTTGGCAACCAAACAACCAGAGCACAAATCTAAAGTAACTTACCAGGTTGCACGTGCCAATGAAGCACCTCGCCTGTCATTGCAAACGAGCCACTTTGGCAGCCAAACGCTTACAACACAAATACGAAGTAACTCCACTTGCTCACATAATTATGCATACAACTATCTTATGTATGTCAACTTAGACCAACGAGTCAAATAATGGTTCATAAGAGTCTAAAAGCGAATAATAACCATGGTTGATAAATTTATTTACTCTCTAAGTATTATATATCTTTTAAATACTTTTGGTGTAACCACACACCTTCTAAGAAAGTAATGTTTTAAAATACATGGAAAGAATAAACACGTCTCGACTCTATTAAACAATAGTTTTTAGCTCAAGGCAATTATAAGGATAAAATATAATTATATGGACAAAGTTATCTTGTTTAACTTATCATTTCACAAATGACATAGTAGACTTCACAGTATAATGACTAAGTCAATCCCAATGAATGTCTCGGCCTATGTTATCTTCGATAACCAAAATTTCATAATTGTCCTAAACCTAGAAATGGAAGTCAAGATTTCATTTCATATCATATAATTTTAAAATCAAAATCCATTTAGCAAGTAACCACTAATGCAGAAAAAACTAGTGATGCTGTAAGAATACTTGTTGTTACTCATATGCTCATCTTTTTTTATTTTTAATAATAAATCAACTAAGCACAATAATATAGCTACCTATCCCTTTATGCACATATATTCATATTAATAATTCCACGAGATGCTAGGACCATCGTAGTGCGTCCCCACTCACTCCTCCGAAACGCCTAGAAAACCGGAGCAGGTAACGACTGCGGGTGGCGTTTCCTCCCGCACTCCTCCGATATCTCAGTTGGGTATGTACCACAGTGCCAGTGGGATCAACCTTTCACTCATGCGAAAACAAATGGAAAATTGAGACCGGACATTTCTAAAAGTCATCATCCCCAAATGTTAAGCACCATCAGTGACCATCTTAGGCCCATTCTGTACCCCGTTCATACATGCTGACACACAACAAGGGATACGAATTAATTTTCCCAACACGCACGCGATAAACCCAAACTCAATCATACTGGAGAGGAAACATTTAATTCCGTAAAGATGGAAATCACAGCCGAGCAAGGCAGCAATACTCAATTTCTAACTTTCAATTTTTTATTTTTACGTAGGGCTAGAGGCTCAGCCAGTCAGTGGAACCATCGTAATCTCAAAGCATAGGCAGAAGAGTCAACCATCAGATTGATAAATCACAACTCTCACCCACGCTCATCATTTCAGGGAATTCTAGGATAAACTACAGTTCAACCGCAGAAGCAATCCATCAGAGAGTAGTAGAGAATAATAAATAAACAAAAATTGTCAAACTGACCAAGTACCAACAATTCACAAATCCCCAATTTCCAATTCATTACCTCAGAGCCCCATATCCACTTTCATCTTTGAAGTCACCGTGAAAATTAAACATAGGAGTGTAGCCAATCACAATAGTTAGAGTAACGATTCTCAATCTCAACGATGCATCCGTAACCCATGGGACACAACTCAGCAACCATCCAGGCAGGCACAGCAGTCCAAGCAATCAAACCATTATGTGTATGCAGAGGCGGAAGGCTGAAATTCCGCACAGAATGAACCACGACCACCCGTGGGCATCGCTCGTTTCCATTCGTGAATGGGCATATGGCAACCCCGACATAGCCACCACCATCATTTCCCCAAGATTCTAACCCAAGTCCTTCTCATGCTCAACCGCCCGGGACCAATCATCAATCAAGCAAATTCACAATCATGAAGGACAGCCACCGAGACAAAGGGCCACAGGTTGCCCAAATCATTGATGCATTCACAAAAATTCAAGGGATTAGAAATCACAATCACACGTGTAGACACCCATAATCTCATGGCTCGATGAAATAAAGGTCTTCGGGGAAAGGAAAGACTTGATGTTGCCGTCTTGCACAAGAACGGTTTACGGAATTCATGGACATTCCTCACTGGCCAACAACCAATAGATCTCTCGAGCATGATCACACTTCCTGTCCATTCTCCGCTGCTCGGGGTTTCGCCGACTACGCCAACAACCAGGGCGGAAACCCCTTTATCCTTCACTCCGATACGCCACCCACAGACAATCACATTTTCGAACCCATTCAGAATCATAGAGCACGCGACTGGCAAAGACGCGTTACCCAGTCGCACACAAGCCGGTTGTAAAAATTCAAACTTTTGGCATTCGGGGAACGGAGCCCGACTCATGAGAGTTTCTAAACGAGGAAAAAGGGAACTACTCCGTCCCCCCACGTTGTCGTTAGTGGTCGAAGGGCAAGGGTAGATGGAAAAGAATATTGGAGGAAATCAATGGGAAAAGGAAGGACGAGAAGGGTGCTTTGGGATTGGGGATGTCAGCTCGTGGGGATGATTAGGAATGAAGGAAAAGGCTGACATCCAAAGACTTGAACCACTGTGCGATAGAAAACCCCGAAAAGAATCACCCAAGGATAAATCAATTATTTTTAAGATCACTTCGAAATCCCAACAACCGAAACAGAAATTATATGACTCAACTTCCCTCGTTCCACAGTAAGACAAACATTCCCACGGTAACCACGATTAAGCATCAACAAGGCTTCAGGGTACAAAATCAAATCAAGGACGTCACAGAACATGGATCCAAGCAAACCCACGGGCAAGGTTCATGTTCGATCCTAAATCGATTTACGGACGCTCTGATACCACATGTAAGAAAAATCAATCCAATTCAGGATCACCGCAATCGAATTTAGGACACAAAAAAGTGCGGAAACATACCTATGATTAACATACCTCCATAAAATCAGATTACTAAGCCTTTAGACTCCGTCATCATCTCGATCCCAATTGTCGGATCATTGCATGAAGAGATCTGCGAAAAACAATACGAGGACGATGATCAGGGTCTTCCTCTCCCTGACTTGCCGACGGCCGATGGAGCACCTATTAGAGTTGGGGCCAGTGGGAGAGGGGACCTAGCACCTGTTAAAATAAGGTGAGACGGGCCCTTCCATCACGGGCTTACGTCAACACACCGGGCCTACACCGAATGCCGTCTAGCCCACATCTATCACACTAACTGAGATGTCGCAAAAGCTCAAATAAGAGATCACCTAAATGAACGAGCTATCATGCATTGTCTCGTATATCGTAATACAGCCTANAGAGGGGACCTAGCACCTGTTAAAATAAGGTGAGACGGGCCCTTCCATCACGGGCTTACGTCAACACACCGGGCCTACACCGAATGCCGTCCAGCCCACATCTATCACACTAACTGAGATGTCGCAAAAGCTCAAATAAGAGATCACCTAAATGAACGAGCTATCATGCATTGTCTCGTATATCGTAATACAGCCTATTTTATAAAAATTGAAATCGATAATTGATTATAGCCCAATAAGAATTTTATAAAAAATAAAAAATAAAATAATAAAGGTTAAAATAAAATTCTAACACTTGGTTCCCAGATTCACCTCTACCTTCGTCCACACCCCCGTTCACCGTACCGTCAGAGATCATATTCCACCACTCTAGTCCACAAGCTCACGGCGCCAGCAGTACGTCTACAACGTCTCCACCGTCCGCATAATCAATCTTTTTGCTTTTTATGGCTGTAAGCTTTTCCGTTCATTTGTAAAACATCATTTGACATCGTTTATTAATATAATTTATCTGTTTTTATTACTGGCGACCACATCCGAACCCCTGTGTTTGTGCCAAATATTTCCGGCGACGCGAACAGATGGGGAAGTGAAAGGATTTGAGCAGGAGATGTAAGACTTTACTCTTGAAGAGAGCGCGTGAAAATTCAAGTCTCAGTAAAAGGAGGGCTTACCCATTGCCCTTATTAGAGGAAGGGGTAGATAGAAGACGGCGAGAAATCAAAAGGGAGGTCTAAACGAAATAGATTATACTCACAAATGCCATATGAATAGCACGTAGCCGGATAACAAAAGTTACTTTGAGTTTAAAAAGATAAAGCCCGTAGTTGAGCTTTTTCTAAATTGAGAATCAAGTATTTATATTAATTAAAATCTCATGCACTTTCTAAAATTTCAGGGTCACAATGCAAATCGTGCTATGCTCCAGTTAACTCTCCATATCATGAAAAGATCTCTTTCTTTTGCGTCATGTTTGAACTTCACTTAACACTTATCTATACGACACGTGTTCTTCCATATCTCTCATCCGGGCCGGCCAGCATTTGAGCGAATGATCTGCGTTGTCCATCTGGTCTCGGACGAACTATTATTAGGTGACTGGCGTCAGTCAGGGTTTTAACCAGAATTTTCTTGTAATATTACGAAGAAAGAAATAAAATAGATCGCAGATGTGTGTGGTTGGGCAGTTCGTGAGCAATCTTACAATGTCCCCTAATATAATAATACACCCCTCACATCACTAGCCAAATCATTGGTCAACGAAACTTCAATTTTATTGGCGATCACGGTAGGTAGGAGTAGAATGGCATGAAAAGGCACTAAAATTATTGACGCTATTGGGTATGACCCCGCCAATTGAGTGGAGTCCGTAGGCACCTCCAGTGATTTTCAGAACATTGAAATCTAAGTGAATGAGGGGCTCTTACGAGAAAGATCCTCCAATACTTGATCGGAAATAATAAATGTTCATCTAACTTCTATTCGACAGATACTTCAAATCCTTGTGGAGGGATCCGAAAGGATGGAAAGAAAATTAGAAGTTGTCAATAAAACCTGTAAGGGTAATACAATCTCCCGATGAATAAGTCCCCCGAGAATGTCATTTTAAATCAAGATGTCTGTAAGCAGTGGTGAAGCTAGGATTTTTGTTAGGGGGACCAAAGCATTGTATTACGAATCTTGCTAGGCCAAATCGTCCGCCTATGCCTTTAGGGCAACCATGGTTAAAAGGAAAAAGAAAATTGGGCTTTCATTTTATTAGCATTGGCTTCAATTTTTCCTAGATCTCCCGTTCTTTTTCCTTCACGAGTTTACTCGAACCTATCGAAGAATGGTGATGACAAAGAGATCGGTGAACTAATGGAGGTGTCGGCTCCACAAAGACGCTTGAATGACTCTTTGAACGAAGCATCGATAGCTGAATCCAGATTAATACGATTTAGGACATCGTCTCTCCGATTGAGTACTCTAATGATCATTCCCGTCATTAGAGTGTTCGTCCTTAACCAAAGGTCATCATGTCTTCCCAAAAAAATAACTTTAAAGTACTGAAAATGACGACCCGACAATCGAGCGACGTTCATCTCAAAGGGGTAAGGGGAGAGCTTTTATTGTTATTTGTTATCGTTCTATTTGAAAGACGATGAATTCGACGTGCGACCATTTTTGGACTTGTCAAACGATCTTGAGGCATACAGTCCAACAATTAAATTGTTAATGATTTATTGTGATGGTTTTTAATTTTTCCTTATATTTCAAGTAACTGAATAAGAAACCACCTTGAAACAAAATGTGTGAGCTATTGAAAAACAGAGAGAGACTCACTTAAGTAAAAATGAAACGCTTTGCGAGAACCTTCGTTGAGAGACTTAAGAAAATAACTTTCTTGAACCAGAAATGGTTTATCGCTTTAGAAGATAAAAGATATATGTTTTTACTCAACGACTTATGTTTAACGAAAGGGGGACAAAATTTTAATTCTAAGTCCAGATCAAGAAGCCAATTTCTTAATTTGAGGATGGTGTTAGACACATGAAATTTCGGGTCCAAACTGACCAAGCAAAATTATCAAGCGACGCTGATCAAGCAAAACTTACCAAGCAAAGGACATCGAGCGAAGGTGTTTCGGAATTCAACTAAACGAGTTTTATGGATATCATTTGCAGACAAGTGGAGCAAGAAGATTCAGTCCGTTCAATTAAAAAACTTAGGATCAATTAAAGACGTGTGACGCGTAAAGAAATAAAGATGACTCCTCATGACCTTCCCCTCAATATTTCAGTAAGTAGTTATGATCTATGTCATAAATAGGACCTTTTCAGAACGGATTTAGAATACAACACATACAGGTACAGACACATACTTTGCATAGAATTTTAGACTTATGTACGCTTCTTTTTCGGCTACGTGATCATCAAATGACAATTGTAAGTTAGAATTATTTTTCATATCCATGTTGTTTTCTATTCATCTGTTCGTCTGACGAGGGCGAATGGTTTACTCGCTCTCCTTTGATTGAGACTTGGTTTAATCACGTGCTACCTTTGATATTAAAGGTCTTTACCTCCTTAAGAGGAAATTATCTCCCTCCCTGTGGATTCACGTAGAACATCGCGCCGCCATACAAACATGGTATATATAGGAGAAATATGAGGCACAAACTGAAAAGTGTTGCACCTCCTTGAAATGGGTGCATGTACTTCACACCTCCTACGGCGGTTGCTGAAGCTCGGAGTGAACTCGAAATAGGCCATGTACTTGGATCTACCAAATGATAAGAACGCGTATAAGGTTCAATCATAAACCTTTTTATCTTATTAAAGACAATCACAACCTCTTTTGACACGAATTTTTTTATTTTTACTTGAGTATTCATGAATAAATTCGGACTACAATTATATCTACGAACCACGAATCCAATTCTTTGGAAAAATAAACTCACCAGTATTTTTATGTTCGAACAGCCCCAACCCGTGTATTTAGGTGGAATCATGCACCGTCCACAGAGTACAACTTAAAAAAGGTTTTTTTTTTTAAGAAAAGAAAAAGAAAAGGAGAAACAAGAAGTTGAACAAATGAATAATGATTCGTCTTAGTGTGTGAAAATTCTGATATTAGACCACAAACAAGAAGCCCTTTCTCTTCAACATCATCATCGTCATCCGAAGTTTCGGAAGGGATCTCATCTGAAACACGTAAACATCGTTACGTGTCAAACGTATCCTCCCCCTATCCTCTCCTCTCCTCTCCTCTCCTCTCCCAGTTTCAAAGAACAAACGCATGGGTGTGTGTGTGCAACGTGGGAAATCTCTTAATTAACAAGACCCGAAATTCTTATCCATAACTGGTCCGTCGTTCCGACGAGATGGAAGGGAGAGAGGCAGAAAGAAGCGGGACATCCCTTCCCTCTGTCGCCTTCTCCAACAAAGACTACAAACAGACAGACGTGTGTATTATAAAAAAATTAATAATTAATTAGTATATAAAAGAGAGTGGAGCAACGGCGGTGCATTATATATGGATGGGATACTACCGTTCATCATGAATGTCACGACGTATAGCAAGCAAATGATATCGAATTAACGAGCGGACGAAACAAACATTATATGTCCCGATGGGGATAAAAAAAAAATTCATGAAAAGAAAAGAAAAAGAAAAGTGGGGGGAGGGCGGCATTTAGGCTGTCTCTTATACACATCTAGATGTGTATAAGAGAGAACATCTTTCCCCATCCCTTTCTCTCTTATTATATTTTGTTAATTTTGGCTGAGAATTGACGTGAGCAGTATGTCTGCCAAAGACGTGTACATGCCCAATGCCATCATCATGATGGACCAAATATTATCCAAATCAACAGTTCTTTCCAATCAAGGACTGTTCTTCTTCCCTTTCCTTCAGCTTTCTCTTTAGATAAGACAAGGGTAAGCAGCAAAATCCAAAATAGTTAAATAATGACGAAAGGAATATTATTATTACAAACAAACATATAATCATCGTGATAATATGAAGTAACCAAAAGAGAGAGCCGGCGGAACACCCCACCCACTCAAATTGATGTCTTTCTTTTTCCGTCTCACAACAAAGGGAAAGCGAACAATTTATATATATATTTTTAGTGAGTTTGGGGATGTCCCTCCAAAAGAAGTGGTGAGTTCCTTTTAATATTTCAACCGAATGAATGAAAAATAAAAAATAAAAATAGAAAAGAAATGTTTGTACGCCTGCCCTCCGCAGCATATAGAGAAAAAAGCATCCGACTCCTCAGTTGGAGAAATAATAATAATAATAATAGGATAAAAATAGGGAATGAGGGCAAAAAGAAGAAAAGAAAAGAACATGCAATTCCTACGTGTCACTCTCATCTCCTCATAACCAAATTTATCCATTTCCTAATCCCACACCCCCAAACAGAAAATAAAGAAATTTCGGTCACTACAATTTCCAAAATCGACATTCTAATTTATTGAAATTTGGTTGAATCTGGTCAAATCCAAACTTAATATGATTATAAGTAAGTTGTTATTGATTAATTAAATTTGCGTTGTGTCAAAACAAATGGGCCCACGTTGAGCATGACAAATATAGGGGGCCCATTTTTT
Organism: Melastoma sanguineum; assembly: GCA_029817735.1. Classification (NCBI taxonomy): domain Eukaryota; kingdom Viridiplantae; phylum Streptophyta; class Magnoliopsida; order Myrtales; family Melastomataceae; genus Melastoma; species Melastoma sanguineum. Next base: position 11,119 of record JARUPW010000019.1, on the reverse strand, counting down.
AGTTAAAGAAAGTGGATAAAAGAAAACCCAATTGAGGATGGTTTTTGATCCACACTCTCTCCCATCTCCAATACTTCTTCAATCACACTTCTTTCTTAATAGGAAAAACAGTAAAAAGAATACAGGGGCATCTATCTGACTCATCAGCCATAAGATCAACATAAAACATATATATATAGAGAAAACAAAAATGGATTCATATTATTATGTAGGGAGATGAGAAATGTTGTGTTTGGGAGGAAGGGAGGAATTAGGTAGGAAGTCTTAATCACCATCGACCAGGAAAGAAAATGGAAAAAAAAAAAGAAATAAACTACCTCTTGTGGATGGATGGGATCTTCACGAAAAATCATGCCGATTATAGAGGCATGTGCTCTCTGTTCTTTTTTTTTTACTATTTCATAAGATTTGCAAAGGAAGAGTAAGAATCGAGTTCAAAACGTTCGATTCCAACAATCATTGGGTTTTGTATTGATTCATAATGAAAGGAGGCGAAATGGTGCTAAAAAAAAAAAAAAAGTGAACTGGGGTTTGGGATCCTCAACAACATGCATTGATTGGTATTAAAAGTATATTTGAACACAAGGAAAAAGGGTGGGGGAGGGGAGTTTTGATTGTGATCAGGGTGTAGATCCAAAAGACAAAATGACCCTCCTCTTCTTACATTCTCTGAATCCTCTGTCCCATCTATAAATAAATGCTCCTCCACCTCTCCTCACTGAAACCAAATCCCCTCTGGACTAGACATCATCCTTTCACTAGAAATTCCAGGTTGGCAGCTTAGGAGTAGAAATACCATTTACTGTATCCTTTTTTTGAGTTGGGACTACCCCCCCAACTCATGGATTCAAGTCTCGGGAGATGGAAGCCTGTGGCCCTGATGGCCTCAGCTCTGGTCCTGTTCTTCCTGTTCTCGTGGTGGGCGGGTTCGGTTTCTGCCTCAGTCACGTACGACAGGAAGGCCATCATCATTGACGGGAGGAGGAGGATTCTTGTCTCCGGGTCTATCCATTACCCCAGGAGCACCCCAGATGTACAAATGCAGTCTAACCCAAAGCTTTTCTTGTGTTCTCGGCTTGGTTTGCATTTATGTTATGATGTCGGTGAGTTTTCGTTTTTTGGGATTCGTTGCAGATGTGGCCTGGTCTCATACAGAAGGCCAAGGAGGGAGGACTGGATGTCATTCAGACATATGTGTTCTGGAACGGGCACGAGCCTTCCCCTGGACAAGTACTTGCTCTCTGTTTTCCCCACTTCTTTGTCCGAATTCTCATAAGAATCGGTTAGTCTGGCTTCCCTTTACACGAACCATGTCTTCTCCTTCCAGTATTACTTCCAGGACAGGTACGACCTGGTGCATTTCGTCAAGCTTATCCAACAAGCTGGCCTGTACGTACATCTCAGGATCGGTCCCTACATCTGCGCCGAATGGAACTTCGGGTACTCGTACAAAATCCACCCCCATTCGCCTCCTTTCCCACATCTTCAATTACCTCCACCATCGAATTACCCAATTTCGTCCGTCTCAGGGGGTTCCCGGTGTGGCTCAAGTACATTCCGGGGATCGAATTCAGGACAGACAACCTGCCCTTTAAGGCAATGCTCTAAATCTCAAAGCCACTTCTCGTCTCTTCTCCATTTTTTCCCCCGAGAGAAAACTGAATGGGTTTTGTTATGTAACTGGGGGGGTAATGAAGAGGGCAATGCAAGGATTCACAGAGAAGATAGTGAGCATGATGAAGGGGGAGAGGCTGTTCGAGTCGCAGGGCGGCCCCATCATCCTCTCCCAGGTAAGAAGAAACAACAAGCAACTAACATACAAAGGGAGGAGAGGAGATGGAAATGTGTTTCATACATAGCCAACGGTGTTGTGTTATTGTTGTGGGGTTGCAGATAGAGAATGAGTTTGGGCCAATGGAGTGGGAGATTGGGGAAGCAGGTCGGGTGTTATTGTTGTGGGGTTGCAGATAGAGAATGAGTTTGGGCCAATGGAGTGGGAGATTGGGGAAGCAGGTCGGGCATACTCCAAGTGGGCAGCCAAAATGGCCGTGGGGCTCCGGACAGGGGTTCCCTGGGTCATGTGCAAGCAAGACGATGCCCCTGACCCCGTTGTAAGAAACAAAAACTATAAAAGAAACTTGAAGCTGATTTTAAGGTTTCTGGAAAATTAGTGTCGTTGTCTTGTTCATTTGGGGGAGGTTTTGAGCTACTTTTGTTTGCACCACCCTTTTACTAGGTTTCTTTTTGGGTCAACTCATCTTTTTCCAGTTGTCGTAGTTTAGGAAAGCATTTATCACAACATTTGGGTTATTTCCATTTCTTTTGAATATTTTTATTTTTTAAAAGGAGCGTTAATTTCATCATGGGTCTCGATCCTACCATCTGTAAGAAGAAGTTTGTTAGGAAAATGATTATCACGTGCGTTGTGCCTCCCAGTGGTCCCATATTCGTGACTCACACCAACCTTTTCTTATGTGGTGGCGAGGAATGGAAGAACAAATATCTATCATATTTTTATGTTTTGATACAACTATTATTTGTACATGACAGGCCGCGGAAAATTATGAGATTTTCATATGACCTTTTGATTTGACATAATATTTCTTGGTTACTACTGTTTTGGGAATTGGTTGGACAGATTAACACCTGCAACGGATTCTACTGCGAAGGTTTCCAGCCCAACAAGAACTACAAACCCAAGATGTGGACTGAGGCTTGGACTGGCTGGTGTGATCCTAGTTGAAGATCTCGAGGAATTAATGCCTCTTTCCTTTTTTTTTTAATCTTTTTCTGAGGTATGTTTGTTATTGTTTCATGGATCATTGCAGGTTCACCGAGTTCGGAGGCTCGTCGCCGTACAGGCCCGCCGAGGATCTAGCGTTCTCGGTCGCGAGGTTCATCCAGAACGGCGGCTCATTTGTGAACTATTACATGGTACCCGTTGAGAAAGGAATTCTTACCTTCTGGAAAGTTATGTCGGCTTCCTCTGCCTCATATGCCCCCCTCCCTTTTCAACGATCTGTTTGTTTTTTGTGTTTTTCCAACTGGCTGATGCAGTATCATGGGGGGACCAACTTCGGTAGGACAGCCAGTCCGTTCATTGCCACCAGCTATGACTATGACGCTCCTATCGATGAATATGGTATGCACCACGTAATGAACTTGAGAGCTTGTGAGTTGACGATCGTTCGTGTTATGATAGTATCTCCCCTCCTCCCTGATTCTACTTCTCAGGACTAGTCAGGGAACCCAAGTGGAGTCACCTGCGAGATCTGCATCGGGCCATCAAGCAATGCGAGCCAGCATTAATATCTGCAGATCCTGCAGTTACCACGCTCGGCAGGAATCAAGAGGTATTATTTCCCTTCTGCTATTCATGGACAACGAAACAATAGCCCGCAGACTAAAGGGTCGACATCCTTACGTGCAGGCTCACGTTTTCAAGTCTACGACGGGGACTTGTGCCGCGTTCCTGGCGAATTACGACACGAGGTACTCCGTGAGAGTCAACTTCAGAAACAGGCAATATGACTTGCCTCCTTGGTCTATAAGCATCCTTCCCGACTGCAAAACCGAGGTTTTCAACACTGCAGAGGTACAAAGAAGCTGCAATCTATGCACGGCGTTTTATTCCACACGTCAAAGGGCTGACATCTGGGAATCTTCTGCAGCCTGCTTCAACAGGTTTTCGAGCACAAATGATTCCTGTCGGCGGTGCACTGCCATGGCAATCCTACAATGAAGAAACCGCATCTGCTTTCGGTGACGATACAACCACTCAGGATGGGTTAGTTGAGCAGATTAGCGCCACGAGAGACACCTCGGACTATTTGTGGTACTTAACAGAGTAAGCATCCACGACTCATCTTCTTCACAGTACCTAATTTCAGTGCGATTGACTTTTCAGTTTACTAATCTTGTTTCTATATTCTCCTCAATTCAGCATCACGATAAGCCCCAACGAAGCATTCCTGAAGACGGGACAATATCCGGTTCTCAGCATATGGTCGGCAGGACACGCTCTGCATGTCTTCCTCAATGGCGAACGAATAGGTAGCAAGCCTAAACTTCAAGTACAGGAGCAAAACTACGTTATCTCCTGAGGTTACATCTAATACTTACCCGTTTAATTATCCTGCAGGGTATGCGTATGGAGCACTCTCAAGCCCGAAATTATCTTTCAGCAGTCAACTGAAGCTGAGGGCCGGGATAAACAAACTGTCGTTACTAAGCGTTGCGGTCGGACTTCCTGTGAGTAACAAGTAACTGCCAGTCCGTTTAAATTTTCTATTATTCCCATATTAAGACATTAACTTACATCACAAAATAAACTTCCAGAATGGTGGGGTGCATTTCGAGTGGTGGAATACAGGAATCCTTGGGCCAGTCACGCTGAAGGGTCTAAATTCCGGGACTTGGGACATGTCGAAATGGAAATGGTCTTACAAGGTTCGCGTCCCATAGATCTTGCGCCATTGAGATTTATCCGTTTGGTGCTAAAGAACTCTGCTCATCCCTACTGACAGGTTGGTCTCAAAGGTGAATCTCAGAGTCTGCACACGGTTACCGGGAGTTCTTCCGTTGAATGGATCCAAGGATCACTTCTGGCTCAGAAGCAGCCCCTGACATGGTACAAGGTAAAAAGAATTCACCTCAAGATCGTGAAACCACGCAATATATCTTCCAGTTCACAGAAGAATTGATTTACTCCCATTTTTCCCTTTGGTAGTCGACTTTTAACGCACCATCAGGGATTGATCCACTGGCTTTAGACATGGGCAGCATGGGTAAAGGTCAGATATGGATAAATGGCCACAGCATAGGAAGGCACTGGCCTGCATATTTGGCGCGGGGTAGTTGCAACAGCTGCAGCTATGCAGGGCTCTTGAATGAGAACAAGTGCCGAAGCAACTGTGGACAGCCTTCTCAGAGATGGTAAGGAAAATAAATCCAACTGTCTCTTCAAACAATGTTGTTGCTTCGATGGCATGTAGTTGACATGACAGAACCTCATGTGTTAGGTACCATGTTCCACGAGCTTGGCTAAGTCCCTCAGGAAATGTATTGATAGTGTTTGAAGAATGGGGCGGGGATCCAACCAAAATCTCTTTGGTGAGAAGGATGGTTTAGCTCCACCAAAGGCCGAGTTTGTAGCTCTCCATTCCATCAACGATAGTGAATTGACAAAGCAGTAATCCAAAAAAGCATTGTCCAGTATAGCCTTTCAAGTCAGATTGAAGCGGAGATAATCTCAGGTGGTGACGCACAAGTGTCTCCTCTAATGTGACACAAAATCTCTGAACGTAGATGTGATGTACACAAACTGTTACTTCCAATAGATAATTCGAGGTGAAGGGTTTGTGGCAAATAGGCATAGAGCCAAGGTGATGAAGATGATATTACAACCCTGAATTCAAACTGTATATATGCATATATATTTCATAATGCATGTTATATGTAAAACAATACACGTAAGCGGGTGCTGTTGTCCTAAATATGATGTTATACAAGCAGTTGGCCTTCCATTCCACCTTTTGATGGGGACCTCAAGGTTGCAGCTTCACGTTATTCGTTCAAAATCGAAATTCCACTAAAAATTTTGAACAAAACAGACACTTTCACAATTAGTCTGTTACTAGTTGAATAGTCAAGATCATAATCCTGACAATGACCTCATAGGACTCCAACTACTCATTGTAAAAGAACACTTGGACTTCCTTCATAAGCAAGTCGTAGAAGGCAGCACCACTCTCTTTAATTTTACACCCTGATTCAGAACTAAGCAAAATCCATGTATTCAAATCCTTAATAAAATAAAAAACCTTTCTTTCCACCAACATCTTACTCCCCACTTCCACAAATAGAACAGAGGATGTAATAATACCTGGATTCAATCTTAGTGACCAAAGATATTAATCCATTGGCTGATAATGCTTACTATCCACGTGTGATGAGAAGTTATTATTTACCAAGCTAATTAGCTGATTGAAATCGTCTAAAACTGGCAGCCTCTGGCCTGAGTCTTCCAACTCAGCAACCTTAACAAGAGATCACGCGTAAACTGGCTTCCTTGTTCATGTTGCTTGGAAATGGATTAACATCTTGACACGCTTAACTAAGTACGCTCTGGTCCTTTCTTTGAACAGACAGATGAAAGCTAGACCACTCTTTCCGTCCTCAAACAGGGACTCAGACAGGGACTCAACTATGTAAGTCAATAGGAAAACTAGCAAGGCTCCAGTCATAGACCCTCGTAGAATATTTTCCTGAGCATCAGTCCCAGAATCACTTGAAAGAAGAACTTGGCCAGTTGATGCATAATGGAACAACATTTCAGGCACACCATCTTCCATATTTCCAGACCATCCTAATAAGATTCCTAAGGGGACTTTCATCAACAGCATGCACTTCTCGATGCCTAAGCATTTGCTCATTTGCTTCTGGAATTATTCGAGTCATAATAGGGCAATACTGTCAAACTTTGATTCGAGGATAAAAATTGCAGAAAATTATTGGTTGGCAAAAAAAACAACTTATCAAACTCACGTTTACAAGAGGTTCTTATAAACCTAACAAATCAAATCCTAAAAACCTTAACCGCTGACACTCCTCCTTAAGGTTGTTTAGGAAACACTCCAAGTTTTTGTCTGAGATGCTGGAACTGATCTTTCGGTAAAGACTTAGTTAGAATATCCGCGACTTGATCTCGAGATGGACAATGTTCGAGCTTGACTTCACCATTCTTCACCGCTTCTCGAATCGCATGATACTTGACCGAAATATGTTTTGTCCTACTATGTTGAACCGGATTTTGAGCTATTGCAATAGCAGACTTATTGTCAACATATATCACCGTAGGAACCACTTGTTTCCAGCCCATGTCCTCCAGAACTTTTCTCAACCAAATCGCTTGATTGCTGGCCGCTGCAGCTGAAACATACTCTGCCTCAGCGGAGGATTGCGCTACAACTTCTTGCTTTTTTGAACTCCAAGCAAATACTCCACTTCCAAACGAGAACGTAAAACCTGACGTGCTTTTCGAGTCCTCAATACTTCCAGCCCAATCACTATCGCAGAAACCTTGGAGGTTTGAACTTTTATTCTTCACAAACCGAATACCAAAATCAATTCTGCCTTTAACATACCTCAACACTCTTTTCGCTGCACAAAGATGGATTTGGTTCGGAGATTGCATAAATCTGGACAAATAACTGGCTGCAAACATTAGATCCGGGCGCGATGCTGATAAATACAACAAACTTCCAATAATACTTCTACAAACGTCGCATCGGCCGCATCACTTCCATCATCTTTCACCAACTTTAAATTAGCAACGAGAGGAGCGGTACCGACTTAGCTTCATTCATTCTGAATTTTTTTTCAGCAAGTCCGTGGCATACTTTTTTTGATTAAAAAAGACACCGTCATCTTCTTGATGTATCTCGAACCCAAAAAATAATGCATCAGCCCTAAATCTGACATTTCGAACTCTTCGACTATGTTGAGCTTGAACTGATTTACTTCCGTTTCATCTCCCCCTGTGATAAGCAAATCATCCACATATAACGATACGATAAGTAACACCTTACCCCCGTGACTTTTTATGTAAAGTGTTGCTTCCGTCTCACTTCTAGAAAAATCCTTCTCTAAGAGATAGGAATCAATCCTGCTGTACCCACGAACGAGGGGCCTGTTTCAAACCGTAAAGTGCCTTACGAAGCAAACAAACTTTCTCTTCGCATCCATCCACGGAAAATCCATCGGGCTGCTCTACAAAGATTTCTCATCGAGATAACCATTCAAGAACGCCGACTTAACATCGAGATGAAAGATTTTCCAGCCCATCTTTGCTGCAAGTGCAATAACATCCTTATTGTGTCATGCCGAGCCACAGGGGCGAAGGTTTCACAGAAATCAACTCCGGCTTCCTGAGATATCCCTTCACAACAAGCCGTGCTTTGAGTTTGTGTTGGATCGTTCAGGAACACTAAGGAAGGGGGGTGAATTAGTGTTTATAACTTTTTCGCCCTTTCTCAGTGTCAGCGGAAGGTACTGTATCACAGCAGAACGTTGCTCAGAATGAGAACTGTTTTGCTGTAACCGTTACGACTTAATCGTTGGATTCTCGTACTAGTGTTTACGCGATCGTAAGGGACACAGTAGTTTATAGTGGTTCGGCCTTAATCGACCTACGTCCACTTTCCACCGTAAGGTGATTCCACTATTTGAAAATAATGGGTGCAAAGAGCCCTTGCACTAGGCGTAAGTTTTTCTCACAAAGTGAGATTTAGAATCCTGTACAACAGATGATCACTCCTGCAACAGTCACGTCCTCACACAGTGGACGTCTGCTCTTGTCCAGCAGAATGATGCTCACGCTCAGCAGTTGATTGCTCAAAGGATTCGCACACAGCTCGTTGTCGCTTAATATAAACCTGACTATCAAGCAGAGAGACAACGTTGTGTTAGTATATAAATCCTCACAGGTAATTCCTTACAGTGAAGAATGGCTTCTCAGAGAGCAGCCCGTTTCTGCTTCACAGCAAAGGAATGCTTCGGCACTTGTTTGCTCAGAAGAGGATTTCCACAAAGATTTCGTCCCTTCTCCGGATGATCCTGTCTATAAGCGCAAGAGAGACAACCACAAAGTTGATCAAAATAGATCACCACAAAGATCACGAAGAGAAGAACCACAAAAGATCACAAAAGAGAACCACAAAGACCACTTAGAAGGTATCCGTCCTACACTCAGTTCGGACGTGCACGGTTACCACAGCCGTGACTCACTGACCTGCACACCCAGTGCCTAGGGTGGAATTTTCCGATCCGTTGGCTTCCACCAACCTGCTTTACTAACCCTCTGTATCAGGCGTTCAAGACTTCTGCACAGCACCCCTGTGCTCGGGAGGACCTCTTTCCACTCCGGCGGCGTTCCAACTCCTGCTCTACCCTGCAGGCACGAGACTTCTGGCGCGCACCCGCAAGTGCGTGTCTAACTGCTCAAAACTCCGTAGGCTGAGACCTTCCCTGCGAAAAGACACGACAGAACGGCTTTCTTGCGATGGGTCAGCAACCGGTTACTGCAAGCACAGGTATTCACTTACTTCCTCAGACGATATCGCCGGCTGCTCGTTGAACGCACCGAGGACACCTAGTCCCTCTCACGACGATCAAGGAATTGACCTCACCCTTGACACCCTCGCACCCAGTTTGCGAGCATAAGAACCAGGAGACACTTAGCACCTTCCGCTCTCCGTCGACCACTTAGACCACTCAGACACATCAGCCCACTTAGAAAACGTTCGATACGCCTTATGGAAAAACGACGTTATGTGATGAGTGGTCGCGGTAAGGCTAGGGACAAGACAAATACGATTCTAAAACGATAATTTGTTTCCTAATCAATTACAGAGTAATCGTGAGTCAGAAGATACGTCAATGAACAAGAAGGAGACAATATACTTTAAGATATTGCATACATTATGAAATTTTTCGTTAATTATAGTGATATTAATCATGTCTGTAATACGGAATCAACTAATTCATAGGAGAAGCTGTTAGTACGATAGAATCAGCTCGCAACAATGCTATGTTTACTCACACGTTCAGAGCACGTATGAAGATTTCATAAGATTCTTGGTCCATATCATACACGAATATGAGAAATTATTCACAAAGAATACCATATGTTTATTATGAGATAATGCACGTACACTATGTGACATACCTTCATATATAAGATATGATGATTATGAGACTGGCAGATTAGCATCTCACATTGCGTGCAAATTAACTGTCTGTAGGATTAAGGTTGTAATAAAGTGGATTAGATCAGTAACTTTAATCATATGAATTCAATGATTGAATAGAGGCTATATCTCAATAGCCAGTAACCAGACGTTGCTGTAGCATGCAGGCAAGATATTTTCTGAACCGTAGGAACATTACTTCCAGAATTGTTCAGCAATGCATTTCTTACGCATTATGTCAAGATAATATCAGCAATGTCTTGTCTAATTATGGAAAGACTCGTAGAGGTGTCCAGGTACAATTAGGACGATTCCAAATCTTTGATTGGGAAGGCAACATTTTGCTATTGTGTTTGCCTCTTAAGAAAGGATTTGAAAAATCCATGTAATTTCAAGAAATTTATTTCGAAATAATTCGAAATATATTTCAAAAGGAAATAATATTTCCAAGTTTCCAAAAGGCGTAGCGAAGCAGTATCAACTTGCTGCAGTGTAGCCACGTACAACTCAAGCTCAGCAACACTCTCCTCAACGGTTCGCTGTGCCACAGAAGGAAAGTCCCCAACGGTAACTTCCTTCACCAGATATTTGATTTGATACTTTCTCTTACAACAGCGTAACATTGCTGAAGGATATCAGAGAAATATTTTGTTTCCAAAAAATAAACTTGGAAAGCTAATCTCACGATATTTAGTTGCCTAAATATATATAATGAGACCATTAAGCCAAATTAAACTAACTTGGACACTCAGACGAATAGTCCAAAGTAAAATATAAATATTGAAAAATATGTTTCCATATTTTCAATGTTTATGCGTAATATCACAGTAACAGCTTACTGTAACGCAGCAATCTGCAACTGTTACTCGCTGTGGTTCAGTAACACATTTCTCAAACTTATCACTAAGAATAAGCGAAGTGTTACAGCGACTAGCTTCTCAAGCTCATCATCAAAACCAAGGCTAACATTCTCCCCCTTTTTGATGATGACAAAACACGAAGCTTGAAGTTAGATCATAGGGAATAGATTATAGAGCTTGAAACACAAACTCAACTCCCCCTGAAAGTAAACAGTAAGCAAGCTCCCCCTTAACTTATTCTTCTCCCCCTTTTTGTCATATCAAAAAGAAAGGATTAAAGCAAGTGGCAGTTATATTGCAGCAAAAACATGCTGACACTCATCCTATGACCAGGAGAGCTAGAAGGCATATCATCCTTCATATCAGCGAAAGATCACTTCATCCTGGTGCGAGAAGCAATACCCAGAGAAGAGCGAACAGGAGGATTCTGGATAGCAGAGCCAACTACCTACACATTGTCATCCGCAGCAGGGGTCTTCTTGGTCTCAGTGACCACCGGAGCTGGGACAT